>JANIIA010000192.1:66881715-66899411 GCA_027478495.1 Erythroxylum alaternifolium | reverse complement strand
ATATTTATTATTATTTAAAAACAAAAATTAAAAATTCACAATAATTATAAAAGTTGAAATAAATAAAATAACTAATTTAAAAACTTTGAAAAAAAGGGAAGAAAGAAAGGGAGGAGGGAGGGAGGGAGATTTTAAAATTTTTTGAAATTTTTGCAAAAAAGTCCCCCAATTTTTTAAAATTTTCGATACCGGCCGGTATTTGACCGGTATTTTGAATACTGCCGGTACTAGCCAGTACTAACCGGTATTGGCCCGTACCGACCAGTATTTACATCCGGTACCATAACTTGAATTTCGGTACCGATTTTGGTCTGGTACGGTACGTATCGATCGGTACCAACCAGTACGTACCGATATTCATAACAATGCATCAGCCCCAGGTTCCTAATAGCTCCAACTCTCATACTGCCGCTGGAAATTAGACGTTGGCAATTGATCCGACCAAGGAACATTTCCAGAAGCTAGAGAATTATCAACAGAGAAAATTTTTTCCTTTTTTCTTTTTGATAACTCGAACTCAAACCCTCCTATAAATAAGAGACTTTAAGTAAAGAATTGAAACTCATTTACTACTCCTACTTGTCAAAATCATGACTTTTTTTATGCTAAATTTGGTAGGCATTTTTAAACATGGAGAACTAGAATTGGCGTTTTCAACCAAACACATCTTTTGGTCAAAATTTTCCAGCAGGCAGGAGGTCATAGTAGGTCTCCTTGGTTCTGTATCGTTTCCAAATGCATGGTCTTCAGAATAGCACATGGACCATCCCCCTGTCACTCATTTTCATTGTTGCTTTCAAGGATTTCAACGGTCTTCTCCATTGACAATTGCTGTAAATTGTAGCTATTATACCGGTAATGTTTTTGCAATTTGATAGCGTAAATGAATAATTCAACTTTCATATACTTCTTTAATTACGTACTCCTAGTAAATTGGTAGGTTGCCCAGTTAGGTCCAATTTGTGAATAGTTTCATCTTTTAATTACGTTTTAGCTAACCTAATCTTCACGTAACTTTACATATTGTGGTGGACCTGGAGGTTGACTTAGTATTTGTTAGACAGTATTTGTGTGTTCTATATTTTTAAAATAATAAAATATATCTCAAACAACTCTATGTGAAAAATGTAAATCACTATTTAATGTCTTTTTCCAAAAATTTTTGTCTCAAACTTATATGTAAATCTCAAAAAGATAAGATTCAACACAATCATGTGCCTCCTAAACATGGACCTATATTAATAGTTAAATCACCATTTAATGTTTCAAAAAAGATGCAATTTAATTTATGTTTTTATCTCATTTGTGATACTAAATTACATTTTAACATTATTAAGATGGTATTAATAATAATTTAAAATTTTATTGATTGAAACATCATTTTAATTTATTTGATTTGATAATTAGACAGATCAAATATATTTTAAAATTGACATAAAATTATTTTCTAAAATTTTATTTTTACATTTTCTTATTTAATATAATTATATTAAAATTTTACAATAAAAAGAAAACAAAACACAAAAAATATAACCAATTTGTTGTATGTAGATAATCTATGTTGTGATTCCAGCCTCATTTTATGGATGTCAGTTTGAAGAAAACTACTAAATTTAGACTCCAGACGCATTCGCAATATGCATGGATTAAAAGGAATGACGTTCGGGCATATTTGATATAGAAACTAATAAGTTAAAATCTATTTATGTAATACAGGTCCATGTTTAGGAGGCACATGCTTGTGTTGCGCGTAAAATCTTTACCCTTTTGAGATTTACATATAAGTTTGAGAGACAGAAATTGCATAAAATAAAAACACGCGATGATAGAAAAGTTTAGACTCCAAATAACTTTCATCAACTATAATTTTATTAAAGTTTGATTTCTAGAATTTATTTAAGAGTATTGTTGGTATATGTGTGTGTGTATGTATAGATGTTAGAGATGAGTTTTTGAGAGAGAGAGCTAGAAAAAGCTTTAGTTGTAGTTGTTTTGTGAGGTATTTTTTGCTCCAAACTTTAAGGTCCTATTTGATAATCAATAATGAAAGAATTGGAGTTAAAAAATAAAAATAAAAATGAAAATAAAAATGAAAAGCAAGAATCGGAATAAGAATAAAATTATTCTTATTTATGAGATTAAACAAAGTTAATATATATGCTAGTATTTGATATTACATATCAGGAATGATAATGAGAAATTTTTTATTATATTTAGTTATTATATGATTTATTTTGTAAATAATTAAATAAAATATTTTTTACTTTATAATTTATAATCTAAATTGTTTAATGATTTATAAAATTGTTAAAATTTAAATAATTATGAATGACTTTTATGACAAGAATAAAAGTATCATTGAAACAAATAAAATAATTATTAAAGAAATTAATATAAAAGATTGTAATATGTGATTTTGATAATAATATTTTGATAAGAATCAATATCTTAAAATATCATGATAATATTCTAATAATACCTCTTATCTCTTATTCCAGTTATTTGATTCTGACTTGATACCCACACCCCCTTAGGAATAAAATTTTAAGATTATTTATAAATCATTTCAATTTTGTCTTTCCTTGTTTTATCCATTCTTAGTAACCAAACACGTAAAAGTTAGGAAATAAAGGCCGCATTCTCATTCCTACCTCTTTATTACTGGTTATCAAATGAGACCTATTATCGGATTAAATGAATTTCTTGTCATTAAAATCCTGTGTCCAATTTTTCTTGTCGTCATCTTTATCGTATGAGTAGTTTGTTATTGGTTGAATGATATCATTGATCGTATGAGTGTTATTGCTTGGAGACCCAATAAGTGGTATCTGAGCCTTAGGTATGGAGAGTGATAATAGCTCTATGATGAAGTTGACGCCAACTAACTACTTGATTTAGAGACCTAAGATGGAAGATCTCATGTATTGCAATAATTTTATGATTCAATTGACGTGGACAAAAGTATAAAAGACGATATCTTGCCTAAGTCGAAGAAGATGATAAATAAAAAATGGGAGAAAATGAAGCTAAGGACCTTGGGAACTATTAGACATTGAATTCATATCAGTACATTTAACAATGTATCCTAAAAGACATATTCGTTCGAACTATCGAAAAAGTTGCAGAATCTCTATAAGAGCAAGAACACTTACAACAAGGCCTTCTTGATAAAAAGCTTGTGAACTTGAAATTGAAGATTAGAAAATCAATGTCGGAGCATCTCAATGATTTTCAAGACATCATCAACAATTTGACTATGATGAAGATACCCTCGATGATGAATTACAAGTTTTGTTCCTTTTAAGTTCCTTTTCGGAGAATTGGGAAACTTTGGTTGTGACTATTAGCAACTCTGCTCAGCATAATGTGCCTTCTTTGGATGTTATCAAAGAGAGAATATTTAATGAAAAGGTCGATGAGCATCATAAGCAGAGTAAACAACCTACTCAAGCATTGGAAGACGTCTAACTTTGAAGGTCAACTAGAGTGAAGAGGCCTTCCATTAGATACCCAAGTTTAGAGTATCTCCTAGTCATTGATAAGGGGGAGCTAGAGAACTCAAAGACAGAGTCTTAGCTCAAAGAAATGCAAGAGGAGATGAATTCTCGCATACAAGAATGGTGTCGAAATATTAACAAAGGTGGATTCTTGGAGTAAGCTTAAGTTTTATACCAAGCTCGCTGGGATGACTTTTAAGTGATTAATGAGGTGGTAGATTTCTCCTTCGAAATTGGCTAGAGGGGAAGAGTATTATGGTCCAGCCTTTTTTATGAACATTAGTTTGAACAAAACTACTAAATCTAGACTCCAAAAGTGTTAGTTGTTTTCATGAATCAAAATGAATGAAGTTTGGGATAGGTTTAAGGTGGAAACTAATGAGTTGAAATTGTTTTTAGAATACACGTCCATAATTTGGAGGCACATGCTCGTGTCAAGTGTGCTCATAAAATATTATCCTTTTAAACTTAAAGATAAGTTTGAGAGATAGAAGTTACATGGGACAGAAAATACTTGATGATAATGGAGTTCTAAAGTCCAAATAACTTTTATCAACTATAGTTTTATTAAATTTTATTTTTTAAAAAAATAGGAGTATTATGTGTGTGTGTGTGTGTGTTTATGTTAATAATTCTTTACAATTAGCTATCAATATATTTTTAATGTATAAAAAGGAATCAAATCGATAAATTGGGACAATTTTGCTTGCTAAAAAATTAAAAAATGAAATTTACCCATCTTTTTGTGAAAATAGCTGTAGTATATGATTTAATGGAAGAATTGAATCAAAATAAGCAGTGGTGAGAGAAGTAACTAAATATTAACTAAATGCACCCTTCACATTTAATTGTGCTTCCCTTTATATTTCTTTTTCTAGGGAGAATTTGAGTAGGTGGGTAAAAGTATGTGCTGAATTTGGTTGAAAATAGCAAAATCCAATACATAGGTAAGATAGCCACAAAAGGGGAATCTCACGTTCATTTATTATATTCAGGAGTTTTTTGATATTTCACTTATTATAAGAGGATTTAACAAAATGAAATAAGCAAAGGTTAAAAGTGTTAGCATATCTTCACTCGACACTTAAGTAGTCTACGTGCACACGCGTGCGCGTGCGCGTATGTAACAGGAGTTTTTGAGAGAGAGTTAAAAAAAATTTAGTTGTGGTTATTTTGTAAGGTGTTTTTCACCTGAAACCTTAGCACTTGTATCTTACTATTATTAAATTTAGTGGATTTTTTATTGGTAAAATCCTAAATCTTTTTTTTACCATCATTTTTATTGTGTGAGTAGTTTATTATTAGATAAGTGATCTTATTAATCATGTTTCTTTGGTTTTTGGAGCTGTTCCATTGGAGTTGTTTTACCTGTTTATTCAACATTCAAGGCCATTGAGAACAGAGATTACTTTGAGTAAAATAAATGGCTTCTCTATTGGACAAGTTAGTTATGTCTCTTAATTCATGAACACTACATATTTTTCTTTATTATCATTGGCATGAAGGTTCTTTAATTTCTTTCAAGCATCATTCTGTATATGGAATTCGTACAATTTGAGGGTTTTCATCAACGAGTCTTTTACTGCATGGACGTGTCAGCGTGGATATATTGAAGTTTTGAGGAAACATTTTCTGTTTCATCACGTTAATATTTTTTTTTAATTTAGAACTCCTTGTTGTGCAACTCATGAGCATGTTAAAGAAAAGGAAAAGGTATTGGTGTTTTTGCTGTGTGTATTCATTACACCAAAGTTTACAATCATTTCCAAATGAGTATAATGCTTAATTACATGTTTGACTTGCCCCTCGCCCAACTTTGTTATCTGCAGCTTATGGAACTTTCAGTCTCACGGAGGGTTTTGCAGATAAAATTCTCCCATGGTATGCTTGTTTTAACCCGGTCTGTTATCCTTTTCCTAGAGCTGTGTTTGGTGTTTCCTTACGGTAACTATTCTTTGGATAGCAAATGAAGTAGTCATGCGATATTGATAGTTATACCAAGTTGACCGGTATTTAGTTAATAGTCTGATCAAACTCCTGTTTTATTCTTTTCAAACAATGTTCTATTAATTTGTCCACATAAATTGTTCTCGTCATATTTGGTCCACTGAGAGAATATGTTTTGTTGTTTGATTTCTTTTCATTGAATCATGTGATCTGATGCTTCCATTTTTGCCGCTGTTTTTTCTGAGAGATCACCATAATCTGAAATCTATGTTGTAACAGGTTTCCGCTTTACTATCATATGAAGTTTGCATTTCTGGTTTGGCTGCAGCTTCCATCTACAAATGTAAGCTTAGCTTTTTGGTTATGTTGTTCTTGCTTGCACTAGCTCTTGTATACGTTAAACTTGATAAGGTTTTTGTGGTCATACACTGCTGTTGCATTTTCTACATCCAACTGTTTGCTGTTTATCAGGGAGCTGGGCGATTTTATGTGGACTATTTGCGCCCATTCCTGCTGAGGCATCAAGCTAGGCTTGATCAAGTCATGGGGTTTCTATATGGTGAAATGGTGAGAATTGGATCTTGCACTATTTTGTATGGTTTATGCAATGAAGTGTCCAGTCTTGGTTTTCCACTCCCATTTGTTAAAATCACGTTACTCAACTGCCAAAAGGAGATGACTTCCAAGTTTTCCATGTAAACTATCTCCTTGCAAGAGAAACTTTATTTGGCATGTGGTGCTGGTTTGATGATCCTTGTCATCCTAGGGATACTCAACATGCCTCAAGCAATTTACATTCTTAAGAAATTATTACACTAAAAGACTCGTAATATCAAATTATGTGATGGTTGATGGGTTTGCAGAATAAAATTGTATCTGCTCATCTAGCAGAAATCCAGTTTGTGAAGGCACTTTTCCTGAAGATTCTATCATCAGGTACGTACTTGGATTATCCTGGTTCTCTCTATAGATTTGATTACCTCGGATTAGCAAACAGAAAGAAATATTGGTATTAATGCATTTGCCTGTAATTTTATCTGGTTTGTTCACTAAGTTGTTTGGCACTTATGAATTGCACTATGTTTGTAACTCATTTATGTCTTTTACTATTTTAATTTTTCTTGGCTTTCTTTTCCGTTGCATGAAAATCAAATAGTTCGGAATTCTCTTCTCCCATGGCAAGGAAAGGGAAGGAGAGGCATGGCAGGCGCAGCAACAAATAATCAGGATTCACAAACAGATGATGAAGATTAGATCTTCTTCCAAGCATTCGTCGCTGGAAATACTAACTTGCGAGGATTTCTAACAATCTTAGTTTAGGTAGCATTAGTCTTATGCTCCATAGGCCTAAGATAACGAGTATATACTTGTATAGAAAGCATGAGGTTGCTCTTATTAAGAAAAGTTGGGCTTAACCTCTTGTTTTACATAGATTTGATGGGTAATTATAATTTTTTTTTCAAATTTCACTCAATTTTATATATTAGTTTGAATTTTAGAAAATGAAGTTAAAATACTGCAATTTTTAACAAAAATAGTTTAAGGTTTTTTGTTAATACGGATGATATGGCAAGTCACGTCAAATTAGTATTTTGTCATGAGTATTACATATTGTAATTGTATCACCTATAAATTTTATTATTAAATAAATCAATGATATAAAAAATTTTAAAATAATTATGCACTTATTTTTATGTTTTATTTTATAATTATTTTAAGTTTTTGATATTTTTAATTTATTAAATAACATAATTTGTATGTGATATTGATATGAATGAGTGTTTTATTAAGAGTCTATTGGAGGAGTTTGAGTATTTTATTAGATGTTTATTGGAGGAGTATTTTATTTTTAGAAGAAATGTATTATTTTTCTATTATTTTTGCACTAATTTTTGTTATAGTTATGTTAATAAAAACAGCTCGAATAGGGGTTTTTCTAGGAGTTTTAATTTGGGTGGAACTTTTATGTTTTTTTGCCTATGTAAGGTTATTATGTTATGCATTAAAGTAAAGGAAGAAGTTTCATAAAAATGAGATAATTAGGATTAGAGTAATTTAGCTCAATCTTGGCAAACTTTATCTTTAATAAGTGTTGCCAATTTTTCGTCACCAAAAATAGATTTTACAAGAAAGGGAACTAACGTAAATAAAATAAAAGAGATTAACTTTTCGAAGAATCGTCTGTGACTCAATTCCAAACATGGGATATAATAGACATAAATACAATATATAGTTATCATATGGCAAAAATATTAATATAATACTATTCATTATGTCATTTATATTATATTAAAAATAAAAGTTAAAATATTTTAGTATTATTTTTTAAAGTTATACAATTAAGTAAAATTAAAATTTTTTACAGTTAATGGTAGATTTTATAATAAGAAATCCTGAGCCCAAAATTCTCAGTTCAGTGAAAACAAGCGAATCAGCCCAACAAAGTGGACTAACCTTGTCATTTGTGTTTCTTAAGAGGCAAAATGAAAGAAATGAGAAGTACAAAGTAATCTTTTGTTATTTTGGAGAATGGATAGAAAATTGCAGTTTAAGTTGAAGCCATTTGATCTTGGGACCAAAATGGCATCAAGCAAGAAAGCTAATTTTCAAACTAGCTGCCACTGATATGGAGTTATTAATCATATATGACTTTCAACAGTTTGTTTCTAGATTATTATCACTCGGACCAACCCACTTGGTATGTCTTGTTCTTTTATTATTCTCACATTCACTATTTAGTAATTATTGTAGTTAAGTCTCAAAACGTTGAACTCTAACATTAGGAGCCCCCATCTCTCGTGTCCTCGGGATTGGTGGAGGGTGTAAATCGCGGAATGTGCCTCAACTGACTAAGAATTTGGGCTTACCCATTAGTCTCACCATACAAGGAGCCCAAATTTTAAAGATTGTCCCCAAAATTTGAACCCCTACTTTGCAGGTCGCCGGTAGGTACCACACTACTCAAATCTTTGCCAATTGAATTATACCCCGGAATAAGCGAAAATTAAGTGAAGACTCTTTTATTATTCTCACATTCACTATTTAGTAATTATTGTAGTTAAGTCTCTAACCACGGAGAGAGCGAGTCTCTTAAAGTTTTTTGAGTCAACTCGTGTCCGTGTTCATCGAATTCATTTAAACAATCTTTCTCTCGTCTGTAAAGAACTGAGCACCAAGCTCCAACCCCAAGTCAGCTTCCACTGATGCAAAGTGAAGACTTAACATGATTGGACGGAGAGACGGGCCGCTGATGCGACCCAGCAACAGCGGTGGCTCCGCCTACTCGCTCCTGAAATCGAGAATCGCCGCCGCCGTCTCCGTGGGAATACTGTTGGGATTTGTATTCGCTTTTTTATATCCCCACGGAATTTTCTCTTTCAATCCTCAGTTCACCACTCGCCGTCTCTCCAAATTGGACTCTCAGGTACAAACTTTTCACGAAACTTTGATGTCTTTTGGGTTTTTAAAGTGATTTTTGTTTTTCAACTCTCCGAGTGTAGTTTAAACTCGTATCGTGTGCGTATTGGGTACGACCTTTTGTCATCTTCCTTGTTGGGAAAGTGGTAGTTTAACTCGTGATTGGACCTATGAACAAGTATTTGAACTTTATTTATGAATCTGGTTGATTTTGCCAAAAAAAGGGATTTAATTATCACAATGACGACCCAAGTTGTTTCTAAAGGCTTAGCTCTCAATAGACGTGTTATGGTCTCATATTGGAAATGGACATTGGTACGGAAGCCATGATCTACATTTCATACATTAGACTGAACATCGTGATCGCAACTAAGATGTTAAGTTTTTATGGTTAACCCCAAAAGATTAGCTTGGCAATTTTTTTGAATGTATCATCGTTGAGATTCCATATTTTGATAGTTAACTAGGATAATCTCTATATTTAGTTTCAAAAACCCCAATTCTGTATGCTTTGTAAGACTCTTTATCGTTTTTCTGATTTCTATTCATGGATGTTAATGCTCGTGTTAGGTTTTATCAAGTTCCTGTGAATCACCTGATAAAGTGAACATGTTGAAATCAGAGATAGTTGCAGTTTCTAACAAAAATGCTGAGTTGAAAAAACGGGTTAAAGAACTGATTGAGAGGCTCAACCTAGCTGAACAGGGTAAAGATCTAGCGCAGAAACAAGTGATGGTAATGGGTGAAGCGCATAAAGCTGGACCATTTGGTACAGTTAAGAGCTTAAGGACAAATCCAACAGTCATCCCAGATGAATCTGTGAACCCAAGATTGGTAAAGATATTAGAAAAGGTTGCTATTGAGAGAGAAATTATAGTTGCCTTAGCAAATTCAAATGTGAAAGAAATGGTAGAAGTTTGGTTTTCTAGCATCAAGCGAGTGGGTATACATAATTATATAGTTGTTGCTTTAGACGATGAGATTGCCCAGTTTTGTGAATCAAATAATGTTCCTGTGTACAAAAGAGACCCAGATGTGGGGATTGATTCAATTGGAAAGACAGGAGGAAACCATGTTGTTTCTGCATTGAAGTTCCGTATTTTGAGGGAATTCTTGGTGCTGGGATATAGTGTTCTCCTCTCAGATGTTGACATAGTATATCTGCAGAACCCTTTTAATCATCTTTACCGGGATTCAGACGTAGAGTCAATGAGTGATGGCCACAATAATATGACAGCTTATGGTTACAACGATGTGTTCAATGAACCTGCTATGGGTTGGGCTCAGTATGCTCATACAATGCGAATATGGGTTTACAACTCAGGATTTTTCTACATCAGGCCAACAATTCCTTCGATTGAGCTTTTGGATCGAGTGGCAACTCGGCTAAATAGTGGGGGTGGCTGGGATCAGGCTCTTTTTAATGAGGAACTCTTTTTCCCTTCGCGTCCAGGATTTGATGGGCTCCATGCTGCCAAAAGAACTATGGATATATATCTCTTTATGAACAGTAAAGTCCTCTTCAAGACTGTGAGGAAAGATGCTAACCTAAGCAAGCTCATGCCAGTTATTGTTCATGTAAATTACCATCCTGATAAGCTCCCGCGAATGAAAGCAGTTGTGGAGTTCTATGTTAATGGGAAGAAAGATGCACTGGAACCTTTTCCTGATGGATCAAACTGGTGAAATATCTGTTTATTGGGAAATAGTCTCCACATTTTCTTTCCAAATTGATTTGAGCAGAATGCTTATATATAATGACGAACTCAAGCATATGGTAAAGCCAAAATAGACAATCCCTTCCAATACCATATTAGCTGTGCTTATTAATGGATTGTTTGCTCTTCAGTTTATGTTCCACTATAATTTGTATCGTTACCCAGTTCTTTTGAAATGTTTCTGAAAAAAGCTTTCTTATTTTTTGGCATTTAGGCAACAAGGAGCCTGTTTTTTGTGCTTTTTTAGCTGATTTCTTTACAATTTACTTACACC
Source organism: Erythroxylum alaternifolium (assembly GCA_027478495.1). Taxonomy (NCBI): domain Eukaryota; kingdom Viridiplantae; phylum Streptophyta; class Magnoliopsida; order Malpighiales; family Erythroxylaceae; genus Erythroxylum; species Erythroxylum alaternifolium. The sequence goes on along the minus strand of JANIIA010000192.1, from coordinate 66,888,558 downwards.
TCTATTATCATCCTCAGCACTTTCTTCATAAAGCTTTCTTAACAGTTGGGATGTTTAATACTCAATCTAGACGTTGGCTCAACAAATGGGAGCTAAAATGGAAAGATAGCTATCCAGTGCAAGCAGAACAGCTACTAGAATTGGCAGAAAGATGCTATATCTTACAATATGGTGAACAAGTTCTACATTCGTAAAAAAAATAATAGCATGAACACTGAAATTCTGCTTGTGATTTTCCAAGTTATTGAGGAGGCCATTGGTAGGGAGCCTAATATGCTCTTTCTTGTCCTACTAGCCACTTTGTTTCGTTTTCCTTCACATATGTTGAGATATGTATTTGGATGAGAAATAGGAAAAGGTTATTTGAATCATTCACAAAAAAAACTTTGCAATAGCCTGGTGTGCATAAACACCTTGCTCAATTTGCAACTTTCACATAATCATGGTAATCTTGACATTTTGCAGCAGTATCGCCATTTACCATAATTACTACTGCAATGAATACTTTTGCCAGAATGCGGCTTTTTATGATATCAATACAGTAAACATTCAATCCGAACGAGGTTAGAAGAGAATCTTCCTTTTCCCTTTCATAAAAGAAGCCTCAACATTAGTTATGAGCGATTTGATGAGTTCGATTGGCCCTTTATGAACAATAATGGGCATGCTTCCAAGTTCCAATGGATGTGCAAGAGAGAGAGATGGCATCTTCGATGGGCCACCCAGCCAATGGAACAAAAAATCAAATATCATTAGCCAGTTTATCAACGTTTTTAACAAATCAAAATTCCTAACTGAGGATAGCACTATTTTCACTGTTTTCTAGGGGACGACTGCACAAGACTAGGAGCGGGGGGTTTCAAAATCCAAAATTTTCACCGTGTTGTCCCGTCTCCCATTAGGGGTGTTAGAACTTGCTGTAAAGGTAGACTACAGTAAATACGAAGAAGCCTGCCATCTGCTTGTGAGGAAAGCACCAAAAACAAACAAACAGAACATATCAAAAACATCATAAAGAAATCATTTGTGATAAAATAGAGTTGCATGACAAGGTTTTGATGTCAGAAAAGCTCATAGCAGTATGTGAATCCTTAACTTCACAATTCAACTCTTCAAAAAAACTAAATCAGGACGCACAATTAATAAGACACTCAAGGTGGCACTAGAATTTAAAGATTTAGCCCCTGAATTCAATTCAAGTTAGAAGAAACTACAGCGGAACACCTAGCCCATTTCAGTTTTGGTCACAATCACAACTTTTACAATTTCAAACTCGAAAGTTCAATAGTCCATATTAGTGGATCAGACAGATAAACATACCATAGAAAATGTTGCTCCATAATACGGATAAGCTGCTGGTATGAATCTTTCATATTCATTATGTCTATACGGTCGAACTGGAATCTACAGTTCAGATACAAAATAGTCAATGTATCAACAATTAGCAGCATTAGCATGCAAAACCAGTATTCTGAAAAGAGAATCAACCAATAGTCCAACATAATCATAGGCCCGGTTTATAGTGAGGGGTCAAAATCAGCCAGCACTGCCGGCATAACAGTTTTATTCAACTTTTTAGTCCTCTCATCAGAGTGAATCTAGATGCATTGTCTAAGTGTGAACAATGCTTCAGAAGACAACCAATGATTATATTTTTAGGGCTTCACACCATATTAATCAAAATTTCCTATTCAGAAGTGAATTCCTCTTAAGTTAGAATTCAAAGATCCCGTTAAATTAAATCCTAGTAATATGTTTTGCATATATTTATCGAGTTAATTTCAATACCAACCTATTCTAGCACATGACCTACAAATACATAAATCTCCTATGGAACTGTAGGCCATAGGTCATAAAGCAGTATTGCCAAAAAGTCATTATCAACAACAATGGCAGTGGGCACATGGCCTCTGTATACTTAATAACCATGAGAAGATAAATAACTAATAACTCAAGTTCTGTGAAAATTCACCTAGAATTTGAATCATGGTCAATGAAAAAAAAAAAAAAAGCTCAAAAGAGAAATTGAGTTTTCAAAAAGTGATTAGGAGCACTAAAGTTCAATACCTGCTTTGATAGGGACAAGCCAGTATATCCAAGTCTTTCGTACTCAATCTTAAACTGGAAGACCCCATAAACATCTGGAACCTTGAAAGTTTTAGAATAAATACCCTGCAGGAATATTTTGATATGGAACATGAACTTCAAGAACTGGTTATGCAGAAGTCACACACATTTGAAAACTTTAAAATAACTAAAGCACCTTCAGGTTAGTGGAGAGAGTTTTCAAAACATAGGGACTCATCATGTAAAACTGCACCTGAACATCATCTGCCACATACGATTCCCAGCTTGTTCCAGACCACTCATAAATTTCAACAGAATATTCCTGAAACACAACCAAAATCCTTTTGTCAATCAATCACACAATCTCTCGTCGTTGGAACAGGAAACTGAAATAACAAAAAGAGATGTTACCAATTCATCATTGATCCTGTACATTGCTGGTTCGTATACTTCCCCAACTTTATTGTGTCTGACATTTACAGCCTGCAAGAAGTAAAATACTTAAACAGAATGAAATATGAAAGTTAATCAATGATGCTGCCACAAGTAGCCAACAATGAAGAGGATATACAGAGCATCGAAAGGAGGACTGCTGAGGAGATGCCTCACCTTAAGATGGCCCCTTTCATGAAAAACCCACTTGCTGATTTCTGTCAAAAACTGCTCATTGCCAGACTTCTCATGCCTGTAATAGCAAAGAAAAAGCTTTTATTCAATCCTTATAAGCACAAGTTAATATTCCAAGAATCTGAGGAACTTGCATGTGATAGTATGAAGGCTGCTCCGGTAACAAAATCAAAACGTCCCACGACAACTTCATGCAGACTAGTTATTGCTGATTACCATCCTTTACAGCTGCAGAATGCTCAAGGAAGAATGCTCTTAACATTCAAATTTATTAACCATTATATTTTGTAGTAAGCCTACCAAGAGCATAATATCATGGTGGATCACCCCACTTACATCCTGTCAATGCATAGTGTCAAAATCCTATCTAGATTTCTTTCCAATGTAATGAGCTGCAGTATTTGTTCACCTAAGCAAATGATAACTAAGTAATGGAAGTCAAAGAACCTATTATCTCAGAAACTGGAAACAAAAAGATGCCTGCTCAACCGTTTATCAAATGCATAAAATTTACAAGAAGCCATCCAGAAGTTTCACATTTAGGCAGCTTACAAACTCCAAGTACATTCTTACAGACAATGGAAATATGAGACGAATTTTCACTTACTTTACAGAATTCCCTGATTTCTGGACCTCACTTCTGAAGAATCTGCAAAGGAATTAAAGTACATCAGCAAGAAAGGAACACTCTAAAAAACCATTATTCACCCAGAAATTGTTCCCACATACCGATTGCTGAAAATGCTTAATGAACCAGAAATCAAAATACGGGCATTATTTCTTGCCTGCAAGCAAGATAAATTATGCCAACATCAGATAGCAGGGACATCCACACCAACCATCAGAAGGCATACAAGCAAAATATATATTCTTGTAATCAGCTATTCTTATCTAAATTATGACCGAGGACCTTTTTTATTGACTGAAACAGTTAAAATGCATGGCTGAGTTTTGAAAAGAAACAAATAACCCTGAAATTGTTCTTTGCCGAGCGTGTCAATAAATCTCAATGCGCAGAGTTTAGAGTTAGAATCATATTCTGTACCATCATTCACTCAAATCATATAAAATTTACTTGCATATATGTAGAAAAACAAATAAGAGTATAAAATTCTCAAGAAAGCACAAAGCTTTACAGCTGTAATCTTTGGGGAAAACTTCTGAGAAAGAGTGGATCAACTGTACCTGCACAATTGACACTAATGAGATGGCAGATCCCATAATTGCTGGAGGGTGCGACAACTTGGACTTAGGATTTGCAGAATACGCAGAGGGAGAAGCTGAAAGAGCCCTAAACACCTACACAAACAGCTAAAAAATATTAAACCATAAATCAAAATCAAAACTTAAAGATCAAATTAACCATTACACCATGTACACACTTACCAAGCCATTTGCAGGATTTACCGTATGGGCAATTCCCCGGAAAATCACTGGAGCCTGTGCAAGTCACATAACATCTATACATAAAACCTCGGACTTAAAAATAAAGTATTTACAAGTAACTAGTAATGATTTTCACTTACATTAATTTTATTGCCTCCCAAAATAACATCAGACGTTATAAACTCATCACTAACAATCAATGTATGGTCACCTTCCGTCCTCGACACCGCATAACTAATGTGATCAATAACCATAGCCGCAGGGTCCTATCATAACATCTATCCAACCAAAACTTTAAACACAACAATGAACTTGAGAGTTGTAAACAGAAAGCACTTAACAGTAACAAGAATCAAACAAACCTCATCGAAATCAACACCACATTCGGTGGCAATCTCGCGAATAAAATCGGACGCATTACTATCGGCAGCGATAATCAAACCGTGACCAGAATCAACAAACCCTAAGATTCCAGAGAGATCAATTGCTCCTTCGAAACCTGAACCCAAAAAAAACACAGAAAATGCCACGTCATCCCTATTGAAGTTTGATTTTTTAATGAAATAAAAGAGAGAAAGTAACTGACGATCGACAGTAGGGCAGAAGAGGATCAAAGCGTCGTAGAGGTACTGGCCATAACGCTGAAGAGCGACGGAGGGATCGGCGGCGAGTTTGAAGTCCAGATGGTAGCCGCGCGAGCGAAGGTTGTTGAAGTAGAGGGAGTGCGATGACTTCAAAGCAGCATCGTCAAGCAGCACCAAAACACGGCGGTCCGAAGGAGAGTAGGGAGCGAATGAGGCGCAGAGATGGGGAAGCAATTGGACAGTTGCGACCATGGAGATGACAAGAAGTGCTAGTTTCTGCACCATTTTGGTTCTCGAGAGAGTTGGCAAAGTGTGAATGACGTACTTGACCGTGTGTAGACTGAAGAGTTTTGGTTTGGTTAAATTTGCTACTTTTTCTCCACGTTTTAAAAATCTACTATTTTGTCCCAAAGGATTTTACCATATTCTCATACAACTACAAGCAATACTTTTCCAATTCATCAGTATACTAACGGTTTGTTTCCATATATTACTTTTCAATTCTTATTTTTAAATTTAGTAAAACTTCTTTTGTTTTAATTTATTTCAAAATTTAAAATTTACAAAAGTCACAAAAAATTACTTTTTTATTTTTTCATAATCTGAATTATAGGCAGCCTAGCTGCATAATCAAGAGCTACTTCATATGGTACATCGGCTCAATTGGCAACTTGAAGTTCACAATCAGGGTTGGAGCGTAACGGAGACACGGTCTTCGATGGCAGAAAATTGTGAACATACAAGTTTAACCTTTAAGTATCCGTTGCTTAGTCAGGGTTTGTATTGCAAGTTGACTGGTCACTTCAATTGTTGGAGTTCTTGGAACAAGACAAATTTTCTTTAAGTTTTATTATTAAGTACTTGTCTTTGAAAACTAGTTGTTTGAGTTTCAATAATTAATTAATTAATTATTTATTTTCTTTTAATCTTGTTACAAGCATTGCATTTACTACTAATATTACGAGATTCGGAGTATATCTTGTTTGAATAGGAAGTAAAAGGAAGAGTTTTTGACCTTGCATTTCTAAAGGTTGAATCAAAGTGACTCGCAGTGCAAAGGTTTTTATGGCGATCGACTCTAAATATGATAAGAAAATACAAAGTTGGCATGTGGCATCTTTAACAAATCAGATAAGTTTGGTTATCTCCTTTTTCTGAATAATTAGTATCTCAAATATTTTTCTTCTCTACTAGATATACTTGTGATTGGTTTCAGATTGTGTTTATTCTTGATTGATGCAATGCTTTTTGGGTATTAGGATTTTAGTTTTCAGTCTTTATCGATCCATATTAAAAGTTTTAAATTATTTTTTATTTATAGTTTTTGTATTTTGTTAGTTATTTTTAACAGTTCAATATCGTGTTTTAGCATTCTACAATTATCTAGTTGCTATTAGTGGTTCGATTTTGGATCATTTAATTTAGATTGATATGTGGTCATGTGTACATGAAATTTTCACACCTGTTTATTATGACGTCCTTTTTAAGATTCAATGTTAATCTTTCTTTTCTTTCTTGTGTATTATTAGAGTCATTTAGGAGCTTGTTAGGTGCATCTTTTTTAGCTTGTATTGGGCATTAGGATATGAGCGGTGACTTTAACCTTTGTTAAGATAACAAGGGCTAGTCCTTCAGTAAGTTTCAGGTCTAAAAGAAGGAAAAATATTGACAGATTACCAATAGGTTCTTGGAACATCGACACCCTTACGGGGAAGTCTTTAGAATTGATGGAGACTTTAGAGAAGTATAAGATTCATATAGTGTACATTTAGGAGACAAAGTGGATGGGGGTTAAAGAAAAAGAGATTAATGGGTTCAAACTTTGTTATTCAAGGTATTCGAGATGATAGAATGAGGTAGGTATCTTGGTTGTTAAGAAACTCATACAATATGTTATAGGGGTAAAAAGGATTAATGATAGGATTGTGTTCTTAAAGATTATGGTGAAGTGTGATGTTATAAATGTAATGTGTGCTTATTGTAACATCCCGGTTCCACCTAACGGGTCGGATAAGGGGAAACGGGCCTACGAGAAGACCCATGAGAGAAGTTAGGACAGATATACCTCATGCTCATGCATTTGTGAAAATGTGAATTATTGCGCATGAAAATATTGGTACATGCATTCATGACTTATTCCCGGTATTAGTGTAAATAAACAGTGATTTTCAAAAATAGA
>JANIIA010000192.1:66823409-66839193 GCA_027478495.1 Erythroxylum alaternifolium | reverse complement strand
AAGCAAAATGTTTTTCAAAAAAGAAAGAATGGGCCCACATGAGTGACACAATTATAAAGAGTGTGCAAACAAAAAAATTATATACCGACTTTCGTTAAGTGTTAAGTGATGTGACACGTCACACTCGCGGGGCACGGACTCGGGTATCACTGTCGATATCGGGTTCGGGTTCAGCGGGAGTGGGGTGTTACACTTATACACCTCGAGTTGGGTTGAAATGTGATATATGCTTATATACCTTAAATTGGGTTGGAAAAATATCTTAAATGCCATTTATAGGAAGAGCTAAATGAGATGATTTAACAAATACCCCCTGACGAGGGAGTTTTTCTAGGAGGAGACTTTAATAACCATATAGGAGCAACCTTAGATGGATACTCATGGACTCATAGTAGTTTTGGGTATGATGAAAGGAATGTTAGTGAAACCAATTTGTTGGATTTCACGGTAGCTTTTGAGTTGTTGATATCTAACTCTTTTTTCAAGAAAAACGAGGAGCATCTAGTGACTTTTAATAATAGAACAACAAAAACTCAAATTGACTACTTCCTCATAAAGTGGAATGATCAATCTAGCTGCAAAGATTATAAGATGATACCTAATGCTTGCCTGTCAACTCAATATAGATTGTTAGTTTGGATCTTTTTATTAAGGGTTAAAGGAAGAAGAGAAGTCCTAGGAGGTATACCAGAATGAAAAGGTGAAATTTTAAAGGGGATACGGTGTAGCAATCTAGGTATATAGTAATATATGGAAAAGAATAGAAATTGGTAGGATATGCTAACTAAAGGTAAGAGAGAGTTGTAACTCTTTTAAAAAATACAACTATAGAGACGTTACGTGATTCTAAAAGGCCTAAGGGTAATAAGAGGGAATTTTGATAGTGGAATAAAGATGTACAAGAAAAAGTTAAGATCAAGAAGGCTGCCTATAAAGCTTTATTGGGTAGCAACACAGAGGTGGAGAGAGTTGGTAATAAAGAAAGTTATAAACTGACAAAGAAAAAGGTGAAGAAAAAAATCTCAGAAGTTAAAAGTAGAGCTTATAAGAAACTATTCCAATGATTGGATACTAAAAATAAAGAAAAAGATGTTTTAAGTAGGCAAGAGCTAGGGAATGAAAAGCTAAAGACTTAGATCAAGTTCATTGTATAAAAAATGAAGCAGAATGAGTGCTTATAGAGTTATAGTTGAAAATAACATCAAGAGAAGATGACAGAAGTACTTTTATAACCTTTTCAATGAAGGCGTAGAGAATAACATCTTTAGGTGACCTTAGCTCGTCCGAGAGGTTTCGTAATTTTACTTACTGCCTACAGATTACAAGGGAAGAAATTAAAATTTTTTTAAAAGAGATGAAAAATGGTAAGTTAATAAAACCTGATGGGATACCCATAAAAGTGTGGAAGAGGCTAGGCAAAGAGGTTATTATTTAGCTAACCAAGCTTTTTTATGTGATCCTTAAATCTACCAAAATTTCAGATGGGTGGAGATGTAGGATACTAATTTATACAAAAACAAAGGAGACATCCAAAGCTGTAATAACTATAAAAGCATCAAATTACTTAGCCACACCATAAAGTTATGGGAGAAGGTGATTGAGAAGAGAGTGAGAAAGGATACTTCTATTTCAGAAACCATTTTGGTTTCATGTTAGGAAGGTCCATGATAGAAACTTTACATCTCCTTAAAAGATTAATGAAATATTACAAGCAAAGACAACGTAAATTACATATTGTTTTTATTGATTTAGAGAAGGCGTATGATAGGGTACTTAGGAAAATCATGTGGAAGTATTTAGAAGTTAAAGGAGTTCCTGTGACTTATACACGAGTCATTAGGGATATGTTTGAAGGTGTTAGAACTAAAGTTAGGACGATATGAGGAGATACAAAACATTTTTCTATAGATATTGGACTATACTAAGGCTTCTCCTTAAGCCCCTTTTTGTTTGCAGTAGTGATTAATGAGCTTATCAAGAATATTTTAGGAGATGTGCCTTGATGTATTCTGTTTGCTGATGACATTATTTTAGTGGATGAGATAAAAGAGAGTGTTAATGTCAAGCTTAAACTTTTAAGAGATAAGTTTGAGTCTAAAGACTTTAGATTGACAAGGACTAAGACTAAGCATGTGAAGTGTAACTTTTCAAGATATAAGGTGATTAACAATGTGAAGGTAAAGATTAGTTCAAAAGTTATACCACAAAAGGATTGTTTATGTTGTTAAGTTGTTATGTCTAGCTAGAAATCTAACATTGGCCAATTAATAGAAATTCAAGAGAGTTAATTTTTTATATTGTAAATAATAATATTTTATAAACATTAAAATATAAAATAGTAACATAAATAATAATAAAATTAATTTAAAAATTTGTAAAATAATAAAATTAAGGAAATCACACTTGTTGTCGCCCCTCACCATTGACAATCCCAAAACCAAAAAGCTCTTATATGTATGGCTGCAAATTATTTTCTAATGTAAGTGTTACTGTAAAAACTAGTTCCAGCAACTTCTATTATTAATCTAGGACTTACAAAAATAGTTGTCGGTATTGAGCAGTATCTTTTTTCTGAATAGTTCTCCAATCGTGAACTGCTCATGTTAAACTCATTAAATTTTTATGTGATTGTAACTTTTAGTTGTAAACTTCTATTCAATTTGACTAACAACAGAAAATTCATTATGTAGTTTAAGAATATTATGTTATTAGATCGTCATAGTCTTCCTTATATTAAAATTAATGTCTTGTGCTTAACTTAACGAATAATGACACATTAATTTACCTAGGATAGGTACAACATCATGCTCATGACACTAAAATCATATTTGATAACTTCTCAACCAAGTTTACTTGCAAAAAAAGTCAGTTAAGGGATTCAGAAGCAATGTGAGTATTGAAAAAAAATCAGCATTTACTAAGAAAACTCCAAAGCACTTAATATTACATTAATTGGGATTCAGAAGTGACGTGAGCATTAAAGATCATTGAATATTTTGTGAGAACCAACATTGAACAGTGTTTATTAGTAGAAATACACGAAGTAAGTCACTTCTTGGATAAACATGAATCAGCTATAAAAAGGCTATACACTAGGTGGTCAAGCAATGTCAGACTAGAAGAAATCACCCATGGAGTTAAAAGGAGTAAGATCAGCAAGAGCCATTATATTGGTGGTTCTAATAACACTTCTTTCATGCAATCCCAGAATGAGCAGTGCCGATGAGAAGCCAATTCTGCCGATGAAAGGCTGGTTGGAGCTGTGCCTGAAACTCTGCAAAATTATCAAAGATCCAAATTGTCCTGCAAGATGCAGCGAGAAATGTTGCATTTGCTACGCGGACTCTCGGTCCCTTACTTCCTGCTACACAAGCTGCATAGATCAGTACCCGACGGCACGAAGAGACCACGAGGCTTCGACTTCTTGTATTAACAAATGTTTTACTTGAGCCCAGTTGGTATAACACAATTTCATAAATTTAAAATAAATTTCGTGTGATGATCTTAGTCTGAAGCTAAATTAATCCCCAAACCACTTTCCTCTTAACAATAAACCTTAGGCTGCAAACGCTAAAATCGCATTTGACAAAATATTAGGTAAAATGGACAAAATTTAATAGACTTTAATATTTAATAGTTTTTTGACCTTATAGAAAGGTTTTGTAATAGACTTTGTCAAAATTAAACATATTGATATGTTTTATTATTTCATATGGGTCCTACATTACTAATTGAATTTACTCTACTCATTTAGGTTCCCAATTTGCTCTACTGTCCCGGTCTTTCTATCTGTGTCTTAAATTTCTTGTTATCCATTCTGTGAAATAGGATCATCGCAATATATATCCAAAGCATTCTATATTATAATCAATTCTACTTCTTCGGAATGATAAATTTACGAAAAGCAAAGGTCCGCCATTAAACTTGCCTCGGAGATTGAAAATAGCAATTGACGTTGCACATGGCCTGAATTATTTGTTGGATTACATGACTAAGGCATTGGAACACATCTATAAATAATTGGATGACATTTTAGGAGAGGCAAATAAGAGAATGTTCGTGATGGAAGATGCATCGACACTTCTCTAAACTAGTGCTATCCGACACAACGAAGGGAGTTGGACAAGTCCTAAAGTCCCATAACCAAAGCATTTTGATAGTGATCGAGATGCTAAGATATTGGAGAACTTCCTATGGGACATGTAGCAATATTTTCTGATGACAAGAGTGTCGGAAAGTGATAAAGTAATGTTGGCTAGTATGTATTTGGTTGGTGATGCCAAGTTATAGTGGCGTGCAAGGATGGATTATGATCTAAATGCAGGTCATCCACAAAATGCACATGGGATGTGCTAGTGTAAGAACTAAAGGACCAGTTCTTGCTGTGTAACCTCTTGGATAACGAGGGAGGCCTTACAGAATACATGATGGAATAGCCTGTAATTATATTAAGACATTTAACTCTTTGATGCTAGATATTTGTAACATGTCGAAAAACTACAATCTATCCAACTTCCTGTCAAGACTTCAATCTTAGGCACAAGTTGAACTACGAAGGAAAGGTGTTCAAACTTCTCAAGTGCCATTGCTTCTACTGATTGGTTGGTGGATTTTTGACCAAAAAATATAAGGAAAAATTTTCCGACAATAATGGGAATGACAAAGTTGTTAAAGAAAATTTTGTTGGTAGAATGTGAAAGGTAAAAATGTGCAAACCTCTCAAAGTTTTACTCAACATAAGATTACTTGCTTTATATGCAGTGGATTACATTATGAAATGGAGTGCCCAAAGAAGATGAAGTTGAATGCATAGTTGGCTGGGGATGAAGACATAGGTAAAGTAGCAATTGTCAATCCATTGGTAGTTAAAAAGGCACCTAAAAGTCTTTGATAGGTAAATTTGATGGCTACATATTGAAGGCAGTCGAGAGGGAATTGCATACACTTCCTTTGATGGTGATAAGGAGTTATAAATGGACTCGTAGTTCCATTTATGATTGTTTCATTAGTAGTAAGGAGGTTTGTTGTCCATTGGAGTTTAAAGTTGGTAGTAGGGGTTACCACCACAAAATCTTAAGGAAATTGCATATAAAGATATGTCATTTTGATATGAAAATACCTAATATGTTGTGTTAGAATTTTATAGGACAAAAGGTGATGGACTGACCAACTTTGGGGACAAGTAGCCAAGCATAAATATGTTGGATAGATTCGACACATTGGCTGTCAACAAGGATGTTGACTTTCTTTTAGTAGGGGAGATTTGTGATGTTTGATAAACACCTATGTTGTGCAACTTTGGCATGTATGGCATGTTTTGGCAAGAAATTAATGTAACAAAGTTGCCCAAAAAAATTACCAAGTCACTAAAAAGCTAAAAAGTGTGTAAGTTGTCCATTTTGACAAAATGTAGTCACATTTGAAAATGGAATGATGGTGGCATCGTAGCAGTTGGAAATTTAGATTTGAGGCAAACTAAAGACCTCTTCAACTTCTAGTCATGGTGGTTACAAAATGGTAGTTATGGAATGACGGTTACTTTCGATTATGTCAGTTATGTTCTTTTGTCGATTAAGTTAGCTGTAAGTTATTTTTCCTAATTTGAATGTTTGTAAGGTTCATAATGTTTCAAACATTTATCTGAAATTAGGATAATTTTAGCATGAAAAGACATGATGGTCGGTGAAAAAACTACGCAAACCTATCCAAAATAATGGCTTATATGTGTGTGTGTTGTAGGCGAGGAATTTGGGTGAGTTTTGCCTCTTTCTAAACTTTATTTTGTGTAATCTTTGTTATGAGATATTAATAAATATTTGTTACACATATATGATTTGATTCCTTGTTATATGGTGCCCAAAATATCGTAAAAATCAAATGCGCAGAACCTATTCAAAGAAACATCTCAAATAGTGAAGTGAGACTTCTACATACTCTTTTGTCTAGATTTGGCTGTTTGATTATTTTGGAGTTTACAGTTGGTATTCATGTGTTTCTAACCTATTAGATAGAGTTAGCTAAGCCTTTAAAGAATGGAACCAAAGGGCCTAATACTTGTTTGATAAAATGTTTCAAAGGAGTGCCTAAAAGGTGTTTGACAAATTGATTAAGTCAAGTGCCATAAGTTGTTTGGTGGAATTTCTAGGAACTAGGTTATGACAAAAGGGATTTGAAGGCATCTTTCTAACCTCAAAACATCCCCATGATAGTAATCTTAAAGTAACAAATGTGCTGCTATTTGGGCCATAATAGATTGCATGAGTATCATACTACCTCTATAGACTTATAACTCAGGCTAAGAATGTCAATTTTGTCCTGGCCTTGCCTAGCTCGACAACTCAGGGGCTATGGGCCAAAATTGTTTTGCCCAACCGAGCCACGGGTCAAGGTCATTCATAGTATAGACTGGTCAGTGGCCTGATCAGAATGACAAAAACGACTTCATTTTTCTAAATATTAAGGATGGGCGGGGCAGGCTAGCTCTGACTTATTAGGCCACGGATCGCCCAAACCGAGGTAGGGTCGGCTATACTAGAAGCGGCCCAGGTCTGGCCTAGCTCATTGACATCCCTACTCAGGCTGGTACTATAAAGCAAAAACTTGATGCTAGGGTGTTGGTTATCGTGAACCAGAATTGGTAGCCACTACTTTCCTCATTTAAGTTAGACGTTTATGCCTTTATAATGCTTTTGTTGGAACCTCTAACTTGTAGATGAGTAGGTTGTTCGAAAACCAATCATGATCGAATCACAGACAGTGAAAAATAAAATTTAATGGCTTACAAAATAATTGAATAACTTTAAAAAATGAATCATAAAAGTAATTAATTTGTACTTGATTTGAATTCTAATTGAAACATTTTTTGAGATATCAACCACAAGCTATCCAAATGTCTAGTCTTTAACAGTATCTACAAAGTAAAGAAAAAGAAACTCAACTTTTAAGAGGAATAAGTAGGAGTGATGCTAACTCTTTTACACTTATTTCCTATAAATAGGAAAAAGTTAGAGTTTATTCTTTTATCAAAATTAAATATTCTAATTATAATTAAAGTCAAACTAAAATTATAATTTAATTTAATTTTAATAAAATCAAATTTCTTATATTTGATCCTTAAAGTTTCTCAAACTTCACAATTAAGTCTAAGTTAATTTAAATTAATTTTTTAACTGTTCTTTATGTGTAACCCATTACGTTCCTAATATGTTTGTAATGATTATAAATTATAATTCTAATTCATAATTAGAATTAGATAAATTAAAATTCTTTTTAATTTATCTTTAATTCTCCCATAAAATAATTTATAATCATATATCAAGATTGACATCTAACAACATGTCATGACCACTCAAATATTAGGAATGTCAAAGTAATTTGACTTAACCTGTCCATGCATAGTTATGATGCATAATTTGATATTTTTGTCATATAAAATTCTAATTAGATATATAATATGGATACAATGTCTACTCTTTTAAATCTAATCATGTTTGTTTTTGCTAATTAGTAATTAATTTATAATTACTATTTAAAAGCAAAATTTCAAATGTCAATTCAGTCTAGCTAGAGAATTCCTTAAACCATCACTAATCAGGAACAATAGAACATTCTCTCTAATTACTTTAGAGTGATTAATCATTTACTAATTTACTCAACTACCTCCATATGGTTCATAATATATCCAAGTACTATTGACTGAGCTACCCTAATTAGAATAGGTCATAAGTAGCATTAAAATATAGTAATTTTCACATGAGATACTAATTGACCTACTTGTGAGTTAGTCAATATTGTAATAACTGCAGGTGCACAACATAGCTATAGCTAGTATCAACAAGTATAGGTCAGTCTCATGAGGACAGTGAGTACTAGTAGTTACCTTTTTCCTATTATCTAGCCTACGAATTGATTTTGGATTTTAATAAAGAAAATAAAAACTAAAGCAAGTAAAATAAATGGGAAACAATATTGAACAAAGAATTAAGGAAGTAGTAAGAAAATTATTGGTATCAGAAAATTAGTATCTAGGTTTCTAATCCCCCTAAACCCTTAATAGATTGATCTTTTATTATACAATTGTTTTGTTGATATATTGAATCGTGGAGACTCCTATAACATGCTAATAGTTAACCTTGGGTCTATTAACAACTAATCTTAAGGTTTCAAACTGAAAGAAGTGCATGGGCGCCATGTTTTCATTTTACGCCAAGTTAACCTTTTGTGTGTAAAATCTTCATTTTACGCCATGTTTTTATATAAATTCTTCTCCTTTAAGTCCATGAAGGCAATTATAATCTGTATACACACTTAAAATAAATTAAGAACCAAATATATAACACAAGTATAAAATATCAAATGAAAACACATCAAATATGGGATAAAAATATGTTCAATTATCCATCCATCAAATATCCCTATACTTAAGTTTTGCTTGTCTTTAAGCAAACTATAATCAAAATTATAAATTTTACAATATCATTCCTTCACCAATCTTAATATGTATATTCATACTATACATCATCATATCTTATTGAGTTAGATTAACATATAATTAGAGCCAAGTTTTCCTAAAATTAAATTCATATGCAATATTAATAGTAATCACATCAACAATCGCATTGAAATAAAAAGCATATCTCTTTGCACCTTCACCAAGATTTCACTCAGTGCACTCAAGTGAGCATTAAAACTCTTAATCAATGCATAGTACAACTCTTACCATACGCTTGCAATAAAATAACATTTCCACTATTTATGTACAAACTAGAAACAAAAATCAAAAGGTCTTTGTATAGGTTGTAATGGGGTTTAGGTAATGTATGATTGGGATAATAAAAAGTTAGTTGAAGGAAATTTACTACACAATATATTTCAAGACTTGTTTACAAATATACATAGGTCCTTTCATTATAAATCCATTGGTACTATATATTTATTCATTTTTCAATTTTTTCCTTTTTTTTTCCTTTTTTTTACAATATTCCAATCAGTACCAAAATTCAACAAATATTGGACCTTTAAAAAATTTCAAGTCTCAATAAGTAAATAATGTAAATAACCTTCAAGGTTCAAAACAATAAATAGGTCTTCAAAGAAAAATAGGATAAAGGTTTATAATTTGGGTTAAATCAATGAAAATGGCTAAGGCTTAACTTGGTTATTCCTAAAGGTAAACTTAAAGGTGTGGTAATTTTCAAAGAAATAGGCTAAAGCAAGTTGTTAAATCTAAATGCCTTCATCAAATCAATGTTTCTAATTTAACAAATATGATCTTGATATGCATCATAACAGTAAGTTTCCATAATTATCCTACTATGCATGATAGTGCACACATAAAAAAATAAAAAGAGCTTTAAAAATTTTAAAATTTACTCGTTAGACTCAAAAGCTTACAAAAAAATGGGTATATATGTGTGTAAATAATATGCAAATTTCATTCAACTTGAATATTTCAATGATTACAATATATATGACTTAGAAAACTAATTTTATTCTAACCATCATCCGTTTGCACACCAATTCAATCAATATTCAACAAGGAAATATAGTATTCATGGACTTATTTTAATCAATTCAAAATATTAGTTAATAAGATTCATAATCAAGATTATAATAAGCATGGAAAAAATCGTTAAAATTAATATACTTTAAAAAATTGTTAAAAATTCATTAAACCCATCCTTACACTCAAAGTTGTACATTGTTCCTAATGTACACAATATAGATAAAAGTGAGAGGTTTTTTTTTGGTACTTTCCTGATTGTGAAAATTTCCTAATTTCAGATCCATCCAATGGTGAACTACATCCTTGAAAAATATAAAAGAAAAGGATAAAAAAGAATGAAAGAAATAAAGATAACATGAAATAAAATCCTATACTAACACACGAAAAAGAATCAAAATGAAATAAAACGGAAACTTATCTTAATTCATGGGTTGCCTCCCATGCAGTGCTTGTTTAATGTCATTAGCTCGACGTACATTTATGTTGAACTTCATCCTAGAAGTGGCTTGCTTCCACCTGTTTCCCTACATAAAGGTATCTTAGCATGTAAGCAAGCCACCTATTGCAAAATAATAACAAGGACATAATTTATTAAATTAGTAAATCCAGTTGCAACCATTAATGCCCTTTCTAATGATAAACTGTTAATGAAAGAGGGCAAAACAAAACTCTCTGAATCATCAGTTGACTTGATTGGTTTGTCTTTAAGGAAGTGAGAACCCTTCACACTTAAAGTTACTACCAACACCTCATCAGTAGTTTCCTTACTCAGTTCCTTTGTTAATTCTTCCTGAACCTTCTCTATCCACTCTTCTTTTTCTTTTTCTTCATAGACAAAGATTTCTGGCTCATCTTCTTCAACTACCTTCTACCACTCCTCTACTTTCCTTTCTTGGATGGAGGCTTCTTTGGGAAGCTCTTATTGGAATGTCTTTTCATCCACGAAGCCAACTATCCTCTTTTCTTCACTTTGTTGCGTTATTAGGTTGAAATGGTATTATGTGTTATGGTCAAAATATTCAGGTGAAGAAATCCTTTCTTTGAATTCACATCAGCTAACTTTAAGTTCGGCAATGCATTCCATTAATTTATTTCTGATATATGCTTCCTCTTCCTCTTCCTCTTCCTCTTCCTCTTCTATTGGGACTCTTTTCGCTACTAAGGGTGATTGTCATTCCATATTCTATAGGGTCTATTTCAGTAGCACTAGGAAAACTCCCTTGGATCTCTTCAAATAGTATCATTGCCAATTGATCCATCTGATTACCAAATTTTGTATACGAGCCTCTATTACCTGTTCATGATTGATTCTTGAATGAAATCAGTCATCATATCTTTCAAAGTTAGCTCGTTAACTAGAGGTGCTTACTGCTGTAAATATCTAACTGGAGCGTAATTGTTCCATTTATAGGCGTAAGAGTTGCTCTATTTTGAATTGTAGCTATTCTCATATAACGTACCTTAAGGTTGATTGTACATGTTTGGTCCCTTACATATATGTGTTGGTGCTCGACATTCATGATTGTAGTGACAACTCCCACTAATGTCGTAACACAAGCTAGATATTGTTGAGCCTCCGAAGAGATGTGAGAACACATCTCTCTCCCATTTGGTGATGGCACAGAGTGCGAAGATAAATTATTTATAGATTCCATAAGAGTATTGTCTGTTCCATCCTTCCATTGTGAGTTGTGGCTATAACAATGAATTTTAAATCCTACAATAACCTATAAAATCAAGATCAAGTAGAGAATTTTAAAAGATAACTAAATGAATAAACCAAAATTTACAATAAAATACAATAAGAAAGAAATACAAAAGCTCAGAAATACAAGAGCTCAATTAAAATAAAGAAAATATAAACAAAAATAAAACTGAATAAAATAAAATAGAATAAAGGAAAATGGTTAGAGTAATAAAATAGAGGTTTTCTTAATATCACTATCCCTAGCAATGATGCCAAAAACTTAATTAACCTATTTCCGAGTTAGTCAATATTGTAATAACCATAACTATACAATGTAGTTGTAGCTAGTACTAACAAGTATAGGTTGATCCCACGAGGACAGTGAGTATTAGTAGTTACCTTTTTCCTATTATCTAGCCTACAAATTGATTTTAGATTTTAATAAAGAAAATAAAAACTAAAGCAAGTAAAATAAATAGGCAACGATATTGAATAGAGAATTAAGGAAACATAAAGAAATTTATCGATAGTAGTTAACCTTGAGTCTACTAATAACTAATCTTAAGGTTTCCAATTGGATTATTTAGGTTAAAGTTTATAGGATTGTGTTACTGATTTATAAGTCCCTCTATTAGGTTTGAACCTAATCTAGAAGATTTATGTCATCCTATCTTTAGGGTTGCCATCAACTCCTTCCATTTACAGTAGATCTATTCAAACCTAGGATTTTTCAATCTCTATGTATGAAAACAGGTTATGATCTAATATTCTCGAGTTTATTAGAACATAAATAAAAACATGTAATTGGATCATAATAAATCAACAAACCAATTGAATTAATAAAAGAGTCAACATATGTTAAAGGTAACAAAATAGGGTTAATCTAAACTAATACTAACGAAATATTTATTTACACATTGGCGAATACAAAATCAAACATACATAAACAGAAATACAAATTGAAAACAACACAATCATGAGTCTAAATCTCCCTGATTGTCTTCTATCTTGTATTTTTGCGATGTAGAGGTCTGATTTTGTGTTCTAATCTATCTGTCAATAAAATCTTCAAGTTTCCCACTCCTTTGGCTGAAGATCGCACTTAGAGTTGCCTATGAGATGTTCAGAATGCCTCTTTTTGTCTCCATTTTCTAAATTGCCTCCAAAATTCATCTTTTATATGGAATTTTAGGGTTTTGGATGATGCACAGTCTCTTGCACAGTCATGCACATTCAAAATGATCTTAATATCGCAAAAATGCACTGTCTGGAAGAAGTGCACGGGCAGATGCATAGTCGTGCATCCCTTATATGTGTCGCATTTTCATTTACATTGTGTTTTCATCCAAATTCTTCTAATTTAAGTCCATGAAGGCAATTATAATGTATATACATACTTGAAATGAATTAAGTATCAAATATATAACACAAGAATAAAATATCAAGCAAAAACACATCAAATATAGGGCAAAAATATGTTTACTTATCCATTTATCAAATACTTTAGTAATCTCAAGTCTATATGTATATATATACATTCCATTTGTGATCCTTATAATTGGGTCAATTCAATGAACTTCTTCTCTAATGAGCACATACATATTTGTTTAAGTATCTTCATAATTTATGAGATTAAGTACTTTCTTCATATGAAAGAAACATAATATGTGCCAATTTTACCATTTCATCAATATCTCGTCTTGATAAAACTATAACCAAGAAAAATTTAACAATATTACGTAAATAAAAATTAAATATCATAATTATGATCTCATCTTAGTTTCAATTGTACGGTAACTATTCTAGACATTTTATCTTTGGTATTAAAAATATAAAATGTAATTAATAACATAAAAAGATAAAGAATGCCTTTATTTATTAAAATAATAATATCATACATACAATTCCAACCAATTAATGGGCTGCAAGGCTATGAAGTAATAATCTCCTGCTTGCACTAAAGTTAGTTGCTACATATTTAACACCATATCCATCCATGTGTCAATCATGTTTCTTCTGGGATAGTAGCTTAGTGAGATAATCTATAAGATTCTCTTTAGTGGGAACTCCCTATAATGTTATGTCTTTCCACTCTATTATCTCTCTAATAAAATGAAACTTAATGAGTATATGTTTAGATCGTTGATGAGACATTGATTCCTTCGCTTGTGCAATAGTGTCATTATTACCACAGTATAATAATATTAACTCAACAATGTCAAGAATTACTCTAAGTTTAATGATGAACTTCTTAATCCAAAATGCTTCCTTTGCCGCCTTTAACATTAAAATGTTCTCTACCTCAATCACAGAATCTGCAATGGTTTGTTATTTAGAACTTTTACGACTTACGACTTCTCCATTCATAGTGAAGCTATACCCTGACTATGATATACTATCATTGAGAAATGATTGAAAGCTTGCGACGCCTTAATACCCCCTGGGAGGATATTGCGAGTGCCATATACACACTGAATACACTGAACATGAAGCATTTCGAACATACAAAACACTTTATACATACATTACCAGAATCTTAACAAACATACATCGCATGTCAAAATTTTGAAAAGCAACCTGAATTAAGGTTCTTGCAACCCATCAAAATAAAAATTCATGAGTTATAGAGATCAGATACAAGTCCAAAAACAATCTCAAAATACATGTGAACAAAACAAAAATTAGACTCTTTTGGCCATTGCGGTTGTCTTGTCCTAGTTCCTACGTCCCTCTTTCAGAACCTACACGGGGCAAATCCGTTGTGCTAAGCATATAGCTTTGTGAGTAATAACTAATCTATGGATAAACTGACAACTTAGCATATTGAATCATGTAACAACATATACATGCATTAAACAATAAATCAGACATAATGTATTTTAGAACAGACTTTATAATTAACAGAACTGAACATCACAAGAGGGTATAAACCCTTCAGAATCAGAACACAATAAGGTTTAAGTCATAATCAAACATATGTCAGAATCATAAAACCAGATAACTGCTAATCCATCAACAGAAGTGGGTAACGGGACTTATACAAAAGAGACCAAAGTCTCAACATCGAAGTGTCTCAGAAGAGACCGAAGTCTCGACACCTAAGTGTCAATATTAGAAGACACCGAAGTGTCAATAACAGAAGACACCGAAGTGTCAATAACAGAAGACACCGAAGTGTCACAGAAGTAGCTGCAGACCCTTTTAGGCATGCCTATTTACCCACAACTAGGACTTAACATAATCAAAACAGAAATGTCTGAAATTCAATTCACATATTTACAGCTTTGCAAATCATTTAAGCATATCACATATTTACAGCTTTGCAAATCATTCAATGATCCAACTCAATAGCAACCAAAATAGTCAAAGCAAAACTATCAAAATTTGCTTACTGAATTTCTAACACAATTGACCAACTAAATTAATTACAAAAATTACCATCTAGAATTACTTACAAAATTTACCCTCTAAAATTACTTACAAAATCTCCCTTATTGTTTATTGCCTCAATGTCTCGGTAATATCTGGAATCGGTAGCTCGATGGGTTCCTCTAAAGCATTTAATACAAACACATATTATTATTGTGCACAATCATGAATTCAATTATGTACATTCATGTATACTGAATATGTATGATGCATGTTTATGACAAATTCTGGGTTTCTTATGCTTAATCTTGTCGCATTCTCAATCATGTGAAATCATACTCAATTCCTCAATCCAGATTTATTTCACAACCAACTTTTGTGTCCACTTTGTTCATTTATTATCCTTAGGAGGTAAGCTAATTAGGTAATACTTCCTTCTAGAAAGTTGTCCCTCTTTATCTTAGGTTTGCAATGATACCAAGTTTATCCAATTTTGTTTATTATACTAAAAGTTATAATTAAAAGATTTTAGATTGTTCTTAAGCTTCAACAGAATTCTTATCTCAATTTCGAATCAAATTCTGAAATTCCTAGAGGTAGAATTAGAATTTAATCTCTTCATAAAATTTGTAGCCTTATGTTTCTAGTTTAATTCAAGTTAAAAATCACTCTATTTGGATAACTACAGAGAAAGTTATGCCCAAAATACTGAAGCATATTCAAACTATTAAGAAACTTAGCCACGACGAACTTTCCAGAGAGCAAAATTCTTCGTAATTTTCTTAAAAGTTTGTAGCGGCGAACTCAAGAGTTGGCCACGGTGAACTTTCACAGACATGAAATCCTTCAAGTTGGCCGTGGTGAACTAAAGAAGCATATTTTATTTTCCAGATTTTAACTTCAAGCCAATTTTCCAGACTCTAAAGAACAAAATTCGAATTCAATTTCTTCATGAAAAATTTAGCTCTATTTATCAAACTTGGATATTTACAGATCAAGTTATGTCCTAAAGACAAATGCATGTTCAGTAAAATTTTGCATATCCTAACTCCATCTCACTTCAAACTTTCACCAAGTTATACACATCTCTGAATCTGCTTCTTCCATCACCAACCACACATGCATCAACACCATTTATGCATGCAACAATCCACAAGTATGAAAATGTACTTCATTTACACATACATCCAGTTACAAACATTAAAATCTCAACAGAAATTATT
>JANIIA010000192.1:66747460-66758274 GCA_027478495.1 Erythroxylum alaternifolium | reverse complement strand
ATACTTGTAAAATTGTCGAAGTATAGTGAAATCGTAGACGAACTCTGAAGACTGGACGTAGCCCATGGTTTGGGGTGAACCAATATAAAAATTGCAGAGTCTATCTTCTAACCTTTTACTTTATTCTATTTTGTTTTTAGACAAGTATATAGAAGTTATTTGCAATTTAACTACGTAACTTTGTGGTATTCTTTTAACAGTTGGAAAAATTCTTAACAAGATATATTAAAGTTTTTGTATTCACAAAAGAATACACAATTCAACCCCCCTTCTTGTGTATCTCATATATTGTACGTGAATTCTATATTAACGTGTGATTTACTTCAACAGCAACATATAAAGGAGAGTCACTGGAAAGGAGAGTCGGAGACAAGGAGAAAGGGAGAAATGAAAAATGTAAGGTTAGGGTTAGAAGAAATAATTAGAAGTAAGAAAAATTATTGAGGGTATATTAGGTAGTATGTATTTATTAGTTTACGATCTATCTTAAACCTCCCTAATCGGATGTTTCTTATTTTCACTGTTTAGGATGGAATTGAACATAACATGAAACCCTCCGCTTTCATCCCATTCCATTTTATTCCATTATAAAACCCTCAACTAAACGATGGAAGTGTGTTACGTTCCATTCCATTACATTACTAACTCCTCAACCAAACAGGGCCTTATCAACTTTAGTCAAAATTATTTACTTAAAATTTCAAAATTTAAGAACTTATATATGAATGCTACTAGCATTCCTTTCATCTTTTGTCAAAGAGCCCACATTCTTATGTAAAATATCCTTATTGAAAACAATTTATTCCCGTTCAATTCTTTTTTAATTTTATTTTAAATTTTTTAAGAATTCTTTTATTTTTATAACTTATAAAATTATAAAAGTGATTTTTTTCACAATTTCATTTCATCATTGAATAATATAAATAATATTTAATTAATTTAACAATTAATAAAATAATGACCATTATTACTTAATTTTCCAATAATCAACTAAGTTTTAATTTAGAAAACAAAAGTTAAAATCAAAATTAAATAAAAGCTATAATAGAAAAACAAGAATAGGATCAATCCACTCGTAATTATCAAGAGCATTTACCTAAATCCATGTTGTTCATCAATCAATGAGTCAAAACACCGTGAAGGTGTATTCACCTTCCCAACAAAAATGGGTATATATAAAGGTGTGGCCATTGATTTCAAGTACATGGATGTGGCATCTAAGTTAACTCGTGTTAGAGAAGCAATAGTGCAACATTAATAACTGAATATTTTTTATTAGATGGTACATTTCATCATCTTTTATCTCAGTTTTAACTTTTTCACAAGAATAAAAAATGTATTCTAAATTTGGTATAGCCATATTGGATTGACCTTAGGTCTACATATCTATAAAACAACTATTTAGGGTTTTAAAGATATTTTAAAAAAAGAAGCTCTGATGGTCAAATTAATGCAAAATGAGGATACAAAGTATATAGAGTAATCCCTAATTACGCTTAGTGGTTGTATTTATGAGAACTTATATTAAAGTGTCTCAATTTTATAATCAATCCTTTAAGAAGCATAATCGAGCTTTATCCTAGTATAGTAGGATCCAAGCTCTACTATAAACCTTAGTTAGTCCATGATTAAGATTTTACTTGCATGTGTTAATGAGTCCTATTTTGATTGATTTTAAGCATTAAGTATACATAAAATCTGTATGTGGACCTGCTACAAAGTAAGTGTTTGCCCCTTAGTATATGAAGGACAACCAGTATAAGATGGACCTTAGATTGAAAGTTAGTTGGCTCACTCATATGAGTGAGGCATGTAAAAATTCTAAGATAACTTAGTAGGTTAGATCAAGTATGGTGCAAGTTTTGGTAGAGTTTTAGATCTTGTATGGATCAACTTAGCTAATGTTATTCTTGATGGACTGAGAACTTAGTGTATCCTTAAATAAATAGACCATGACTAATGAACTTGACATGGGTGACCATTGGATCAGTCCAATGTGCTGTTAAAGGCTTTGGATTGGATAACTCATCATCAACGCATAGAGATCGTGGGGAGATATTGATGATGTGATGGACAAGATCATATGGGATATACATCGGCTTTAAAACATAAAGACAATGTAAGAGGATTATTTGAAGATAGTAGAGATCTTCGTGGATATGGATGTATCTTTCTTAATTCAATATAATCTCTTATCTTGTTAGTGGTGATGTAAATATATTTAATAAGATATATTACTATTTAGATAGGAGTATCATTCAATTGGTTAGTGTGATGCAATTTGATAAGGATAGATGTAATCTAGGCAGTTTAGTTCAATTAGAATTCTAATTTGTAACCTGGTCATTAAGTCATAGATACCTATAGCTCATTTGAGCTTTGCTCCTCAACTTGTTGAGATCAAAATAAATTGTTTTATATACTTTGAGGGAAGTAATAAAGGTTAGCTTTCATGGTATCTCTTATATGCTTTACTATTTCCTTTTATTGCTTATTGCTTTCTTAGTATTCGTATACGTGTAAGAGAGTTAAACAGTATAATAGTTATGAGACACTCGAGAACATGTTTCATTAGTAGACAATCATATGGGAAAGAATGAGTCTTGCTTAAATGGACCTAAGTAAGATTATCGTGCAAAGGCGTAGGCGTAACTTTGGTATATGCTTTGTGCTTAGAAGGCCTTTCTAATAGTAAGCCCACAAAATGATAGTTATTCAAGTGAGTTTTTAAGCACTGGGTCCGATATAAGAGAGTGAAATTTTTTGATTTATCTAAGCCCATAAAACGTTTTGCTATAGATGTATTATTTTCCTCCACCCCCTCTCAATTTCTTTTAATGATTTGATATAAAATGAAACTTTTAGTATTCAAGTTTGTTGAGATGTAGTTTTTAGTCAAGGGAACCTTTCACACCAGTCGAGGATCATCTTTTAATCATTTAACTACATTACCACAAGTCTATACTGATCGAGCCAAGATAATCTAACATACTTTCCTTAAATCCAATCAAGAAACCCATACAAGCTTATTAAAGACAGACATTAAAGAAACATCAACCTTTAGACATCCATCTTAGGTTTCCTGAATCAGTCCTACATGAAGATAAGTTAATGATTTGACAATAATTTTCATTTAGAAAATTCCTTGATAATACTTGTAATAACTTAGACCATCCGCCTATAGATATTGTTTGTTTTTGGGCCTTGAACCCTCGATATATCAGACCTTTCTGTATCCTGGAGCGCATCGTGACTATGGCGTATCGATTAGAATTGCCATCGTATTTGGATAGGATCCATAATTTGTTCCATGTCTCGATGCTTAAGAAGTATATACCGGACCCATCTCATATTTTGGAGACACCTTCAGTAGAGCTGAGAGAAGACCTGAGTTTTGAGGCGAAACTAGTCCAGATTCTGGATCGACAGATAAAGAGGTTACGCAGTAAGGAAGTTCCCACAGTCAAAGTTCTTTGGAAGAGCAATAGGGTCGAAGAGATGACATGGGAACCTCAGAATGATATGAGACATCAGTACCCTCGTTTATTTGTATCCTTGACTTAGGAGTTTCGAGGACAAAACTCTTTTGAGGGGGGAGTATTTATAACGTTGATTTTTCTAAACCCTTTTGTATTGGTCCGTATTTGGAGATACTACTATATATTGATATATACATGGTTTTATATGAGTTCAAAAATGTATTTGAATCTTTTCGATATATATGTCAGTGATATATAATGTTATACGCCCTTACATGAATTTGGAGTTCTTCGGTATGCGAAATATTGGAGATTTCAAACATATAAGCTTCTAATTGTGTAAAATTGATTCCATTGGATGGATATGGCTACAGTGGCTGAGTTAAATGTGTTCTAAAGCCTTAGTGGTGATTAGACATGATTTACAGACTTATGGGACACTTAGAAAGCTTAATTTGAAAAGTTGATGTACATAAAGGCTTATTTACAACCTGTTAAAAGTTAAGGGACTTAAATTTAATCTGTCAATTCTTGGAGGACCAATATGTAACTTTATAAGGTTAAGGGGCTTAATTATAATGTTTAAAGGTTTGGGGATTAAAATGAAAATAAAAGTGTTGGTTATTTTCAAATCTTGGGCTTAATTGCAAATTTGGGAAAAGTTTGAAGGGTATAATGGTAATTTCACATAAACTAAGGGCAAAAAGGTAAATTCAACATGTTTGGTCAAAGAAGAGTAAAAAATCTAGACCCCTTCTCCTTGTGTGGCTGTGCATCCCACCATAAAACATTAAAAACACTTTGTTTTTAATTAAAAGAAAGGAGAAGGAGAAGAATTTCGGTCATCATCAAACTTCCACCATTCTTTTGATTCTCCAACCCAAACCAAGGTTTTCTAAGTTAATTTGAGGTCAAGGAACTCAAATCTATCATTAGATTTGAGAAACTCTTAAAGGATTTTAAGATATAACCAAAGAAAAGTTTAGGTAAATTTTGTCTCATCTCTCTCTACATTATGATATTGAGTTTGGTGTTATGATATGTTGTTCTCTATGCTTGACTGTGCACGAGATATGGTTTAGATGAATGAAATGAGTCATGGAGAAGCTTCTTTAAGCCAAAACTAAAATGTCCTCTCTTTGGTGAAAGTTGGTGAAATTTTGAATATCTTTTGAAATTGATGGTTTAAATGAATTATATAATGTTAACTGTGTATTTATAATGTGAATTGATGATGAAAAATAAGGAAGAAGTATATTAGAAGGAGGCTTTCAAGTTTATTCCTTTAGGTGTTCGATAAAATGCCTAAGTGAACTTGGCTTAGGATTTAAGGATTTTGATGGTGTGCATTGGAAAGAGACTTTCATGCTTACTTAAAGTAAACTTCAATTTTTGCTTAGATTGATGAGTAGTGGCCTAATGTGCTTGGCCAAAAATGTGCTTAAATATGATTTGAAATGTGTAAGTATTGGATCAAAGGCATTAAATGCCTTAGTAAATGCAAAAGAAAGCTTATGTGAATAATAAGGGAAGTAACCATATGAGAAGCTTCATGGTTGAATCTTATACCTTAAAAATTATGATATTATGTTTTATACACTTATGTGATGGTGTATAAATATGAGATATATGTTTGAATAGTAAATATATTGCATTTGTATGTATAAAGGCTTGGAAGTTGTGAATCAAGGAGCTCGTACTGAGGATTGTTGAAGTCAAAGGAGTATACACCTTCTTTTAAGGTGAGTTGGGGGAAACATATCTTTCAAATGGGAATAGGAAATCCCAAGACATGCATGATGACTTGTATGTGAATTTTGAACCTAGGTAATGCATCCTAGAATTGAATCTCAAATGAACAACTTTGCACTTAAAGTGCAACTGATGACTTTTATTGCATGAAATAATGTTTTGGAACTTACATATGTATAACCGAGTCATGTATGCCACGTGTATGTGTTCTCTTTTGGATTAGAGCCATGGCAAGGTTCCATTTTATTGGTTGGACTAATAAATAAAGGCATGTTGCCTTACTTGATGTTAGTACTTAATATTTGTATATGATTTTTATGATTGGTGAGATAACAACTGGCCATTCGTGTGCTAGGCACAACAGATTAAGCGACCCCCATGCCTTTAACGTTGGTACATAAAAGTTAAATCCTTATATCGACACCTTTCTACAGGACTTGCGAGTGATTGCACACCTAAAGGTCTGGTCACTGACGAGGTCATCACCTAGGGTCATGATGCTCTTGTTGACTGTAGTCTAGACTCACCACAGATGACAGTTGAGTTAACACTGGATTGGTGGGTGTGCACACCAGTTTGGGATTAGTTGTGACACATATAACTATTTTCGCCTATTTTGAGATTTAACTTCCCGACAAGATTTGATTTTACATGTGATGCTTTTCTACTCTTGTGTATTGGAATTGGAACCTATGTTCACTGAATGAGTGATTAATAGGCTAAGCTTATGTGGTTTCTAACCAGTATGGAACGAGTTACAGGCTAGGTTTATGTGTTTCTATGTCGTGCATATTCACTTCATAGCTGGTTATGTGCATATTAGATGTGTAAAACTGTCCTTAGGTTATTTAGACCGTTTTGGTGTTTACCGGGTTCTGTCTGTGATATATGTCTTTTTTTTCACTCACTGAGTACATAGTGTACTCACCCCCTCCATTTTACAACCAGGCAGGTTAATTTGGGGAGTTTGAAGTTCTGAGTGGATCATGTGATCTTTTGACATTTTCGGGGCATTACCACACGTGGTAGTCTCTGTTTTGTACTTTTGTTGTATAGTGGCTCATAATTATGTTAATATGATTTATAATTTTGTAAATTAACTTTTGATTGTCTTATGGTTTGTAAATGACTTTATGTATGAACATTTTGTACTATTTTTGAGATTGCTCTTGAATGGACTTCAAAGTCCATAAATTATGGTAAAGTTTTAATGTGAATATAGAAATGTGTTTGAAACTAATTTACAGATTTTTTTTCATTTTGGGATTGTCAAAATATGGTCGTTGAACTGCCGAATGTTTTTAAAGATATCTAGTTAGCCTTGCATAGTCAGGTTAAGGGTACCGTAAGTATCCTTAGCCCGGGTATGTGGCGATTGTCATATGCCTAATGTGGTTCTGGGTCGTGACAATTAAAATGGTATCAGAGCCAGTAACTGGACCCGTATGTCAGTACAAACTTTGAGCCCTAAAGGGGGTTGTATTGTGAGATTCCCATATCGGTTAGAGAGGGGAACGAAGTATGCCTTATAAGGGTATCGATACCTATCCCTCATAGACGCGTTTTTTCGAGGGTGGGAAGAGCAAAACTGTAAAGGCTTAGCTGGGTCAAGACCCAAAAATGGACAATATCTATAGGTGAGTGGTCTAGGATGTTACAATACTCCCTATGGAATACAACTATCCCTCACAACATAGAGATGTTTATGCTACTTGTAGGGAAATGAATTGTTAATTTACTGTTAACCATTAATTTATGTCAAGTTCATTCATTTATTCCTTTATAAAAGGCATAAGATGTGGCAGATGACTAAATTTTATTATTTTCTAAACATTGAGCTTACTTTCTTAAAAGAGAAACTACCTTTGCCTTTTATTCGTCTTCCTACATTATTGAGAAAGAATCCAACCTTAACTTTGTTTGTTTGCCAACTTTCTCCTTAAAATTTTTATCTTAAATGTGCTTCGACAAGCCAATCACATTTTTAAAGGTAAGGTTATATACCTCCTTTTCGTCTTTTAAGTCATGGAAAGTAACAGGGGTGATAGTAATAACTCAAGAAATAAGGTTAGTAGCTCTAGCTTTAATTATATTATGATGTAAGATTAGTGCTAGGAATAATAGTCATGTATCTCTCAGGTTTATTAAGACCACTTCACCCTCACTCATAATGTTTATGACTTGTCGTAAGGTATCATATGTGCCTAGGCTAACCAATTATAAGGAAGTATTCAGCCTTTTCAATTCTTCCTTGGAATCCTTTCCTGGGGATTTTACGATAACTTTAAGGTAAGACTAAAGACGAACAAGTTAAGAAGGGAAGGGTTTAAGAAGATGAAGAAATTTCACATCCCTGAGGAGATACGATTTCAATATCTTGAGGATGACAGACACATTTATCATCCTAAGGCCAGAGAGGTGGGATTTTACCATGACTCATTTAAGTATGGGCTTTGTTTCCCTATTGTTGAGTGTAACTATGTAAAACAATCTACTCATTTTATGCTCAAAAACTGCAAGTATACGGGTCGTGACTTGTAGGTAAAAAATAGATACCGATCCCACAGGAATTGATGCCCAGACATCACTTAATTCAGATCAAACTATGTTCAAAAAACGAAATTGTTTTAAGGAAAATAATCTAGAAAATTAAATTAAAATTAAAAGACTAATAATAAACAATAAACAATACCAAAATGCAGAAAATTAGAATTCAAGAATCTAATTACTAGAGATCACTTTCTCCTTATTTTGTCTCCCTCCAATTTTATTAATCGAATTGTGTCTCATCTAAGATTTTAGAATGTATTAACTACCCTCTCTCAAGGTGTAATTAATTGTCGCTAATCAAATTAAATGAAGTCAATTGAAGAATTTCTCAACCTACCCAATCACTCTACCAATTTAACTAGTTATTAAGCTATCCTATGGGCGATCAATTGAATTAGCCAAGATCTCTCTTCTAGCTAATCAATTAACGTGATGATTGTAAGTCTATAGGTTGCTAACTCTCATTGTACAATCCTACACAAATAACCTTACTCACTCTCTCGATTTATTGCCAGGTAGAAATAAAATCAACAATCATCAATGACAACTTTCATTTAATTCAATAAAATAGGAGTTTAACAAAATAGTTTAAAAGCAATCTCTAAAAAAAATCAGCCCCACACACAAATATTCCATTATACAAAGATTAGAAAAGATAAAATTGACAGAATATTGAATAAGAAAATTCCTTCTCTTCTTTGCCAAAATCTGGAATTTTTGATGTTGATGTGCTATTTTCCCAATTGTTGTTGATAATCCTTGAATCTACCTTTCTCAAGACTCAAAACTTGTATTCTTCACTCAAGGAGGCTCTTTTCTATAAAAGGTTTTCGTCCTCTTTCATCCATGGAGGTTTAATATGTTATATAGTCCCAAAAACCTAAAATTTAATTGAGCCCTACAGAATGTCTCAGGTTAAACTTCCTATGATCGTGGGAATTGGCATGATTCCTAAGATCGTGGGATTTTACAACATAAAGTTCCCTCTTCTCTTCTCCTCTTTGATCTCTAGCTCAATCTTCAAGTTGCTCAGTTGCTACATAAAAATAATTAATTCTTACCCTAAATTAATATCAAATATAAAAGAACAACAATGAAATCAAACTAAATGAAAACATACAAAATGAATACTAAATTACAACAATAATCAACTATCATGCAAGAAACACATGCCAATTACTTAGAAAAACATAGACTAATGCACAACTATCACCTACTATCTAATAAACCATCAAATTGTCAATGCTATAGAATTTAGAACTAGCTAAGTACATCCATATGCTTGAAGCATGTTGATCTAAGTTTAAGAATGAAGAAAAGAACATAAGCTTAGATGCTTAAAAGTTTATGATTTTACCTAAGGCTTAAAATTAATAATAGAATTTTTATAATGGATTTTAGAGCATTGAATTAGAGAAAATGCCTATAGTTGGGTTGGTATGCTTTGAAATAGGAAAGTATCTAAAGTAGATCTTAAGGATTGATATTAAGATGAAATGCTTAGAAGTAGATCTTAAGGCTTAAAATAGAGAAAATACCTAGAGTTGGGTCATAGGTCTTTAAAATAGAAAGAAATGCCTAGAGTAGATCTAGGCTTGAAATTAAGATAAAATGCATAATTTGGGTCTTAAATATTGAAATTAAGATAAAAACAAGCCTACAGTTGGGCCTTAGAGTTTGAAATTATGGTTAAAAAATGCCTAAAGTTAGTTTTTAGGGCTTGAAAATGTATAAATGACTTAGTTGTGTCTTAGGAACTGAAATTAAGATAAGACTTGAAATTAAGATAAAATGCTTAAAGTTGTATCTTAAGGCTTGAAATTAAGATAAAATGCCTAGATTTGGATCTTATACCTTGAAATTCAAGTAAAATGATTCTTAGGACTTGAAAAGTAAGATAAAATGTTTAAAGTTGGGTCTTAATGCTTTGAAAATAAGATAAAATACCTAAAATTAGTTATAAGGATTAAAAATATTTTATATTTTAGTTTAAAGAAGGGGAATGCATATGGTTTAGTGAATTGATACCTAGAACTTGGAATGATTTTTTATTTTTGGCTTTAATAGGATGTTCCACTTAGGTCATTTGAATTGGAATCTTGGTTTGTATTTTATTTCTCCTAAACAAATTTGGCTTTTTATTTTATTCTTTTACATTCATTTATTAAGAATATTTTATTATAAAAATTATGGCCTCTCACTTTTCTTTCTTTTATTAATGTCATATATCACAAGTTTCATATATCAAACCTACAAAGAAAGCAAGAAAGATAACTTTTCTTTTTAAAGATTTCTTTTAAGTTTAGGCATTGGGGAAAGTACTTTTGAACAAGCTCATTGCCAAATTAATTTTCAGAATCATCATTTAAACTAGAGTCTTCTTAAATAAAGCCAAACTGATTTTTTTTCTATAATGTATCCAGAAAAATAAGTGATACCTAATTACTAGGCACCAAAGAAAATTTTAAAAAACATAAATTACATAACTCACAACAAATCGTATCGTGAAAATAATAAGAAAGTTAATGTGATAGGCTTAAAGTTTGATTAATGCTTTAAGTTGCTTCTTTATTTAATGATCTTTCAACTTGCTTTATAAATATGTGATCATGTTATTCGAGCTTTAAAATTTATAAGCCCTCAAATATCGTAAAAGCACAGGTCATGATTGTAGTATAAGAGGTGTCGATCTTTCGAGGAGGGGGATTAATCTAATCCTAAAAATCTAAGGTTGAAAAGATATGAAACTAAAAATAAACAATACAACGGGAAGTAAATACGAGAATTGAATTCAACCAATTAAATCAGAAGTTAAACACAAAGGAATTAACAATTGAGCAATAAGTATGCACAATGGAAATTAACCAAAGAATTTACCATTGTAACATCCCCTCACTTATGGGAAGGGTAATTTGGTAATTTGGAACGGGTTAGGAGTGCTAAATAGTGTTTTGCTATGTTCATGCATTCATATATACACATGAATAGTAAATAGTGAAATTTTGCACATGTAAATGATTGTACATGCATTCA
>JANIIA010000192.1:66713616-66738070 GCA_027478495.1 Erythroxylum alaternifolium | reverse complement strand
ATCATGATAATGAGATTCCTATCATATGTAATTATGTTAGTATCTAAACTTTCCCTAGTCATAGGATTAATAAGATGAGATATCATTAATCCAGATAGACTAACGTATGTTATACTCCTTGATTAGATTAAGCAATAGATCTTATAAGCTGTAGAAATAAGTTGTTTAGAGTTAACATGTAGATACTTACTAAGGATAGTAAGTACATTAGATAATCTTCTATGAGACAATCATATAGATATTCTATTCCAGTGTCAATGATAGTCTCATCTTAGTATTGGTGCAAGTATCCTTTGACTTGAGGTGCTCAAGGATATCTTGAATATTGATCGTACGTTTTGACTCCATTCATCGGTGCCTTTTGAGGGATTACTCATAGGGTGGTGATTGGGAGTAGTTTGAGGTATTCGAAGGTAATTGAGTAGCCAATAAAGGATTCACCACTCCTGATAAAAGGAGATGATACCCATGGCTTCTTGTCGAGGTTAATAGTCGGGAGTCTCTGGCCGGAGCAGATATGTGTCATGAAGAGAGTCTTCAATGATACATCGAGTAATGAGATCCTTAGGACAAAATCCAATATCATTTGGACTAGATGTGACGTAGTCAGTCTAGTGGGAGTTGATACTTTGACCATACTCTGAACTAAGTGGGGTATAGATGGTCAAAGGACAAATTACATGGAAACATTGCGTATAGAAGGGTTCGTAGTCAAACTACTGACTTTTCGATTAATTGGAGGTCATAACGTGCTGCTAGCCACCGCTCTTGACTTACTTAAATTAAGGGTTAATTCAAGTGGCCAATATAACCAGGAACTTAATGAGTCACAAAGATAGGAGATCTGAAGGATGAGCAAAATGGTCTTGAATGGTGATTCAAGATAAGAGAGAGTGTTTTGAGATTATATCGCGATGTGATCATGGTAGAAAATGTTACATGGAATGGATTAGAAATAAGTGTTGTTGGCTTCCATTAATGCATGCTATTCATGGTCATTAACTTCCCATAACTTCCATTAATGCATGTTATTCATGACCATTAACTTCCCATCACTTTCCATTAGTGATGAGGGTTGTGAAGACCAAATGGTGCAGAAAATTGAGATGATTTTCGTGCATCTTGTGTAAGACACAAAAGAAAATGAAAGGTTCTTTTTCTTACACACACACTTTTCCTCTCTAACTCTCTCAAGAGTTCTTGTCTTTGCTAGCATAAAGAAATAATTTTAGCCATCTCTAGTAAGGTTTCATCCTTATATGTTTATGTGGACTTTCATTAGAGATGGTCTGTGTTGATCATTATAGGTTATGACAGCCCAACGCGGAGAAGATTAAAGAACAAAGGAGATCATCAGAAAGGTATGTAAACATCTTACATTTCATATTTTTGTTTTTCTATATCTATATGTATGAGTAGATCTAGTTTTTGAGGTTCTGCTTTATTTCTGCTACGTATGTTTGATATATATTATGTATGAGATGTATGATTGGAACCTAACACTAACTTCTTTTTTACATTGTTGTGATTGTGAGAGGTGTTTGAGCCCTGAATTTTGAAATTTTACTTACTTATTCTCCTAGCTTCTATTTTACATTTATGTGATTATGATTAAGAGAGGTGATTAGAGTCTGAGTTTAGGCTATTTTGGGTTACTTTAGGTTGCCTGAAACTTAATTGGATTTAGGCTTGAGCTAAAAAATTTTGAGTTTAGATTGGGCCATATAAAGCTCAAACTTAACCTGATCCATTGCCATTTTTTTCCTATAGGCTTCTATATGGAGATACTTAGAACTATTGATTATTGTGTATCTAAAGCTTTACAACACATCCTAGTTAACTATTTTCCACATAGGGGTTATTATATTTATGTTATTTGAATGTTGTATGTTTATATGTTTCAAACTAAGTATGTTGTAATGAATTATATGTGCTTATGTATATGTAAGCTATATAGTTTATCATTTCATTATTTGTGTTAAATATTTTATACATTAGATTAAACTTAAGTATTGTAATTGGTATTCAATTTTTATATGAATTGATAATTGAGAACTTTTTTAACATTTCAATTTCGTAAGCAGTTTAAAACTAATTATTTAACCTATATATGTATGATATGACGTTAATGTAGATGTACACTATTTCCCTTTTTTAATATATAAACTTTATATATTAAATATAGCTACTGTATTAAAGAATATTGTTGCTGATCTTAAGAAATGTGAGAAGTTAAATAGTGATAACTATAATTCAATATGTTTTGCAAGAGTAAGAAACGTTAAAGCTGCGCAATATAACCAAAAGATATTCTTGAAAAGATCTTGTAACCTAATACACAAGGGACCATGATTCATATAAGATATGGAAAAAGAAGAACTCATTGACTTGTATTATATTATTGAGTGATATGGAAAATAATGCTATATACGGCTTTGGAATTCATGAAATTATTATAGACATGTAGTCTATTTAAACATCTCATTTTAAAGGTACCTCAATAAGAAAAAGTAAGGTTACTCACTATCAAATTTGACAAGTATAATAAGATACATGGTAGAATAATGAAAAAATATTTAAATCATATCTCAAATATAATTTCAGTGAGTTATAAGATATAGGTTATGATTTATCTGATAAGAAACAAGTACAAGTTGTTATCCATTCTCTACCTTAGGGTTGAGACTATAATATGCATTTAACTCATAATGAGAGCATGGAGACGATGAAGGATGTTATGAGGCATATTATATTGAAGAACAATATCTTGAAGGTTCTAAGATGACTTCTAAGATATATATAAGTTGGTTATAGCTCACTTTGAGTTATAAATAGGAAGTGTAAGCTTTATGGCTAGATTAAGTGGAAAAAAGGTAAGAAATATAACCATAATGCTTAGGAATCTAATAAGGTCAACTAGAACCAACTTGGAAGTTCCATAACTGTGTCAATAAGGGTCATTTCGCTCATAATTATAATAAGCATAAACAGACACATCCTTCTACTACAAACATTTGTTCTATATTTGCCTCTTATTTTATTTTTATTATCAAATCACATCATTTATGGATTGTATGCTTAAGAATAACCAACTATATCGTGAAGGAAGGGGATGTCTTCATATAATTCCAACAAATCCCATATGAAATATAATTGATTTATGTAGGAGAATTTAGATAATTCAAGAGCTATTGTATAATGGATTGGCATATACGAGTTAGATACCCTGAGTCTTATATAAAGTGTTATTTATTTTAAAGATTCAATGGAATCTTATTTCTATGTTGTTATTAATTAAACTTGGTTTTAATGTAAATTTCCAAAGTGATGGAATGGATTTATATCTTAAAACCATTTATTAGGGATATAGACTCATATTGAATAGTTCTATTAACGTAAGTTATTCCTTATTTACACCAATTAGTAATTTCAATTATGATACAATTTTATGACTTGTTATATTATGTGATACTGGTCAAAATCCTATAATTTGATTAGTTAAAGGAGGCCTTTTAAGTGATTTAGTCAGGTAGATATACCTATTTATAAACATTGTTTAGCTAGTGAAATGATAAGAAAGCAATTCAGAAAGGGAACACAAACTTTTAATCTATTATAATTAATTATTTAGAATATATAACCCCACCAAAGATGTGGGGTTATATATTTCATCATTTTTATATAAGATTATACTCAATATGGTCATGTCTATTAGATTTCTTAGAAATTATAAATAGTAAATTGTTTCATATATGAATTTGGTAACAAATACATTAGATAAGAAAATATAAGCATTAAGAACTAATTGAGGGTGAGAATACTTATTAAGTTTAAGATGTTATAAACAGAAAGATTATTGAATATTCCTTGAACCCCATAATAAAATGGAATTGTAAAAAGATGAAGTAGAACACTTTTGAAAATCAATAAGTACATATGACGTAACAAAATTTATTTATAACATAATAGGGTGATGCATAACTCATAACCACTCATATTTAATTGAGTTCCTATAAAATAAGTTACAAACACTCTGTATGAGTTATGGATGGGTAAAACCTAAAATCATAAGCTTAATACCATTAGGGTGTTACATTCTTGAGTTCTCTCACAAATATAAGAAACTAGGCCTAAAAGGGAAGAAAACTATCTTTATTAGAAATTCTAAACACTCAAAAGGATATATGATTATAGTTGAACAAAGTAATGAGGTAGTGAATTTGAATAAAAAGATGTTACACCTTTAAAAAATGAATTCCTAAAGCAAGTGAAAAATGAAAAAACCTAATTTTTTGGAAACTCTCAGTTAGAATGATTTTTTATACAAAATCAAGAAGGGGAACTACTTAAGTGGGAGCAATTTTGAAAATGAAGAATTTATATCAATTCATATTGCAACTCGATGAGACTTTACCTTATCTAATTTGAGTGGGAGTCACATGAAATTGATGAATCTATTTCTTATAAACCTCATTTATTTCAAAGTAATCATAGAATAATTCCCTAATATCATTTTAAAATAAAAGGAGAAATGCACATGATTCTCCCATAAGAAGAAGGTAAGCTAAGGAATGCAAATAAGGCTCTTGTTGATCTTACTAAAAAAGTATGGATGAAAACAATATAAAAGGAAATGACATCTTTAACTTTCAATCAAGTATATGACTTAATTAATCTCCTTAATAAGTGAAAGCTGTTGGGAATGACTGGGTTCTTAAACAAATCAAAAGGTTGATGGTAGTATCGAAAGATAAAAAAAGATGCCTGATGGCTAAAGGATATATACAATATGAGGGAATTATTTATAAAGAGACATTTTCACTAATTATGAGCTTTTCTTTGGTCTGTCTAATTATAATTATTCGGCAACTTAGATCTTAGGTTACATCATATGTATGTAAATACTGCCTTATAAATGGAGAATTAGAATAAGAAATTTATATGTAACAATTTATGGTTTTTATTAAGACAAGCCAAAAAGAAATCTTTTGGTTGTTAAAATCGATTTATGACTTGAAATAGTTATCAAGATAGTAGTACATTCACTTTTATATCACAATTATTTTGTATGATTTCAACATGATTAATGAAGGCCATTATGTATAAATTAAAAGGTATAAAGATAATTTTATATTTTTTATATGTGGATGATATTTTAATTACTAGTAATAATTGTGAATTAGTTAAGTAAATCAAAAAAATAAATTTCATCTGCATTTGAGATGAAAGATATGGGTAAACCTGCAGACATTTCTAAAGATTGTTTAAAGAGATTCTTATCCCTTTCATAAGTGACATATATTTAGAAATTCTTAAATGATTCCATATGTATGATTGCAAGATAATTGATTACCCTATTATTAAAGTTGAATATCTCAGCTAAAAGTTTCGTCCATCAATAACACAAGAAAGGGAACAAAAGAAGAATGTTCACTATTCTAGTATAGTTAAAAGTCTCATATATGCAATGATGTTTATAAGACTTGATATTTATTACATTGTTTGAATGATAAGCATACATCAATCAAATCTTGGTCAAGCACAAGAGAAAGCAGTAAAAAGAATATTGGGGTACTATTGATAACATATTGTGTTATCAAGGCAATGAACTATATATACAAGGTCATAAATATGCCAATTGAGGAGGAGATTTAGATGAGAAAAAATCTAACTCTTAGAATTTTTTCTTCCTTAAAAGTGGTGCAATATTATGGAAAAGTAAGAACTAGTCCTGTGTTTCTTTCCATAATAGAAGTTGAATTTATAGCATTTTTTTGTTGCAATACAACAAGTTATTTGGCTTAGACATTTCTTTGTTTGTTTATGAGTCACCAAAGGCTAGATTAATTAAATATTAATCAATTATGACTTCTAAATAATAATCACTTATACAAAATATTCTAAATTTCATTACAAAACTAAGCATATGTATACAAAGTATATTTATGTGAAAGAATAATTATATGAGGTGCAGTGAACATGAAATATATATGTACATGTGATATGGTGGTAGACCTAATAATAAAACCAATTCCAAAGGATACATATGTTAGGCATATAAAGTTGTTAGGATTACGTAAATGTTACTATATTGTTGACAAAAAATTATAACTATATGTTCATTCCTTATATTGTCACTTATAACTGTATAATATTGGTTGGCATTATCAGAAATAGCCTCTCTATCAGGTAGGAGTAAGGTTTCGTATTACTGGACCTCCTCGGACCCTGCATTTTAGTTGGACTCTCACTAGGTATTGTTGTTGTATAATATTGGTTGAAATTATGTATTATATGATAAGCATTGTGTCATGCTTACTTTTAATGTATATTTACTCTAATTAAGTTAAATATTTTAGTGTGAATTAAGATGTTAAACATATAAGAGAATGATTGTTGTAGAGGCAATCACCTTTAATATTCATAATAAATGGAGATGAGGCATGCTTATATAAGTAACAATTGAAAGCAAGAAGCTTAAATATAAATGTCGATTTAAATAATTAAAACAAAAGACAATTATTTTGGACTGATTAAATGGTCACTAAATCTATCTTAAGATTTGAGTTTTGAAATGATGAATTTTAAAGTAGATTAGTGAATTAATTTTAAAACATTAAATATATTTAAACCAATAAATGTACATATTTAATGAATAAAATTATAAAAGACATCCACTTTAAATGAAAAAGAGCTAATTTCTTAACACATGACTTTTACCATATGTGTAAATATTTTTCATAATAAGAGATTACTGTAAGCCATAATATTTCAACTTACATTATATGAGACCTTAGAGGTTAAATGAGCCTCATAATAATATACCCTTATGACTTTTGTTTAATTCTTAAAATTTAAGTTTAAGATTTGCTACTTTAGAATGCTAGTGAAAGATCATGTGTGATGTAATCTTACGAGACAATTCTAAAACAATTAATTTAATTTAAATTGAGGAAATTTAGAACAAATAAAGGTCTTTTTGTTTGGTGACTTGCATTAAAAACGTATTCAAAAGTGCCCATTAGTATCATAATGAAAGAATTGAATACAATTATCATATGATAAAAAAAATAAGATAAAAAAAATAAGGATAGAGATATGACTTACGGTATAACATACAAAATTTACTCAAGGATTGACTTAAATAATTGAGATGCCATATATTCCTATCAAATATATGATAATAAGCCATCGATGTATGATAATCATATGAGTTATCAGATAAGTATAAAAACTGTAAAATTCTAATTGATTAAACCTATAATGCATGAGTGGGAGATGATATATATAGACACCACAATGGGTGATCATTTTCTAATTACCAAAGACGTTTAACTTTTTAATCATGACATATTATCTTTAAAAAATAAACATATAGAAAATTATAAGTTAATAAGAGGAGAAATTCTATAAAAATTAAAGTCCTTTAATATGTTAAAAATAAAGATTGAAATTCATAAGTAATTTGATGTCAGTTAATGCATATTTGATGATCCTATAAATTTTTGTATCAAATTCTATTATTTTTTGCGCCTATATGATGATTAAAGTTATATTCTAAGATGTAGGTGAAGTTTACAATAATTAAATTTATTTTCTAACACGCAAGTGAAATTTATAATTTTTTTTGTTAATGAATGTGCTTTTTAAAATGCTTGGTTAAAAATAATGTCAAGTGATAATAATGAATTTTATTTTATATATTACAATTTAAGAATTTTTAAATTAATATTAGGTTATCCCACCACATTTAAAGGCTATATCTCGTAGTTGTTTTTATGCTTTAAACACCCTAAGAAGTGTTTTATTTATTTTTTTCTTAGATTTCATAAGAAAAATAAGTAATTATTTATATGTTACACATTCTAATTAGCAAATAACTTGTAAAACTAAAAACACAGCATCATTGGAAGTTAATATTCTCTCTTTTTTGCTAACATAAACGGCTAAAAAGCATCCCTTATCCTTTCTTAGCAATTACCATTCACCAATATGTACTAAGCAATTATCAAAACATTAATGACACAATTAACTACCAAAAACCACAATAAAAATCTATTTATTCCACTCATATAGAAAATATTAAAGTAATTAATACCATATCTTGAAATTTCCCATAATAGGAAGGTGAAAGATTAAGATCATTAAATATGGTCAAAATCAATGATTTAGACTTGAAGACTATCCATTACTAAAATATCCTCAAGAATGAGATATAAAAGGGCTCTACCTATCTAT
Organism: Erythroxylum alaternifolium; assembly: GCA_027478495.1. NCBI lineage: Eukaryota > Viridiplantae > Streptophyta > Magnoliopsida > Malpighiales > Erythroxylaceae > Erythroxylum > Erythroxylum alaternifolium. Next base: position 66,729,832 of record JANIIA010000192.1, on the reverse strand, counting down.
AATAAGATGTATCAACAGGAACTAATTAATCATGGAGCACAAAAAAGTTGGGTTAAATAGCATTGTATTAGTGATGATGCTGACAATTCTTGTATGCAACCTGAGGATGAGCACAGCTAATGATTTCGAGCCAACCCAACTACGAGGCTGTTATAAGTCATGCCTGAAGCTCTGTACCATTATCAGATATCCACCTTGTCACATGAAGTGTTATAAAATGTGTAAGCCTCCGCGTGCTAGACATATTCTAAGTTCTTGCTGCAAAGGTTGTGTAGATCAATACGAGACGGCTCGGAGAGATGATGTTGGTGTGACTTCATGCTTTAGGAACTGTTTCACTTGAGATTTGTTTGTCTAAATAATGCCCTGATATGACTATGAATTGTATGTCATAATATTACTCTAATATATGTAATTTTTCCTTCTTTTTTTTTGCCTTAAGTAGTCTTGAATATTTCTTTATTCTTGAATACATCTATATTATGCAAAATACCCGCATAGAACCGATTCATATTACATTGACTACACTTTTTGTAGTATGAATTCACACGAAACACTAACCCGACCGTGGGTAAAACAAAATAACACTTTACGTGAATACAATACGACATTTATTATTTTAGTTTTCATCATACCATAACATAATTATGATAGATTTTTAATAATTGCAATGGGCTCTAAAGAGAAAATAGACCAGACCAAGCATCAATTTATAACTTATAAAGACAACTTATATAAATTAAAAGTTTATATTAATGACAAATATTTTTCTCGAAAGGTGAAGAAAATTTATTAAATTTCAAGAAGTAAGATGGTATAACAATGCATAAGAACAAGAGCTAAACTCAATGACTAGGAGATATTAATGAGTTTGAGGAACTTTCCACCCGGAGGCTAGCTCATTACTCATATGTTGAAAGATTCCTTTTGCCATAATTTACTCCTTGATATATTTGCAGGTGCGTTGGTGGAGGTTTTAAATGCTTTGTTGCTGGTTTCTGAGTATTCTCATATTCTTCTCTTCCCATAAAGCATAAATTCCATAATTTTAGTCTAAAAGATGTTATGTCTCCTTTATGTATGTATCTCACTTGTTTAGCTTACAACAGGAGTTAATACTAACTACTTTCATGACATTGAATTTATATAGGTTCTATAGTAACTCCATAACCTATCCGCAAAACGGAAATTTAGAAGATGACCTAGTGTTTTAGAGGCTTGATTATATAGCTTGTATAATGTGTTTATCATAATAATATCTTTTAACCTATCTATAGTTTGTAACCTTTACTTGGTTGCCAGCCGTAGCAAGGAGGCCTTAGGGGAATTTTTACTAAACCAAACTAGATTCCTCTACGTTATTTTCTATGCTAGCACCCTAAATAAACTTAGGTAAGATTTATTGGTAAAGCATTTAGAGGTATGCCTCCTCTATAAGATCTTGTCTTCTTCATCCATTCTTGGTTTCCAATCAAGGATATAATTTATGATCGTATTGAACACTCTATGTCTGCATTACCATTCTCCTTTTGAGATGATTGCTTCTATTTTAGCTGTCAAAGAAATTAGGAGCTTAAGATTCTCTAGTAGTATGTTTAGAGGGCCAAACTCATTCCAATTGTTAAACTAAAACTACGTTTTCCTCCCTCCTAATTCTGACTTCATTTTACACCATAATATCTCTTAATTTAAGTATCTAGTTAAGGTCCATGAACTGTTTGTCTTAAGCATTTATTTGATATTCAAATCTTTCCTAGGCGTCCTTCCTCGTTATATGAATGTACTCATATCCATTTAGTCTTAGCTCCTACAACAACATCTAACTTACATGTCTATAGATAGGTCAATATTTTACATATTATTTAGGGTTAATTTACGTAGTATTTGACACCTTTATAATATATTATGTGGAATTTATTATTTTTCTATATTTAGTTCATTATCTTATTGGTGAATAAATTTGAGGAATAAATGCAAGATTTAGTGTAACGGTATCTATAGTTGTCCAATTGATGATATTTTAAAGCCAATTAGAAGATTAAAAGATGGGAAACAGTTTTTTAGAAGACTTTGGGAGCTAATTCTAACTTAAAAGGGGCACAAGGTGGGCAGAACAGGTGTTGGACTTGGAAGTGTGATAAGTTTTGTCTTTTATGAAGGTAGATATAGTAACGATTGTTACCATATATAAAGTACAAAAGCTGGCCTTATTTTTATTTATAAAGAGAAATAGTACAAAATTGGTGCTAGTTATGAAGCATGTCGAATTTCAGTTATATAAAAATAAATAAAGAGCAAATGAAGATAAGCAAGACTAGTGTCGGTCTTGGATTTATAACAAGTCCCAATTCTAAAAGATAAAATATTTAATTATAGGATTCTTTAAGTTTAAGTTATCTAGAACTCTATTTTTAAAAAAATCTTATCTATAGATGGTTATATTAGACTCAATCTAGGCAACTTCTATTAGATTTCTATTAGACTTAGTTTTCTATTAAGACTTCATAAATATATATAGCCAACTTTAGTATATTTAGGAAGAGAATTGTTTTGGACTTTTGAGAGATTTTCTTTTGGACTTATTTCTAGTTATTTATCGTAAATTTTGCTTCATGGAGGAAGATCTAGAGCGAGAATCAAAGAAGCCACTGACAACTTCATTGATCTCTTTCTTCTATTATAAAGATTTATTTATTTGTGTTTTGTTTTTATGTTTAATAGCTAAAAACCATAGTTAGGATTAAAATGTAGCTTGTACTGATTAATTTAATTATTTATACATGATTTGATTATTTACTAATTAAATTTATTCTCTTTGATATTGATTTATGGATTTATGATTGGCCACCATAGATGTAATTATAAGGACTGTATGAAGGACTAACAAGTAAAAAAAATATATATATATATATATATACACACACTAGGAGAATAAACACGTTAGCATTAAAGAATGAGATTATCCTAAAATTTAAGGATAACTAAATAGATTAACTATGCTTGATAAGTTTGATTAGGTTAAAGTATGCATCGACATGTGGTAGTTGCCTATGATATACTTATATGCCTCGACGGAGCGTATAGGTACATTAGGTTAATTATCTTTAACCTAAATAATAAGGTGTGTATAATAATTGGGTATCCATATAAGTAAACCCTATATTACTAACATTTGTTTATTTGATTCTTTTGTTTATTTGTTGGTTGTATTTTAGTTAGGTTACTAGTTTAATTATCTTTAATCAATTATCTTGTCATATTTAGTCTAGTGATTAAAAAAGATTAATAAATTTAGTACAAGTTCTTTATGGGATTGGCACTATAGAATATCTGCAATTTTATTTAGCTAGATACAATTAGCTCTATACATTTACAAATATAGAAAATATCAAGTTTTTCTTGTCATTAATAGGGGCTATTTTTATTACTTGTGTTAATCTTAGTTTATTTTTGTTTTTTATTTTGTTTTTACTTTGATTTCTTTAATTTTTTAATTCGTTGTATGAAATAGAAGGTCTAAGAGTGATAACTTAGATTCTCTAGTTCAATTTGATCCTGAGATAGAATAAGGATATATAGTTACCAATGTTTAATATGAGTCCTTCTTGTATTAAACTGAGTCCAAAGAAGAGGAACTATAAGCTTGAGCAAGTACATCTACATTTGCTCCTGACCTTTGTTAGATTAACTAGTGAAGACATGATAATATTTATTAAGGAGTCATATTTTTTAATCCAATCACTTCCACTTAATGGCCTTATAAACGAAAAGAATAGGATGGGATGTTTCCTATGCTATATGAGAGATCAATTAAGGACATGATTGATCTCAATAGAAGTGGACTCTTTTAAGGAGTGGGACCAAATACATGATACATTTATGTTAAAGTTTTTCCCACCAAATAAGACCATCGAATTAAGGGTTCAAATATAAAGCTCCACACGAAAGGAAGGGGAGTTAGTTCCCTCATCATCTGTACTCCTTACTACTAGTGGTGTAATTTTTTTGCTACATTGTAGCTTAAGGAACTATATGAACAAAGACTATTAAAGAGGTGATGGAGATTATAGAGACCTTGATAAGAAATTTGTCAACCAAAGTGGTAAAAGGGAAATCTAAGGCATTCCTTTATAAGGTGAAATCATCTTCTAACCTAGTAATACAAATTGTAAATATATCAAACTAGATGAAGATAATCTTGAATCATGACATGAGAAATAGGGAGGTATGCTGTCAATGTGGTATATATAGGCACCCACCCTATGTGTATGAATGTTGAGCCACTTTTAGATTATAATAAGGAAGCAAAATACATAACTATTTTTTTAGGAAAGAAAACAATGAAAAGATCCCTTATCCAACATATATAATCTGAGGTAGAGAAATCACCTAAACTTTTCATGGAAGGAACAAGGAATAACTCTAGTGGGAGATCAATGGGGCCATTTGGGTTTCAAATTAGACGTGAGTTTCAATAACAACCACCATAAGACAAAGAGATGTAGGAGATGTTGAAGTAACTAATGTCTTCTATAGATGCTCAGTTACAAGAAGTAATACAAACATATAAAGCAAGCATCCATGACTTTGATAATAAATTAGCCAAAATGTGTAGATAACCATTGCATCAATTCATAAATTAGAGGCACAAATAAGCCAATTAGCTAATATGGTGGGAGAAAGAGGTCAATATAAGTTTCTGAGCAATAATGAGATCAAGCCTACAAATCAAGTATGTGTCATAACCTTAAAGAATGGAAAAACACTTTGATATGATGTTGTCAAAGGCATGGAAATGCTAAAGTTAAAAAAGACACATTAATTCAAAAAGGAGGAAGGCAAAAGAGGATCAACACCAATCTCACTTACATCTGATATTGGTGTTATTTTAGAGAGTATAAGTAGGGGGAACATAAGAAAATCAACATCAATTTCCTACAGAAACCTCCATTTCTGTATCCAGTCATAAAGCAGGGCTAACCTATATAAAGCATTTTGTGCCACCGATTCCAAATCCTTACAGGCCTAATACAAAAACTAAGGAAGGTCTTTTTGACCTCTTGAAGAAATTGAACATCAAAATACCTTTTACTAAAGCACTAGCTCAAATGCCTTCTTTTTATGAAGATTTTAAAGGAGATCATCTACAAAAAGAAGAAAATAGAGGATTATTTTATAATTTCTTTAATAGAGGAGTATGGTGATATTTTGTATAACGGGTTACCTTCAAAGTTAAAAGATCTAAGGAGTTTCTCTATCCTTTGTAAACTTGGCGATTTGAAACCTATTGATTATTTATATGACTTAAGTTCTATTATAAATCTAATGCCTTTTTTTTTTAGAAGTTAGGGATAGTAGACCTCAAGACAATGAATGTGATTCTCCATTTGGCGGATCATTCTATTAAGTATCATATTGGCATTATGGAAGATCTACTAGTAAAAGTAGAAAATTTTATCTTCGTAGCTGACTTTTTGGTAATGGATTTGAAGTATAAAGTTAGGATTCCCATCATTTTAGGGATACCTTTCTTAGCTACTAGTATGGTGATTATTAATGTTGCTAAGGGGGAAGCTTACATTAGGGGTAAATAAAGAGAAATTAGAGTTCCAAATATTTTAGATTACAAAGAGGCCTTTTACCCTAAGGATTAATTTGCTCAACCTTATTATAGATAAGTCTCTAAAGTTTATGGTGTTAATTGAGTGAAAACAACTTAACCTTTAGGATTTAGTGACAAAGATGAGGATCATACTAAGTGTGTTTATAGGATAAAAAGGAAGTTGAAACCTTTACCTGCTACCAAAGAAACACATGATCTTAAGCTAGAGATCTTGCCTCCTTATTAGTGTTTTGCACACTTAGGAGATATTTATATAGATTCTACTAATTTTCATTCTCCTTTGTTTTCTATCTAGGAAGGGAATCGTGATCATCCTAATAGTGATATAAGATGAGTAAAAGACAAACTAGAGTGTCCAACTAAAAGATATTTAAAGAATTAATTGTTGAGAGGCAATATAATGTTTTTAACATTTTTTAGTTATAGTTTTATTTTTCATTTTCTCACTACTTATATTTTATTTTGTCAGTTAAGATTAGAAATTCTTAGAAATTCTCAACCTTAGACATCTCTTTCTTTTTTCTTATTTTTTATATAGGTTATTCCATATTTAAGTATGAAGGATTGAATTTATGATATTTTCCATTACTTTTGTGTTTACTAACATAGTTTTCTTTATTAATTTTTTATTCTAAAGTGTTCAGATTTTTACTTTTATTTTTATTGATTAAATCATTCATATAAACCATAGTTCATGAGCCAAATCTCTTAAGGAAAGAGAAATAATGTAAAGAAAAAGAAAAATCAAGTTCAAGAATGATTTAGGGAATATAAAGCATAACTAGCACCAGTTATCAAAGAAGATGTGTTGATCTTAGAATAGTGTATTTATCATCTAGAAACAAAATAAAACATATATTGGCAAAAGTTCTTTTCGATAATGAAAATGTGTTTCTCTTTAAGCTTTGCTCTAAAGCACAATCTCTAAGAAAAGCAAATATAGGACCCCAATACCTAAATAATAAATATCTTTTCCTACATCTATGAAAACTTGGACGTGCCATCTCTTCCTTCCCTCTTTCTTGTTCAGGGATAAGTTTCATCTTCAGTATCTTAAGCAAAAAAATTCCCATTTGGTTAAACATTCACTCCATTCCATTGTAGTATTAAACTATAAAAGGCTTAAGTTATTTACCGAGCTTTATAAGGGTTTTTATTTGTCTTGACGAATCAATAATTGCAATAAAGAGGATAAACTATGCCAAGTTCTATATATTAATGGATGAATACCTGACTCCATCTCACTTATAAGAATATGAAGGTTGATCAACTAGTGGAAGATGATGTCACTATCGCATACTTTTGGAGACTAAAATAATCTAAAAGAACGGAGTAATGGATGCCTACGTGAAGGAGATTTATTAGAGAAAACTATCAAGAACTTATACAGATGACTTTTGATCATCTAACAAATCTAAAGATGGTGATTTCTAATGTACCCAATGACCAGAAAAAGCACTGATAAATGCTTAATTGTTTAAATTTTATATTTATATTTAATGCATTTTGCTTATTTATTTGAGTGTTCTTATTGTTTTTGGCACTTAATTCATTTATATTGTGTTTTTAGGTTATAATTAACTTATTTAAAGCAAAAAGAACATGGGAATAGATTAGGGTGATTTGGAGCTATTTTGACTAAGTTATGAAGATGTTGGAAATCAATTAGGGATAGCAATTTCGGCCCAGCCCGGCCCGTTGTCCAGTCATTTTGGACAAAAAGGCATCTTTTTGTCCAAAACGACGCCGTTTTATATTGTTTTTAATTGAAACCGCAGGCCGGCCCACCCCAGCCCGCGCAGGGCCCAGCTTATTGACATCCCTAAAATCAATATAGGTACCAGCATGCCTGTTTTGATACTTGTATACATCAACATAGCCATGTTTCATGCAAAATAAGTGGCTTTAGAGTTCTAAAGAGTAACACAATCATTAACACGCCTATTTTAGAGATCAACATGCTCGTGTTAATGTCTATAAATTCAATTCGTGATTTTCAATTAATATAGCTATCATCACAATAAAAGTCAAAACTAAAAGGATAAATGACGAGGAGGCTCAAGAAATAGAAACTGACAGCCTAAAACACGGAGATAACGAAGAATAAATAAGGAAACACATCTAGAGTAGATTTTCAATGCTCTAAAGGGGATTTCTTAAAAATTAAAAGGGATTTCATCATGCTTCTTTTGATTTTATGGTATTCTTTTAGTTTTGATGTTATATCTTTTATAATTAGGAACTAAACCTTTATTAGTACTTAGATTAGATAAACCCCATAATAGACCTTGTAGTGAATTCATTTTAATTTAATTCATTTTATAGTTTCATTGAGATTTGATTATTTGTTCTTAGTTTGATGTGTGCTTAATTGATTATGAATTTATTCCATAACACTTAGCAATTATTGCTATGAAAATGCTTAAGATACTCACGTTGACTCATATATAATTTTCGGCACAATTCAAAAGCAAAGAAGTTAAAGTGAGTTAAAAGTATGATATTTGGGACATTTTCTGAAGAATCACTCACTCACTATATCCATGTAAGACGGTGACTTAATTGACAGCATATTTAGTGGACAACACATGTTGGAAGCATAAGGAAGTAGAAAATCAACATTCACATGCAAGTGCACGTAAGAACATGAATTAATGGCAGCATAACAAATAATGATGGATGGTAGCATATAATGGATAAAGGAGAGCTAAAATGCTGCAGCAGATGGGGAGCAACAACCAAAACAACGACGCACCAACTAGGAGGCAAGGAGCAGAAAACGTAGCATAACATAGCTAAAGAAAATAAGAGCAAAATGCAGCAGAGACAGGATTGAAACGCTACAGGAGAAATGACGTAGTAGCTAGGAAGCAAGGGTAGCACACGTAAAGCAAACTCTACGTAAACGTCTACGTTTACGCAAACAATGTCTACGTTTCATGCAATGTCTGCATTTCATGCAAATGTTGTGCATGAAGCGCATACATATATCCAAAGAAAAAATTATATCATTGGCCATAAGCATAAAATGCAGGCAGAAATGAGTGTGTTAGTTTTGAGACAAAAAATAATAGAAATGAGAGTTTTTAGGAGGGGTCTTCAGTGGAGGCTCTTGTAAGGGCTGAAGCAAAATTATTTTAGGAGCTCTTCACCTCTTGGTTTCAATAAAGAGAAGGGGCAAAGTTCTCAGCCTTGGGAGACCCATAGAGAGGTAGCTTTCCCAATGCCGGTTCGGAGGTGACATTGATGTCGACAACCCGAGTTAAGTGTATTTCTCTTTGTATTTTTTATTTTCTTTCTGTCTTTAGAAATTGATTGTATTATCTTATGCGTATGGATTTGGGTTTTGTGTATGGATAATCATATTCTTGTTATCATTCGATTATTATGTATGAACCCATTGGGTATTGTGAAAAGATGATTTTAATATGTTCACTGGATTGTTTTATTTCAAACTCATTACTAGAATATTCAATGTAATTCGTAATTATTATGTAGAAATTCATTTGTAGTAGCTAATGATCCGTAATCATTAGCGATAACCTAGATTAAATGATGCACAGTTTGTGGTTGTTTCCTTGATTAATTGATTTTCCTAATTTGTAATGCTATCACGCAATTGAATCTAGAGATCGTATCCTAGGTTATTGGTAGTTAGGTTTAATTAACGATCCTATCTTGAATAAACACTACCTAAGGGAAAACTCGGGTTAATTATTAACTCATGATTAATAGTTGCTAGGAGAGGTTTGAGAACAACAAATCAATGAAATATGTTTAATTAGGGTGTAGGCCGAGATTGAACCAAAAAACTAGGTCTCTACCGAATTCCCCACTTGTATCATTTTTTACATGTTTTCTTAAATTGCTTTTGTTAGGTAGTTTAGCTTTATTTTAGTTTCTCATTTAAAAACAAAACAAAACCCTCGTAACCTAAATACTGATTAATTTCATTTCTATAATTTTACACACACTCTCTATGGGATCGACCTAGACTCATCACTGTTATAGTAGTAGTCTAGTTTATTTTAACTAATGTTACAATGCACTGTCAGAGTTATTTTTGAATTAATATTGCTAGCTTGTTGATTCATGTATGTTTTAATGCAATTGAGATTAAGACATCTATTATATGAATAGATCTAACATAATGAAAAAGAGTTACATGTAAACCTGGAGATATATTAACATAAATCTTCTAAATTAAAGTCAAAACTAATGGTGAAATTCATAAATTGATTAATGTAATTCTAGGGGTTTTACTTAGAAATATATTTTGATTAATCAACCTAGAATTAGATGTTGATAATCTTGATATTAGCATAATTGATAAAATTCTATGGCCTAATGAACTATAGAATAAATTGATTACTGAATCATGATTTCATAAGAAGTTCTAAGGGGATTCGAATTCTAGGTACCACTATCTTCTTTGATTGCTTCTTAGTTTAATATTTATTTTAGTTAGTCAATTGTGTTGATTTATTTTATTTTATTGTTTTAATTTTAAATTTGATTAATTTAAGCACCATATTTGTTAAACTAGATAATATAAAGATGGTAAGTACTAGTAAATCTAGTACTCATGGGATCGACCAATACATCTCAATGATAACTACAGTGACACTATGCAATTATAGTTAAAACATGAATCATAAATTCATTATTATGTTTTTGGCACCATTGTTGGGGATTATAATATTAGGAAACCTTATTTTTATTAATCTACTCTTTTTTACCTATTTTAATTTTTCTTTTTATATTTATTTATTTGTCCTTATAACTTTTTTTTAATCATGTGTTTGGGGCTTATTTGTAGGATTTAGGTATTCATTGTTATAGCCATAAAACAAAATGAAAGGATGGAGAGGATAGTATTCTCAATGGGACTATGGTATGCCATTACTGATGGCAGTATTGGAAGCTTAGAGCTTGAGGCATGGTAACGTGTATTCGAAAGCTCAACTAACATTTATATTATGTTGTGAAATTAGTATGAGTAACCGCCCTAATTATAACTTTCAAACACTAGATTATATGTGGGGTCAACCAATTTATATAGAAAACTAGCCTCAAAAAACCTTATACTAGAATACTTATAATAAATAGTGGAGCAGTTTTACGACTTTACATGAAACGATTATGCTTTACCTGGATTTCTACAATACAGAGGATTATCAACTTATTGAAGATGTCCTTATGAAATTCATTGCTTCAACTAAGGTTTCCTTTTATAAAATTAAAGGGCTACATATTTCATCAGGATAAACCAAACTAGATTTGAGAGAATATGTGAATGCCATAATATTATAGGGTGGATAGGAACTAGATATTAAAGAAAAGGAGGAACCTGCTATTTAATAAGAGAAGGAAGTGGAGACAAATTAAGATGAAGAGGAGGAGGCTATGGAGGAATTATCAATAGTCATCTTAAGAATGTAAGGCTCCTACTTCCTATAAAACAAATTGATAACTACCACCGCATACCCGGGGGAAGGATACTCACAAAACCTTTAACCTAACTATGCAAGGATAATTGGATATCTTTAAAAACATTTCGGCAGCACAACGGCCGTATTTTGAAAATCCCAAAATGAAAAACACTTGTAATTCAATTTCAAACACCCTTCTATATTCACCTTAAAACTTTACCACAACTTTTAGGCTTTGAAGTCCACTCAAAAGCAATCTAAACAACAGTACAAAATGTTCATACATAAAGTCATTTACAAACCACAAGACAGACAAGAGTTAACTTACAAAATTATAAAGCATTTCAATATAATCATGAGCCACTATACAACAAACGTACAAAATAGAGGCTACCCACGTGTGGTAATGCCCCGATTAAGTCAAAAGACCACACTAACCACCCAGAACTTCATTCTCACCAAATTAACCTGCATGGTTGGAAAATATATGGGAGTGAGTGGACTATGTACTCAGTGAGCAGGAAAAAGATATATCGCAAATAGAACTCGGTACACACCAAAATGGTCAAAATAACCTAAGGAGGGTTTTACACGTCTAACATGCATATAACCACCTATGAAGTGAATATGCATGACATAGAACCACTTAGACTTAGTCTATAACTCATCCTATACTAGTTAGGAACCACATAGGCCTAGCCTAGTAATCACTTTCTCAGTAAACATAGGTTCCAATTCTAGTACACAAGAGCATAAAAGCATCACTTGTAAAATCAAAACTCATCAAGAAATCAAATCTCAGAGTAAGTCAAAATAGTTATGTTTGTAGCCACTAGTCAGCCAAACTAGTGTGCACACCCACCGAATCTCGGTGTTGGCTTGACTTTCATCTATGGTGAGTCTAGACTATAGGCAACAAAAGCGTCATAACCCTAGGTGATGACCTCATCAGTGACCAGACCTCTAAGTGTGCGATCACCTGCAAGTCCTGTAGAATGGTGTTGTTACAAGGAATCGACTTTTATGTACCAGTATCAAGGGTACGGGAGTCACATAATCTGTTGTGCCTAATACATGATTGGTCAATTGTTACCTCACCAATTTAAAAAATCATATAAAAATATTTAGTACTAAAATCAAGTAAGGTACCATGTCTTTATTTATCAGTTCAACCGATAAAATGGAACCTTACCAAGTCTCTAAGCCAAAAGAGAACACATACATGCAGCATATTTGACTCGGTTATGCATATGTAAGTTTCAAAACATTATTTCATATAGTGAAAGTCATCTTTTACACTCCAATTGCAAAGATACTAAAAAATGTAGTTTCAGAAAATAAAACATTGTCCTTTGCCCTTCAAGTGTAGGTTTGTTGAAAATAATATCACTCCAAGTGCAAAGAGTTATTTAAAACATTGTTGTTTATTAAAAATATAAGTATACTAGCATCTATTTGAGATTAAATTCTACTATACATTACCTAGGTTCAAAATTCACATGCGAGTCATTATGCATGTCTTGGGTTATCCTAGTCCCATTTAAGAGACATGTTTTCCCCAACTCACCTCAAAAGAAGATGTACACTCCTTTGACTTCAACAATCCTCGTTATGAGCTCTTTGATTCATAGCTCCCAAGCCTTTATATATACAATATACAATGTATTTACTACTCAAACATGTATCTCATAATTATACATCATCATATAAGTATATAAAACACAATATCATAATTTTTAAGCTATAGGTTTCGGCCATGAAGCTTCTCACCTAGCACATAAGCTTTCTTTTGCATTTTCCAAGGCATTTAATGCCTTGATCCAGTACTTACACATTTCAAAGCATAATTAAGCACATGTCTATCTAAGCACATTAGGCCACTACTCATCAATCTAGGTAACATTTCAAGTTCACTCTAAGTAAACATGAAAGCCTTTTTCCAATGCACACCATCAAAATCCTTAAATCCCAAGCCAAGTTTACTTTGGCATTTTATCAAACACCTAAAGGCATAAAATTGAAAGCCTCCTTCCAATGTACATTTTCCTCATTTTTCATCATCAATTCACATTATACATACACAATTAACATCATAGAGTTCATTTAAACCATCAATTTCAAAAGATATTTAAATTTTCACAAACTTTCACTAAAGATAGGGCATTTTGGTTTTGGCTTAAGGAAGCTTCTCCATGGCTCATTTCGTTCATCTAAACTGTGTTTCATATATATTCACGCATGGAGAACGACATATCTCAACACCAAACTCAAAATCATAATGTAGAGAGAGATGAGACGAAATTTACCTAAACTTTCCTTTAGTGATATTTTAAAATCCTTTGAGAATTTCTCAAATATAAAGATATATTTGAGTCCCTTGATCCCAAATTAACTTAGAACACCTTAGTTTGGGTTGGAGAATCAAAAAGTTGGTGAAGATTAAGTGATGGCCGAAACTTCCTCTGCTCCTCCTCTCTTCTTCTTTCTTTTCCTTTCTTTTAATTAAAACAAAGTGTTTTAATGCTAAATAATGGGGTGCAGGGCCACACACTAGAAGAGGGGTCTAGAATTTTGACTTTTCTTTGAAAAAACATGGTGAATTTACCTTTTTACCCTTAGTTTATATGAAATTACCATTATATCTTCAAATTTTTCCTAAATTTACAATTAAGTCGAAAATTTGAGAATGATCAAAACTTTTATTTTCATTTTAGTCCTTGGACTTTTGTAAATTATAATTAAGCTCCTTAGCCTTATAAAATTACATATTGGTCCTCCAAGAATTGAAAAAGTTACATTTAAGTCCCTTAACTTTTAACAGGTTGTAAATAAGCCCTTATATACATAAACTTTTCAAATTAAGCTTTGTAAGTGTCCAATAAGTCTATAGATCATGTCTAATCACCTATAAGGCATTAGAACACATCTAACTCAACCACCATGGCCATATCCATCCAATTGAATCGATTTTACACACTTAGAAGCTTATGTGTCAGAAATCTCCAAGATTTCACATACCAATGAACTCTTAGTTCATGTAAGGGCATATAACATTATATATTACTGGCATATATACCGAAAGGATTCAAATACATTTTTGAACTTGTATAAAACCATGTATATATGAATATAGAGTAGTTTCTCTAAGTATAGACCAATATAAACTGGCTCAGAGAGTCTGATGTTACAAGTCCTCCCCCCTTAAAAGAGTTTCGTCTTTGAAACTCCTAAGTTAAGGATACAAATAAATAGGGTTACTAATGTCTCATAGGATCCTCAGGCTCCTATGTCATTTCCTTGATCCTATCACTTTTCTAAAGAACTTTGACCGTAGGAACTTCCTTACTACATAAACTCTTCATCTGCTGATCTAAAATTTGGACTAGTTTCACCTTAAAACTTAGGTCTTCTCTTAGCTCCACTGGAGGTGTGTCTAAAACATAAGATAGATTTGGTATATACTTCTTACCTCGAGATATGGAACACATTATGGATCTTATCTAAGTCTGGTGGAAATTCCAACTGACAGGCCATAGTTTCGATACACTCTAGGATCCAAAAAGGTCCAATATATCGGGGGTTTAGCTTCCCTCAACTCTGAAATCGGATTATTTCTTTCCATGGTGATATCTAAAGGAAAACCATATCACCAATTGCAAACTTTAATGGTCGTCACCTTTTATCCGCATAATCTTTTTGACGATCCTAGCTGGCTTTCATTTTCTACCAGATGACCTTTACTTTTTAAGTGGTAATTTCTATCAATTCGGCTCCTTTGACTTTAGTTGTACTAACCTCATCCCAACATAAAGGTGTCATGCATTTTCTCCCATAAAGTGCTTCATATGGTGGCATACCGATACTTGTCTGATAACTATTGTTATATAAAAATTCTATCAAAGGCAAGTGCCGGACCTAGCTCCCTTAGAACTCCATCATATATTCTCTCAACATGTCCTCCAGTGTCTGAATAGTCCTCTCTAACTGATCATCAGCTTGGGGTGAAAAGCAGTACTAAACTTCATTTTATTCCCCAAAGATTCCTGGAATTTCAACCAAAATTGAGAGGTGAATCTTAAATCCCTATCCGAAATTATAGAAACTGGCACCTCGTGTAGCTTCACAATCTCATCACTATATAGCTTTTCCAACCTCTCCAACGAGTAAGTTGTGTGAGTAGGTAGAAAATGAGCAGACTTCATCAATCTATCCACCATAAACTAAATAGCATCGTGACTTTTGATGTACGAGGTAGTCCAACTACAAAGTCCATTGTCAAGTGCTCCCACTTCCATTTTGGTATGGGCGAAGACTATAACATACCTACTAGCTTCTAATGCTTTGCCTTTATTTATTGATAAGGAAGGCATTAGGCTATAAATTCCACCATCTTCCTTTTCATCCTTAGCCACTAATAACTCTCTCTAAGAGTTCGATACATCTTAGTGATACCATGATGCATAGCATAAGCTGAACTGTGAGCTTCTCCCAAGATAGCTCTCCTGAGATCCTGATCATTTGATACACAGACCTTGTTTCTGAAGACTAACAACCCATCTTCTCTTATTCGAAATCCCTCATCCTTTTTATATGGTAATTTATCTTGAATGACCTTTAACTTGGGATCATCGGCTTGTGATCTCTTGATATCATCAAATAGTGTTGGTCGAACTTCAAATCGTGCTAGCAGTGTTCCATCATCCTCAGCCATGAAGAGTCCAACTCCAAGGCTCCATATACTCATCAAATGAGTCATATAAGGATTTTGCCTGATAGTTACTATTGAATAGGACTGATGACTCAGTGAATCGGATACCACATTTGCTTTTCCCAGGTAATAGTCAATCATTAAGTCATAATCCTTAATTAATTCCAACTGTCTCCTTTGTCTAAGGTTTAGCTCCTTTTATGTCATTAGGTACTTTAGGCTCTTGTGGTCGGTGTATATACAATAAGTCTCCCCTTAAAGATAATGTCTCCAAATCTTAAGTGCAAACACCACCGCTACGAGCTCAAAATCATGAGTAGGATAATTTATTTTGTACTTCTTTAACGGTCTAGAAACATATGCGATCACTTGCTCGACCTGTAACATCCCGTTTCCAGAGAACGGGTCGGACCAGAGAACGGGTCCAGGTGTGGTAAATTACCACACCTCATG
>JANIIA010000192.1:66664378-66704952 GCA_027478495.1 Erythroxylum alaternifolium | reverse complement strand
TGGATCCTTTCCTATTCAGGGCCTCATTTCACAATACTCACTTAATTGGGGATTATTCACTTACACACTTTCGTTCAGTCGTACCTCAATCTTTGTTGATCAATAAACATTTCTGTACAATTAATATCCTCAAATTCTCGCAGCAATTGTCACTATAGCACACTTTATAACAACAATTTCCCCTAGGTACACAAAATCATTTTATATTGCTGCCACAGATTACCTCTTAATCTCTAGGGCAATATGTAACTCGCATTCATTTCTGAAATTTCTCAATTACTGACCTATACTTTTCTTTGAATCTCCTCATATGTCATGTTCAGATCAATACAATCCACTTCTCATGTGATCAAGCAGTTAGGATTTATCTTCTTATACTTTTAGCATGTATTTATTTATTTATTTATTTATATTTATTTATTTATTTATTTATACAGTAGTATGTCCAAGTTCAGACCAATAAGAAAGCGCTCAAAGAGTCTGGCATTACAATCATAATCAATAGTGGATCCAAGGGGTTTTATTAATCCTTATTATATTAACATCTTATTATCAAAAAGGGAATTAATGGATTTACTTGATTTTATAAATTTGATACTATATGTCATTATCTTACTACAAATGGCCTGTTTATAAGCTAATAGTCCCTTAATTAGGAAAATGAGTGGAAATAATTTACTGATTTAGATCTAAGATGAAAAAGGACTGGTTTAGAAGTCTAACAAAAAGACTTATAAAGAAGCCATGGTTAGAAGGCATCCTAACAATTAGGTGTTTTATTTTGATTGAGTAATTTATAGGATTTTCTTTAGTAGTTTATATTGTTTTTTTAGTTTTAGTCTTTTGGTTTTAATTTTGTTACTTAAGATTTGATGGAGTTCTACATGCTATAAAGGCAACTTCACTCCTATGTTGTAGAGTAAAGAAGATTTCACTAGCACTGGATGGATGTTGATGACATTAGACTAGGTTGGAAATCATTTGCTATCAAAGGAGTACCAATTATCCTCATCCCCTTTATTATTATTCATATTTTTCATTATTCTTTCATGTTTTTGTATATTGAGGACAATGCACAACTTAAATATGGGGGAGGGATTTAATAGTCAAGCTTGTCAATTTTGTTTAATTAGCTTAATAATGAATAATTTGGGAATTTTTTTAAAGGATGTTGATCAAGAAGATTCATTAAGAGTTTGGTTAAGATTGTGATTTGATTTGTTTAGGCAAACAATTATGACTTTTGATGTTTTAGTTGATTTCAATTTAGTTCTTGAATTTTGAGAATGAATACTTGATTTGTATTATGATATTTTATGGATAATTTGTACATGTATTGAGTTAAATGTGAATTCTTTTTTAGCATTTTAATGTCCCCACATATAAAAATTAAAAAGAAAAAAAGTAGTATGTAAATAAAAGAGCATAAATAATTTTACTTCACTTTCTTTGTACTATTAAAAAGGTTGCAGTTAAAGAGTGGTGCTAGTAACCATTTGAGATAGTTGAGTAAACAAGAGTATTAGTGACAAGGTGCTTACTCTTATGTCAAAATACTAGGCAACTTTTCAAGCAAACTTCTAAATTCCCCTTTGTTATTTAAATTTAGTGTTTTGTTTTCTTTTTGAACAAGGGGTGTGGAAATGTTTATAAGGTTTTATCATTTTCCTTATGTATGTTCACTTTATGCATTAAATAGAATAGTGTGAATTGAGTTGAAATTTAAAGAATTATGGAGCAAATTGAATTGATTTATAATTTGATGCAAGTAACTAAGTGCTTAACAATTCAATGAATTATACAATTGAATGAATAATGGATAATCTTGATGAATATCTTCGATGTTTTTAATGCTTTTATAGAGTTGTTTTTTATTAAGCTTAGAGTAATGAAATTTATTTGCTTAAGGACAAGCAAATGCTTAAGCATGTGGTAGTTTAATAAGTGCTTAATTATTCATATTTTATGTTTATATTTAGTGCATTTCACTTGTTTATTTGAGTTTTTTCTTTTTTGAACTTACTTCATTTTTATTTTCTTTTTAATTCATTTATTTAGAGTTGAAGAAACATATTGGGACATGATGGGGGTAATTTGGAATTGTTATGATCAAGTTATAAAGATGCTAAAAATTAAAATAGGCACTAAAACCCTCGTGTTGTTGCCCGTGTACATAAACACAGTTATATTTTATGCAAATTAAGTGATTTTAGAGTTCTAAAGAGTTAAATGGTCATTAACACACTTGTGCTGGGATCCAATATGCTCATGTTCATATTTTGAGCCTACGTTCATTTTAGATTTGAGGATTTATGATTTTTAATCCAAACAGTTGTGTTGATGCCCTTATAGCACCTAAAAACCTAATTTTCAAACTATAAATGGCAAAAGGAAGAGTAAAAGTAAGAAGGAGGCTTAGGAAACATAAATTATCAGCCTAGGATGATAGAGATAATGAAGAACAAGTCAGGAAACATATTATATGTGGATTTTCATTTTTCTAAAGTTGATTTTTTGAAAATAAACCCCATAATAGACTTTGTAGCGAGTTCATTTTATTTTAATTCATCATTGAGTTTCATTGAGATTCAGTTATGTATTTTTAATTATTCTTGAATTAATATTGCTAGCATATTGATTCGTGTAGGATTCCATACAATTAAGATTAAGAAATCCTTTATATAAGTAGATCTAGTATAATTGAAAAAAATTACATGCAAACCTAGATATAGGTTGACATAAATCTTTTGGATTAGGGTCAAACCTAGTAGTTAAATTCATAAACTAATAAATACAACTATAGGGGTTTAAACTAAAAAGATATTTTAATTAATTAACCTAGGATTAGAAGTTAATGGTCTTGAGAAAGATACTAACATACTTGAGGATTATGGTCTAATAAACTATAAATTAAATTGATTAGTAAGATCATAATTTTTAACAAGTCCTAAGAGGATTCAAATTACAAGTACCACTGTCTTCTTTGATTGTTTCTAAGTTTAATATTTGTTATTTTTTGTTAATTGTGTTGATTTATTTTAGTTTTGAATTTTATTAATTATAAGCACTATAATTTGTTGGACTAGATAATAGAAAGACGGTAAGTACTATTAATTCTAATACTCGTAAGATTGCCCTATACTCCTCAATGCTAGCTACAGCTACACCATACTCTTGCATTAAAACATAAAAAAATAAATTCATCATCACAGCAATCAAGCTTGTAAATTTTATTATAATTAGGTTAGTAACAATTAATTCGAAAAATTGTTTTAAAGGATGTTGACTAAGATGATTCATTATGAATTTGATTATAATTCTGATTTGATTTGTTTAGGTAAATAGTTATAAGTTTTGATGATCAAGTTGATTTCAATTCAGTTCATTAATTTTGAGAATGGATGTTTGATTTGCATTATGATACTTTTTGTATAATTTGTACATGACTTGAATTAAATGTGAATTCTTTGTGAGCATTTTCATTCCCATATATAAAAATTTTTAAAATAAAGAAAAAATAGTAGTATATGAATAAATGAGCATAAATATTTTCACCCCACTAGCTTTGTACCAATAAAAAGGTCGAAGTTGAAGAATGATGCTAATAGCCATTTGAGATAGTGACATTGAGTAACTGGGAGTATTTATGATAAGGTGTTTACTCTCTCGTCAAAAGTTTGGATGGCTTTTCAAACAAGCTTTTAAATGCTCCTTTGTTGTTTAAATTTATATTTTTTATATAAGGGGTATGAAAATATTTAAAGGTTTTAGCGTTTCTCATGTATATTCACTTTAAGCATAAAGTATAATGGTGTGAATTGAGTTAAAATTTAAAGTGTTATAGAGGGACTTGGATTGATTTTTTATTTTACGTAAGTAACTAAGTGCTTAAAAATTCAATAGACTTTACAATTAAGCGAAAAGAATCTTGATGGATTTTGATGTGTCTAATGCTTTTTCAAAATTGTTTCCTGTTAAGTTAACAGTAATGAAATTGGTTTGCTTAAGTATGAGCAAATGCTTAAGTATGTGAGAGTTTGAAAAGTACTTAATTATTCATATTATTGGGGTTATATTTAGTGCTTTTTGCTTATTTATTAAAATTTTCATCATTTTTTGTACTTAATTTGTTTATATTGTGTTTTTAGGTTATAATTCAGATATTTAGAGCAAAAGGAATAAATTGGAACAAGTTAGGGGGTGAATTGGAGCTATTTTGATCAAGTTATAAAGATGCTAGAAATCAAGATCGATACCACCATGCCTATGTACATCAATATGGCCATGATTTATGCAAAATAAGTTATTTTAAAGTTCTTAAGAGTTTATGGTCATTAACTTCACATTTTGAGCTCATGTCCACTTGTGATGATTATGTCATCTGAAAACCTAATTTTTCAACAATAAAAGGCAAAATTAATAGGAAAGTTATGAAGGAGGAGGCTTGGAAAACATAATTGACAACCTAGGAAGACAGAAAGAATGAAGAACAAGTAAGAAAACATACTTAGGGTGGATTTTCGTCGATCTAAACTGGATTTCTTAAATTTTTAAAGGATTTTATCATGTTTCTTTTGATTTTTTGGTTTTCACATAGTTTTAATGTTATGTCTTCTATGATTAAGAACTAAACTTTATTGATACTTGGATTAGATGAACCTCAAGATAGACTTTATAGTGTTTTTATTTTATTTTAGTTTATTCTTTAGTTCCATTGAGATCTAATTGTTTGTTGTTAATTATTCTTGAATTAATATTTCTTGTAAGGCCCCAGTATATACCTTAGAAGCATTATAGTATGTCTAGGGTTTATTAAGAAGTAAACATAAAGAATTAAGTGTATCTAAGGATAGTAAAAGACAAAATAGTAATTAATTTAAAAGAAACATGGGCATGAATAATTATATGTTAAATATGGACTAGAATGAAATCAATTGATGACTTTATATGCCAATGTGGGAACTAAAGGGAGAAGAAAGACCAAATGTGCAATTTTGGCCAAAATCAACATATGGTCCATTGGTATTGAAACATGTGTCTAAGATTAGAAACTTCATGAAAAGGGAAGTAGAAGAGAGGGGAGAGGGACGTGTATGTAAGGTTTTAACTCCAGAATTTTCTCTTCTCATCTCCTCCCCATTCCATCTCCTTAATCACATCATTTTGCACAAGGAATCAAGCTAATCCTACGTGAAAATTAAGGTAAAAGTTTGTTGTTTTTCTTCTCATCTTCATCTTTCTCGCTTTTCTCATGAAGAGCTAGAATTATAAGGTTGGATGTGGGATTGAGATATGTATTTGTGGTGTTCTAGTTGGTGAATCAAGCAAAGCTAAAAGGGAAAAGAAGGAAGAGCACTACAGGAAGAGCTAATTGACAAATTTCAAGGTTTGAGACTACACTTAGTTAATTTTTGTATATGTACATATTTGAATGTGTAAAAAGATTGACTTGGACATAAATGGTTACTGGGAGAAAAGAGAGTAATGTTTAGTGAAATTTTGTTTTAGGTTCTCATTTCACTTGAACCAACCATATTTTTTGACCATAACTCAGCCTATAAGCCTCCAAATAGGGTGATTCCAATTTTAGATGAAACTTAAGACATATAACTAAAAATCTATAGAAGAGACTCATACTTAATTTTGGATTTATGACATAAGAAATTGAGATTGAAAATAGTGACCTGATGATGCACATATATTGGAGCAGCTTGTTACGTTTGGCACATATCTCATGGTTTAGAAGTACAAATGGTCTGATTTTTTGTGGTATGGAAACCAAAGATATAGGGAGATAAATTTTTAAAAGACCTCAAAGCCTAAATTGAATGTTTGCTATGTGAAAATTACAAAACAAGTGGAGACCATCGTGCAATTTATTTTTGGATTGATTTGTTTGCCTATTTTTAGACCAACCGAGGCTACTGTGGGCTTAGCCCAAATTATACTATTTTAAGTTTTTTGCTTCCATTGTTTTTACCGAATCATATCGGAACCTTTTTGAATATTTATGAAACTTTGCATACACCTAGAGATAAATGAAATATGACTTATCATATGTGAATTGGGTGATTAAACGTAGGAATTTAAGATTGAGCATAATGTATGCTAAAGAAAATTTACATATACATAGATGATTTGTATGCATATTTATTGCTTATATGTGTATAGTATGACTATATAAGTTCACATACTAAGTTTGCAAAGATAATTAAGTACACTTTAACATGTTTTATGTTTAAATAAGATATAAGAATTTATATACTGGAATTATGTGAATGTACCTTGAAAAACACAACTGAACAAAACATATACAAAATAAATCATACGAGTACTTACGATTGGAATACTATTCTAACGGTGATAAGTTATGACTTGCATATATGAACTTAAAAATAGATTTTATGTTTTCAAATGAATATCATGTGATTTGTTAATATATTAATTATGAAATTAGAAAATGATTAAAGGAAATGTTACAATGTCTGCTTCATTGTCTTGGTGTTAGATAGATAGGCATGCTCCTATACGGTTACAATGAAGCTAGTATAGTTTGAAACAACTGGTGTCTTCATGTCAAGAAGATAGTGTCTCTATAGCTCAATACCTTCAGGTATCCATAATTCGATACCTCTGGGTGTCTACCATTCGATACATCCAGATATATGTAGTTCGATGTCTTCAAGTATCCACTGTTTGATATCTTCGGATATCCACGGTTTCCGTTATCCACACCTATAGGAATATGTAGGCCTAACACAGAAAGGAAACTGAACAGTTATAAATAAGAGATGCAACATAATAACATGAGCAATTTGATTGCTAAGCTTTGGAAATCAACATTTGGAATATAAATGTTAATTTACGGCATATGGTTAAAGCATATTTGTATTATATACTTTGCTTAATTATGCCATCATTGTTTACATAAGTTTATGATATTCATGAATTTGTGTGTGCTTGGCGAATAATTGTTGTGAGTGGTCATCCAAACTAAGTGTTTTCCCTCTAAGCTTTCAAGCTTAACACAGATGTTAATCCGTGTAGGTCCAAGTAATAGGAGTAAAGCACAATAATCATCTGTAGGGACCAAAGCCAACCGTTAAAAGTAAAAGTACCTTTGGATGAGTCTTTTGATTAAATAATGGTTGTATATGTAATGAAGGAAATTGTAGTTCTTAATAGTTTGTAATTAAGAATTTAATTTATATGCAATATCTCTTTTGGATTGCTATATAATTGTAATGATGTAATACTATTTTAAATGATAACGTTAAGGGATATGAAATTTTTTAATATTTATATGTGTAGCATTGAATAAATAAATGAGTGATGACACCCTATAAATGAATAGAATTGTATGCCGTGAATATATGTACAAAAATTTAGGTGTCATGTGTGTAGGTGGTTATAGATTCCATATAAGAGGTGTTACATTGCTAGTATATTGATTTATATAGGATTTCATGCAATTGAGATTAAGAAATTCTTTGTACAAATAAATATAGTGTAATTAAAAGGAGTTGTATGCAAACCTAGAGTTAGGTCAATATAAATCATCTAGATTAGGGTCAAACCTAATAGTGAAATTCATAAATCGATTAATGCAATTTTAGGGGTTTTAGTTAAAAAGAGATTTCATTTAATCAACTTAAGATTAGTTATCAATAATATTAAGAAAGATATTAGCACAATCGAGGAATTCTTATGGTTCAATAAACTATATAAGTGAAATCATGATTTCATGAGAAGTCCTTAAGGGCAGGGGTTTCAAATTCTAAGTACCATTGTCTTCTTTGATTGTTTCTTAGTTTAATGTTTATTCTAGTTAGTCAATTGTGTTGATTTACTTTAGTTTTATTATTTTAATTTTGAGTTTGATTAATCATAAACACCATAATTTAGTAGAATAGAAAATAGAAAGATATATATTAAGTACTAATAACTGTAGTCCTCGTGGGATCAACTCGTACTTGTTTATGCTAGCTACAGCTACACCATGTACTTGCAGTTAAAATATAAAACATAAATTCATCGTTATCTTAGTCAAGCTTGTCAATTATATTATATTTAGCTTAATAATGAATATTTCAAGAATTTTTTAAAAGGATGTTTATTAATATGTTTCATTATAAGTGTGGTTATGATTGTAATTTGATTTGTTTATGTAAATAGCTATAAATTTTATTGATTAAGTTAATTTCAATTTAGTTCATTAATTTTGAGAATTTATGTATAATTTGTATATACATTAGTTAAATGTGAATTCTTTTTGAGCATTTCATTACCCCACATATAAAAAAAGAAAAAGAAAAGAAAGAAAAAATAGTAGTATGTGAATAAACGAGCATAAATAAATGCACTCCATTGTCTTTGTATTAACAAAAAGGTCGAAGTTAAAAAGTAATACTAGTATCCATTTGAGATAGTGACTTTTTAAGTAACTGAGAGTATTCATAACAAAGTGTTTACTCTCGCGTCAAAATGCTAGTAAACTTTTCAAACAAGCTTCTAAATACTTTTATGTTGTTTAAAATTAGTGTTATTTTTTATAATTAGGGGTATGAAAATGTTTAAAGGTTTTAGCAATTTTCTTATATATATTCATTTTTTACATTAAGTAGAATGGTTTGAATTGAGTTAAAATTTGAAGAATTATGGAATGAATTGGATTTATTGACAATTTAATCCAATTAATTAAGTTCTTAACGATTCAACAAACTTTACAATTAAATAAATAATGGAGAATATTAATGGATATCTTTGATGTATTTAATGCTTTTTTGAAGTTTTTTCTTATTAATTCAAGAGTAATGAAATTGATTTCCTTGAAGACAAGCAAATGCTTAAGTATGAGGGAGATTGATAAGTGTTTAATTGTTCATAATTTTTAGCTTTATTTTAAGTGCATTTTGTTTGTTTATTTGAATTTTTATCATTTTTCTGTCAAAATTCATTTATATTGTGTTTTTAGGTTGTAATTCACTCATTTGGAGCAAAAGGAATAAACAAAAACAAGTTTGGGGCGATTTGGAGCTATTTTGACTAAGTTATGAATATGCTATAAATCGATATAGGTAGCAATATGCTTGTGTACATCAACATGGACATGTCTAATGCAAAATAAGTAATTTTATAGTTCCAGAGATTTACACGATCATCAACACCCCTATGTTAGAGACCAAACACCTATGTCAATACCCGTGTTTACATTTTGAGCGCATATTAATACTAAAATCGAGGGTTTTATGATTTTTAATCAATACAGCAATCAATATGTTCGTGTTAATACCTATGTACCACAAAAAACCTAATTTTAAAACTTTAAGTGAAAGCTAAGTGAAAAAGTAAGGAGGAGGCTCGAGAAACATAAATTGATGAATAAGATGACAAAGAGAATGAAGAACTAGCAAAGAAAAATATTCATAGTGAATTTATTGATCTAAAGTTGATTTCTTAAATATTAAAAGGGATTTCATTATGTTTCTTTTAATTTTCAAGTTTTCCTTTGGTTTTGATGTTCTATGATTAGGAACTAAACATTTGTGGTACTTGGATAAGATAAATCTTGTGATAAATCTTTGTGATGATTTTATTTTAATTTAATTCCTTCTTTAGTTACAATGAGATTCAATTATGTGCTCTTAATTATTTTTAAATTAATATTGTTCCCATATAGATGAATGTATGATTTTATGTAACTGAGATATAGAAATCCTTTGTATGAATAAATATGATATAATTGAAAGGAGTTGTAGGCAAACCTAGAGATAGGTTGACATAAATCTTCCTGATTAGGGTTAAACCTAATAGTTAAATTCATAAATCAATTAATGCAATTCTATGGGTTTTAATTAGAAAAGAGATTTCATTTAGTTAACTTAGGATTAGATGTATAGCATAATTGAGGAATTTCCATAGTCTAATGAACTATAAATTAAATTGAATAGTTAAATCATGATTTTACAAGAAGTTCTATAGGGATTCGAAGTCCAAGTAACATTGTCTTCTTTGATTGTTTCTTAGTTTGTTCTTTGTTCTAGTTAGACAAACATATTGATTTATTTTAGTTTATTTTCTTAAATTTGAATTTCAAATCATCATAATTTGTTATGTTAGATAATAAAAAGACAGTTAGTACTAGTAATTCTAGTCCTTATAGGATGACTTATAATTGCCAATTCTATCTACAATTGTGCCATACACCTATGGTCAAAACTTAAAATATAAATTCCATTAACGACCCAACAATTGAGACTAAGACTAAGCAAGTAAGGAAAAACAATTGAAAGGAACTCCCTAAAACCACTAGTTGCCTGAACATAATGTCTAGATTATCTGTGAAGCCTAAGTTGGATCTTAATTGACACTTAAAAGCCCCCACTATTCCCCTAGAAGATATAAAGTCTACTCCTTAACCAAAGAGTTCTTCTTAAAGCCCCGAGGCATATGAAGCCTTTATATTTGGTAAAAATTTTGAATTCAAAATAGATGAGAGGATGAGATCAAAAAGAAGAAAAATGTATCTAATCCTACTCTTTAATAATAAAGATAATAACCTAGGATGTAAGAGGGATTAAATGTTCGTTTAAATTGCTAGCTCTTAGTAACTACACTGCCAATAATAACCCCTATATGGTAGGGCTTTTGGAAACCAATTTGAAGGATATCAATGCCAATAAAATGAACTTTTAAAAAAGATATTGGGAAATTCTTTCATAACCGTTTAATGGAAGGATAGTAGTCCCCTGTGATTCTAGTAAATTATAGGTACTGAGCTTCTTGATCATAAACTAGATAATGCAATTGCTTATGAAGATAAAACAAAAGATGGTCGAGATGTTTATAACATTTATGTATTCTTATAATCTAAGCTTTTAAAGAGTCTCACTATAGAACAAAAAATGGAAATATATTGCTTAGGGAATTTAATAATATGATGCATTCACATGAGACTGAAGGCAATAACAACATGAGAAATCACTCGAATGAATTAAAGGACTATGTAGCTTATATGTGAGTAACTGAACTGAAAATTTAGAAACATTTCTACACTTGGTCCAATAAGCAGAAAGAAAGATGGTTCATTAAAAAATGATTATCAAAGCAATATATATGCAAACTATTAAGCACAATTTTAATTAATTGAACCCTCCTTATATAAAGGAGTTTTAAACAATTGAAGTCATGAGATCTGCCCTAGGCATTACTCCAGGGAATTGAGTATTAAAGATATAAATAATAGCTTTTACCCTTATAAATTAAGAGGCCTATAAAGTCTAGAATTTTTACAAACAATCTAGTAGAAGTTACACTGAATCCTTGTTAACTCCATAAAGAAGAAATAGATCATCTGAAAATGATAAATTAAAGAGTTTAACTCTCTTACATTTGTAGTGAAATTTGAAAAGCTTACCTTAAGAGATATTATAAGAGATCATTCTTGTATGTACCGCTATGGCTAAACCAAATATGTATAGGATAAGTCCCTTTAGCCCCTTTGAATATGTGAGTGGCCACTCCATTTATTAATACACTAAAGGATGTAGCGGAAAGGTATTGATGCATCTAATTGATGAATGCTTAAGGAAATCCAAAGACTTACAGACTATGAAGAATGAAACTCCAATTGAGAGTATTAAAAGCTTTAGAATAGTCTATCTTCATTGAGCAACTTTTCATAGACCTCTTGGAGTGATATTCCGTGAAAAATTCCTGTGCCATCAAGATATTATCTCCAATATTGCAACTTGCAATAAAAGTAAACTATGAATAATAGTACATTCATAAAAGGATTTAGTCTCAAGGCCAAAATCTTGGAGGTGATTTATACAAGGTTGTGCAACAGGATATAGGTCCAAAGTCCTTGAAAGATGTAGGATCAAGACTTTGGGAATAAAGGAAAAGAAATATTTTTTATTTTTTTGAGTAAGGTGCTTAAATTAAAGAATTCCTTGATGACTTTGCAAACATAGGGTTATAGTAAGTTACAGGACCTTTGGAAGAAATAGGCATTGAAGTTATCAAGTCTTCGAGCTTTGTCTGGGTTTAAGCTAAAGAGGACATTCCTAATCTCTAGATTGGTTACTGGTTCACAAAGAAGCTAAATATGAGTTTGATTGAGTGAGGAAGAAATGAATTTGGAGACTAAGGAAGGAGAGCTTGAAGAAAGTTATTATATTGTTTTAAGGTGAGGACATCAAGAACTTTTAGGTTATAGGCTATAATGATTCTCCCTAGATGATTGTGTTCATAATTGGATATGGTCTTCCATTTGTTTCCAAGGAACCATAGTCCTTTGTTAACTGCAATCTCCTTAGTCTTGGTTTCCAATAAGTTGATCAGAAAAGGATTTTTTTTCCTTTATCAAATCATTTATGGCCTGCTATTTTTTAAGCTATGATCATGGCTTACAAGTGCTAATTAAGCCCTTACCCTTCTGCTTTTTACTGGATCTCCTTATGGTGGTTTGTATGAAGGGAGAATCACCCATTACTTCCTTGAGGTATTGAGGTCATATGATTTTAATGAACATCACTCCTTGGTTGTGTTAGTATCCATATTGAGGTATTCTCCAAGTGGTTCATCTATTAGAGATTAAGGATCTTTAAAACTTGTGGAAATTAAAAATGTAGCTAGAATTTCAACATTGCTGATGGGGGATTTTGTAGCATATAGGGAAGCTAAAAGGGGAGGATCAAGAGTAAAGGGAGTCTCTTGCGTAGTCAGTGATTTTGAGGGGCCACAATCCTGAGCAGAAGGGAGATTGTTGGTATTATAACTTATGGTAGGAGAGGCTAAGTGGGATCCTAAAAGGTTTGAGGAGTAGAGAACTTTATTTTAGGATCCAAGTTTTCACTTGAGGTTGTAATTCATGTTTCTAGGGGTAAGAAACTAGGATTTCTACAGGTTTAAGCTCTCCTTCCTCACCTATTCTGAGAAGGGAATCTGAAAGTTTAGTTAATGAGTCATCACTATCTTAAAGGCTTTGAAATACTTCAAGGAAGATTGACATAAATTTTTAAAGAAAGTAATCTAATTAGAAACATATATATTTGTGTCCATTTCTTCATGATATATACTAAGGGTTATTTTATAATTAAAAAATTACGAAAATGATATTTAGTATCAACCGACATCAAATTTGATTTATACTAGAACCAAAATATTTAATAGGTCAAGTATGATATTTATATTATTTTTGACTACCAAAGACATTTGGTTTCTTTTAATCATCATATATTTGATATGATAGTAAAAAAAATCAACATATAGCAAATCAGAAGTTACCAAAAGGAGGGAATGTGTACAAATTGAATTATTTTATGTGAAAAATAAAGATTGAAATTCATAAGTGGTTTGACCTTAGAGATGCAAATTTAATGATCCTATAATTTCGTGTATCTTACCATTTCAAGTTATAGATTTAAATGGTACTAACCCTTTTTAGTTGGCTGACAACGGGTACCTTCCAGAACCATAAATATAGGTTAATTTTGATATTAAGTGAAATTTCAAGAATTTAAGGACTAAATTATAAAAATATACATATCCCTATTGTTTGATCTCATGCCTACTCCAACTAGTCACTAGATTCATCACGTCCAACTTGAGTCCCAACTCGTCAATTCTCCTCTAAACTTACCCTTGTCATCATTCCTTTCTCCGTCAATTTTCAATAACCCATTATTTGTCGTTCCGTTTTATATCACCTGTCGCTCCCCTTCTTCGTTGCTTGTTTGCAGTTTCCATTTGGTAATGTCAT
This sequence comes from Erythroxylum alaternifolium, assembly GCA_027478495.1. Classification (NCBI taxonomy): domain Eukaryota; kingdom Viridiplantae; phylum Streptophyta; class Magnoliopsida; order Malpighiales; family Erythroxylaceae; genus Erythroxylum; species Erythroxylum alaternifolium. The sequence goes on along the minus strand of JANIIA010000192.1, from coordinate 66,691,187 downwards.
TATATTTGACTTGGTATGTGTAGTCGATATAGAATGAATGAAGAGGGATGCACTGATGGAGGATGGAGGATGGAGGATTATGATTCTGATAGTGGGAGATCGAAAGAAGAAATACGAAGCAAGAAAAAGAAAAAGGGCTTGCATCGTGAGTCGTAACTTTGTTTAATAATTAGACTTAATAGCAACACACTGTGCACTATAACCACTTTGTTTAAAACATAAACTTAATAGCAACAGACTGTGCACTATAACCACCATGCGTTAATTGTAACTAGACATTGATATTTAGGCTAGGTGTTTAACTTTAGTAGTCAAACTTAATATAGCGATTAGAATAACAAAAATTTTATTTTCACACGGATTTCGTGTTGCTTCTTATAATTATCTCAAAGGGTCTTTACTACTTCAAGGGAGATTGATAGAAATACTAATGTGGTTCGGAGTATATATATATATATATATATATATGTGGGTTTCTAATTAGATTTCTACTTCTTTAATTAAATTATATATATATAAGGGATTATTTTAAAATTGTATAAATTTTATAAAATTGAGAAACTATTTTATAATTTTAAAAATTATTAAAAATGGTATCTGATATTAATAAATATTAGTACTCCACTGTACCAGAACCACATGCTGTGAATAAGTTCAGTATAGTATGTCCAACATTGTTTCTAACTACCAAAAACATTTGATTTCTTATATATATATGACAGTCAAAAATGTAATATCTAGAAAATCATAACTTATGAAGAGGAGGGATTTTGTAAAAATTGAAGTATTTTATTATGGGAAAAAATAAAGATTGAAATTCTTAAGTGATTTGATATTAGTGATGCAAATTTAACGATCCTATATTATTTGTGTATCTAATTCTATTAATTTTTGTGTTAATAAGACAATAAATATACGTTCAACATACAAGTGGAATTGCTAATAATAAGTCTATTAATAAATGTTTGGTTAAAAAAATGATTGGTGATAATAATGAATTTTAATTGATATATTACAATGTAAGAATTTTCAAAATTATATTCGGGTCATTCCACTACATTTAAAGGTTATGTCTCCTAGTTTTTCCAATCTTTGGAACACCTTAAGAAGTGTTCTATTTTTTTTCCTTAGACTTAATAAGGAGAATAAGTAATTATTTATATGTTAAGAGTTACACAATGTAATTGGTTAAAAACCCTCCATTATTGCAAGTTAATATTCTCTCCTTTTGCTAACATAACAAGCAGAGACGCATTCCTTGTCTTCCTAATTATCATTTACTGTTTAGCAATATGTGGTAAGTAATTATCTAAACATTAACTACGCACGTTGACCCCCAAAAACAACAATAAATTTCAAATCTACTCTACTCATGGAAAATATCAAAGTAATTAATTATATCATATCTTGAAATTTCTCATATTAGAAAGGTGAAAATTAAGATCATTAAATTACTAAAACGCATGCATATGTTCATGAATAAGCTATAAAAGGGCTCCATCTATCTGCACCAAGACGTATCAACAAGAGATAATTAATCATGGAGCACAAAAGAGTTGGGTCAAAAAGTATTGTATTGATGATGGTGCTGACAATTCTTGTATGCAACTGCAATTTCGGGACAAGTATAGCCAGTGATTCTGAGCCAACCCAGATAAAAGGTTGTTATAAGTCGTGCCTGAAGCTTTGCCATATTTTCAAAGATCCAACTTGTCCTATGAAGTGCCACAAAATGTGTAAGCCTCCAAGTGCTCAACATGTTCTGAGTTCCTGCTACAAAGCCTGTGTAAATCAGTACGAGATGACTCCTAGAGACGATGTTAGTGTGGTATCATGCTTTAAGAAATGTTCTACTTGAGATTTATTTGCCTAAATAATGTCATAATTTAATTATGAAATGTGTTTCTAAAAATATGTATCAGTTTTTTTTTTCATAAATAGTCTTGAATACTTCAAATAAATTATTAGGTTAAAATCCTCTAAATTCTTTTGTATATTATACAAAATACACACTTAGTATTAATACTGAAAGTAAATATATTCATATTGGATTAAAGTAATATAAATACAAGGGAAAAACTGACCCTACCATAAGTAAAAGAAAATAAGAGATTTTGTTCAAAGAAAATGACTTTCATTAATAAAGGTTATGTACGGCCTGGCTCATCGTTTTGATGTTGCGCATCCATTTAACAATATCCTCCCCGTGTACCTGAGTGTATTTGCATAATTTTGCCTGAATTCTTTTCCATATCTCTTTGGTGTAACCGCAATCTATCATTAGATGATCCAAGTTCTCCACCTCTGCACTACAGAATTCGCAGTTAAGTGTATTAATTTGAAACTTCGATCTATCTTTTCTGAGTTGCCCACCATTCATGCGCAATCGGAGGATGAAGGAATGAGCAAGTTTGATACCATGTCCCCTACCAGTTTGTCCCATTCAACCCTTGTGTTTTGGTTATGCGAGTACAACGCAAAGTGATCTATTATTGTAGCTTTCGTTACACATTTTAACATAACTATGATAGATTCTTGATAACTATGCAGTGGGTCTAATAAAGAGAAAATAGACCAAAAGTACTCCGTCAGAAACATTCAAATCATGCACTGCCAATTTACAACTTGCAGAGACAAATTAATACACGTTAAAATTTTGCAATTAAGCGGAGTAGACAACAACTGAGATATTGTAATTATATAATTATGTGTCTTATGAATATGCTTTACACATTTTCCATAATTATGTATCTTATGAATATGCTTTACACATTTTCCAAGAAACCAAACAGAAAGGATAGGATTTTCTGGTCACAGGCTGAAAGCATCCGTAATCTTCTTAACAATTGTTTGTTAGTTACCTATTGCAAGTCCGTCACTAACTAACAATTGTTATTAGTAACAAATAATGAAACATCTTTAAAAGTCCATGTTACAAAGCTCGTCGTCATCATCATCATTCAGTCCGAAATTTCACAATAAAGCGGGGTCTGGAGAGATCCGATAGTATGCAATCTTACCCCTACATAGTAGAGAAGCTGTTTCCGTTAGACCCACATACAAATGAGATAATATACCAATGATGCAGGTTACAGAAACAATTCATTAAAAACAGAAAATAACTGAAAATACACGTAATAGGGAATACCTGAAGGAGGCCAGATTGGCGAGAACCTAATAGGTTACAAAGTCCAACCCCTTCTTGTCTCCAAAAATAGAAACACTAAATAAAATAATAATAAAAATACCCAAATCTCAAGATATAGCTAAAATAAATTCAAGTAACACTAATAATACTAATCACAAAATAATAATAATAATAATAATAATAATAATAATCATGATGATAATAATGATGATGATGATGATGATGATGATATATACTAAGAAGAATAATAAAACACTTGATACGCATCAATACAAGATTTGGCCCTAGTAAAAGCAGGAGTGTTTCGCACCCACTCTTGTCCAAGGAGAAAATATTGAAAGAGAGTGGGTGAAAGATCAGTGAGGTGTGAAGTAAGAAGAAAAGGTAAGTTGTAAGAGGTTGATGGCCCAAATTAGAAAAGAGAGAGTTGTCACAGCTTAAAACGTAAGTGGCGTCTCAACGGGTCTCAACAGAAGGAGGAATGACTGCTTCTGATAGACAACAGCTGAACTTGTCAAGATGCTCAAGAAAGCATGCTGAGGTGACGTGTGATAGAACCACAAAACCATACACAAGTGTAGGGGCATTTATCGTTTGCCGTGTATGTAGCGCTATGTTATCCCCCCTTGCCCTATGAGTTACATGCTGTGCAAAGAAGATGAGCCCGAGTAAATCTTGTGCAAAAGCAAGTCCCATTACGCACGCTATTCAGTTGAGTAGGAGAGAACCCAACCCAGTTTACCAGGGACGCATGGATATAATGGCCAAGTAACCGAGAAACAGGGAGATAAAACCAACCTCAACTACTATGGAAACCATGCGGAACATACCACAGAAAATTTGAAATAAACAAAATAACAACTACATACACAGAACACATATCGGACTGCCAAATATGAGAACACAAATGCAAAATACAAAATACAAAATACAAGGGTGGCTGGGACCGCCACCCCTTACCTCCACCAATGAATAGGACCATTCATGGAGACATGTACCCCTCAGCCTACCGAACTTCACATACTCCATGTACCTGGACCCAACATGAGCAGAGCCTTGAATCCAGCTTCCTTCCAAAGAACCAGTCTTCCCGTGCCTCCGAAAATAACGAAGCTTTCTATCGCTGGCTTTCACATCACCCGCGACAAGAATGTTGAGCATAACAGTAGCACCAATGGCTATTCCCGCTAACTCTCCAACAGCGCGCGTATCAGTGGCAACAGCAATAACAACAAACAAGAGGTTGAAAGTGATGAGAAACTCGAGAGCAAACGCTTAACCAGAGCAAGCCACCGATCAAGCCACCGATCTACACCAAATTACCGATCTAAACCAAGGATAGAGGATGAGAGAAGATAATGATTCGACTAAGACAAAACTAAGATTGAGGGGAGTAAGAGCCATTAACACAAGAGTAAACATCACAATGTTTAGATTGGTGTTAGCCAGATTTGATTGTGTTTGGGAAAGAGAGGAACCTTTTCGTAGTCACGTGCACGTCGACATAAGCCTTCTCCTAGCTGCCCGCTTGTGGAACATGAGATTCAAAAAGTGGACTCGTTTTATTCACGGAGTAAACTTCGGTTTCTCTATTTTGTTCCACGGAACCCTCGGGCCATTTGTTTGTGCATTTGCATTTTGATCTGTTAAGTTTTGATGAAGCTGAGTATTATGCTTTGATGTTAAATCACATCCAATATGTTTTATATGATGATGTATTGAATTATAAGTTATGAATGTTGAACTTACATTGTTGGGTCAAGACAAGTTGGGTATGCTTATATGATTAGATGTATATATATGTTTGATTGTGTGGCTCGTTGCCAATGGCTATAAATATATTAGCCACTGAGTTGTGTAGCTCAACCCAATAGTTTCTCACTCCTCAGGTGTAGATCGAGAAGATCAGTGATCCTTGCAAGGCATTTGGACCCATTCCAAGATAGTTAGCTTTTGTACTAAGTTAGTGGCTAGACTTTTGGATAGCTTTATTAGCACATTAAACATTGAGCATCCAATGTGTTTTGTATCTTTGTTAAGACTTGATGTAATGTTGATTTTAATTAAAGCTATATATGAACTTCATTTTGATTTGGAAATGAATGACGAATCGAAGAAGTTTCCAATGTGTATGTGCTTAGACATTTGGTAGTTGTACATTTCCTATTTTAAGTCTTCCATAGGTGTAAAATTTTTTTTTTGAATTCAAAGGAAAAACTGTATCAATTTAGGTAGAATTAGCCATAGTCGTCTTCATAAAAGTTGTAGCTTATCTTTCTAACTTTTCAACGGTATAAAGTATGGAATTTTTGGATGTCGGAGTTGAGAGTTATGCTCTCTTCAAGTTAGTGATATTGTATAGGAGGTTTGCACATGACAGCTATGGTGGATGATGAGGGATTATTTATGTGATGAGTCATTTAAGTTGAGTTTTAGGAGTTTGATGTGCCCAAGTTGGTAATTGAATGTTTAAGGAGTGTTATTGCTTTAGAAGAATTGAAAATGGGAAGGTTATGAGTGAATGTGATGTTAGAATGGATGTCGGAAGCTTGGGAGAGGCTTTGGAGGGGTTTGGGTAACCCCTATATCTGTTAGACGGACCTTCTCGGGTCTGTGAGGACCCCTAGCATCGCCAATGTCCCTTTGGAGGGACATTATGTCCATTAAACAGACCTTCTCGAGTTTGTTTGTGTCCCAGCTCAGTTCATGTCCCTTTGGAGGGACTTTATGTCCGTTAGGCGGACCTTCTCGGGATAGTTTTAAAAATGTGTAAATTTTGTCTAAATGGAAAAATCTCTCTTTTGGATCTTCATGTAAGTTGTAGAAATCGAAGTTCTCTTCAAAATTGTACTTAAATGGTCTCAATCTGACATCTCTATCAAAAGTTATGCTAATCGTTTCATAATGAACTAGAGACATGGAGCTTCAATTGTTCCAAAGAAGTTAATTTGTGATTCTGCTACCGGAATTGGTTTTGGCTAAAGAGATCCTATAGAAACAACCTTATAGGATAATATATTCATATCTTTCATATTTCGGATAGTTGGGCTCCAGAAACGAGGTCCAACACTATCTCTTATTGTTTAGGTGCTCAATGATGTGTTTTGAGGTTACTTGAAGGTTTGTTGTGCATCATAGCTTTTTGGAGGACCAAAGGAAGAGAGGAAAAATGCACCACCTTCATCGCCCTCACCACCATTAGCCTATCTTGCCTTTAATATCTTATATTATTCTTTTGGTGTTTTGTGTTTTGTGTTTTGTTTTTCATTGTGATGTTCGTTATTTTTGGGTGTTCTTCTTTTCACATTGAGGACAATATGTTGTTCAAGTATGGGGAGGTACTCTTTGCATTTGTGTTTACATTTTTGCATGTCATTTAAGATGCATGATAGGTTGTTAGTATTAGGTGTGTCATTTCCTTTATATTTTAATCTTTATGATGAATGTGTTGCCATGAGATTCTATCATGCTAGTTGGAATGAGATTAAATGCATGCATGAACTCAAATTAGGCTACTTGAGTGGAGAGTGAACTATGTGGAGTGAGGAAAGTAGTTGGTTGCATAACCTTATTCAGGGCTTGACATTTGAGCAATGGCTGCATAAACTTACTCAGAGCTTGACACTTGAGCAATGAGGTAGTGTATAGAAGCATAATGGATTTTCATTTGAGCCTATGTGAGGAATTGAGCTTTTATGACTCCATTCTATATTCATTTCATTTTCTTGTTTGTGTGATCCTTCCTTAGGTAATTACCTTCAAAACTTGCTTTGAATTGGTTTAAATCTCTTGGGTGCATGCTAGATAGAAATGATTAAGGCTGTTATTAGTTTTACCATTGGCTTAAATGACCTACCCTTTTATTATCCCTTGCTACCCCCATTGAGCTTTTAAACTTTTGTTTCTTGAAATCACCTCATTTTAAAACCTGCAAACCCCATTAGCTTACCCAATCACAAGTTAATAGAGTGCTAAGTGATACTTTAGTTTGAAATATTTTTTGGCTACAATTGTTTTCTTTTTGAGATGCTTTGAGTAGATTTTAGTACTTCTACTCTTAGAGCACATTGCATATAGTTTCTGTTTTCTATTCATTGTTTCTTTATTATGATAAAAAAAGAAAAGAAAAAATAAAATAATAAAAAAGAAAAAGAAAGAAAAGAAAAAGGAATAACAGGTAGTAGCATTAATAAGTGCGGGGTAGTAGTTATATCCATTTGCATATCTCAGAAGTTTATCTTTGTCATCCCTTTGTTCACTTAGTTGTTTATTTTGATCCATCTTAACCCTAGCTAGATTACATCCTGAAACAAAGTCCTTTTGATCTATTTTAGCATGTAATCATTGTAGAGGAGAATTGGTGTATTAGCAAGCCTATGATAATGTGGTTTCCTATAGGAAGTTTGAGCAAAACACTAACCATCAAACACTTGAGAGAAATGAGTGAAATCCATAAGGAAAGTTCATTTTGAGTTTATACTTATCTTGGAGCGATGATTTCATAAGTTGAGTTTGCTTATGTGCATTAATGAAAATTAGTCATGATGTGTGTAGTAGCTTGACACTTAAGTTGGCCAAAATTTGAGGGATTATATGCTTTAATCTTTGTGAAAACGAAGTAATAGAATTTTATTGGTTATATTTGAATTTTGCTGGAGGACAAGCAAAAGTTTAAGTGTGAGGATGTTGATAGTTGTAGATTACATAATGTTTTAGTGGGCAGTTTGGTGTGTTTTTAGTTGTTAATTTGATTATTTAGTATATATTTAGGTTAGAATTGTGTTAGTTAATTAAATATTTGTGTTTTACGTGTTTTATAGGTTAGAGCATGCTTTTGAGCTTCAATGTTATGTATTTGAGGTGCCTTAATGAGTTTACCACTATTTCAGGGCAAAGTATTGAAGAATAGAGGAGTTTTAGAGGGAACCAAAGCCATAACACAGGCCCACAATTGTGTTAGGCTGGCCTCGATCGTGACATAAGCACCAGGATTGTCCCACAATTGTAGCATGCAGGCCACAATCGCAGCATTAGGATTGGCTAATGATCATAGCTTGCATGCTATGATCGTGATAGAGAGCTTACTTAAAGGACAAGATCGTGTCATATAGGCCATGATCGTGGCCAGCGTCAGGACATATGTGGGGACACTTCCACACTCAAGTTTTTAAGGGACTTTTTGGTCTTTTCAGACCTTGAAAAGACCTTAGGTTACCTTAAATTAAAAAAAAACTAGGCCTTCTTTACACATTTTTAGAAAGGTAGTAGCCACCATACAGATTTTCCTCTCGAATATTGATGAAAAGACAGAAGCTTTTAGGGTAAAAGGTGGGAAGCAGGATTGATAATCAAGAGCTTCCATTAAGTTTTCATTTTCCAAAAATTTCAGCTACAAAAAGGGAAGAAAGCTACCATTGTATTTGTTTTATTTTTGTTTTTTCATTATTTTTTGTATTATGGAGAATATGGATATGGTTGAACTTGTTTCTATTATAAGTGGTTGAATTTATTGTAGAGATTACTTTTCAACTACTCGTTGAACTCCTAATTTGTTGTTTTTAATGAATGAATTCTTTTGATAAATATTGTGCTTAAACCTTACAATATATTGAGAAATTAAGTTAGGCAAATTATGTAGGGATATACAATGAGAGTTGGCATCCTAAAGACCTGAATTTATTAACTTAATTGATTATTTAGAGAGAGATCTTGACTAATTAGTTTATTACCTATAGGATAGCTTCATAACTAGTTAAATTGGTGGACCGATTTTATAGATGAAGAGATTACGTAGTCAATCCCATTTAATTTGGCTAGGGCCATTTTATTACACCTTAGGAGAGGCTGATTGAAACATTAGGATATCTTACGTGAGGCATACTTCAATCAACAAGGTAGGAGGGAGACAAGATAGGGAAAAAATGATCTTTAATCTTTAATTTTGAAATCAAAGTTTCTGCACTTTTGTTACATTGTTTGTTCATTACTAGTTTGCTTGATTTAGTTTATTTTTCAATTTTCACTATTTGAATTTGAGCCTTAAACAAAGCACAACCTGAATTAAGTGATGCCTAAGCACAATCTCTATGAGACAATATCTGTTTTTTTACTGCAAGTAATAACCCGTATATTTGCAGTTTTTAGCATAAAACAAGTAGTTTGTTTTTGCATTTTACAATTTTTGGCTTGTTTGTTTGATTTAGTTTATTTTCAGTTTTTATTATTTGAATTTGAGTTTTAAACAAAGCATAACCTGAATTAAGTGGTGCCTTAAACACAATCTATGTGGACGATATTCGCTTTTTTACTACAAGTAATGCCCTATATACTTGCAATTTTTAGAGTAAAACAAGTACTTTGTTTTTGCGTTTAATAGCCGTGGAAGTGAGGTGTGGTAAGGCTGTGGGTGCTTTAAACAAGTCACTAAATTGAGTAAGTAAGGAGCCCAATGCATAATTGTATGTTAACTCAAGGCTTATGTCCCTCGTTGGGTTTGAATGAATTGCATAGAGCTGTATAAGAATTCCTCGACCTTGACTTTGCCTAGGGTTCTAGGAATCACTTCTCCTTAAAGAGCTTTGAGTTCTGATGTTGTTGACCATTGTAATTGCACCTTTCTCACTTCACTATTGAATTGCATCTGCATTTTGCCAAAATCTCATAAGATAGGTCCAAGTGTTCGTAACTATTATGCACCTAACAACACATCACAACCTTCTAAAGCCAATAAGAAAAAATCCACTTCCACTAGTGTGCCTTGCAACATCAATTGTACTCCAATAAAACGACCTGGGCTTGACAACCTTTCACCATTGACAACTATCATGTTTAGCAAGCAACCTGTTTCTTGCCTAAGACCGACAACCTTGGTAATGTTATGGTGGAGGAAATTAGGAAATTGTGAGTTGAATTAGAATTAATTAGAATAATCAATGGAGTATTACCAATTTGTGTAGCTAAAGCATGCATGGATATTGTCGTTGTCCCTTCTTCTCCATCACCATGAGATGCTTCTTCCATGATTTCTTTAGGCTCAGCCTCCTCTAAAGCATCAATATAGAATAATTTTTTTACACCTATGCCAAACGTGTATTTTTCATCACAATTATAGCACCACCTTTTTTCACGCCATTGCTAGAGTTTTGCTTGAGAGAACCTTTGCATTGGAAAAGATCTCTCATAAATGACACCTTTAGAACTCCCACTGGTTAATGAATCCCACCGGTTGTTAGAGTTGCGACCCTAAGAAGGAAACTCCAAATTGTTTGGGCATTTTACTTCTTACATTTTAGCCTTATAGTTCCGAGCTAAACCAATAATTGTAGTTAGAGTTTGTAGATTTTGGACTCTCACATAAGCTCGTATGCCATCTTTTAACCCACTAATAAAACAATTCATCTTCTTGCTTATCAGTGAGAGTGCCGGCTTGAGCTAAAACTCTCTCAAACTAGGCCTAGTAATCAGAGACAGAACCAGTCTGTTTCATTTTGGTTTCTACAAATTGTTTTAACGGTCCTGCCTTCATGCTTTCCCAAGTGACAAAGTGTACCAGTCTGTTTCATTTCAGTTTCTCCAAACCGTTCTAACAACCTTGCCTTTATGCCTTCCTAGGTGACTAAGTGTCAGTTTTTATGTTGCTAGTACCATAATTGTGCCTTTTTCTCCAAATGATATACTGTCAGCCTCACTTTATCATCAAGGGTTGTTCTTAGAAATTCAAAGAATTGATTTGCTCAACAAATGCATAAAATTGGATCTTCCTCTCCATTATAGCGAGGGAAATCAAGTTTTGCAAGCTTGGGAACCACCATTCCACTAGCACTTTTGTCACCACCCTGTCTATATGGTCCCCAATTCCTATTGATGGACCCTTCCTCTCACACATTTAATCGGGATTTCATTTCCATCATCATATCTTCCATCCGCTTAATTAAGTAGCCTTTCTTGAATTGCACTTAAGCTCTCCACTAATCCTTCGAGTCTTTTTAGACAATAATCTTCGGCCATCGTTAGCTCTGATACCAAGATGTTATGACCTTAGTACCTTCCTTTAATTTGACTTTTTTAACAGTGTCCTTACACAGCCTAAAACCATCTCCAGAAACTCTACTTCTTTCATGATATCAGAGCTTTTGGCGATCAATAACAATGTCTTCCACCAACTCATCTTTTACCTCTGCTACCACTAGCTCAACCCTCTCTTCTTCCATTTCCTCCTCTACTGGCCTTCTTCTTACACCACAGTTTAGCCAATTTATTATTGTTAAGCTCACCAGAGACAATTATTGGCCATTGAAAGCCCAGATCATCCCTTATTTTCAAAGCCAACACCTTCTAAGCTATGTTGATGGTTCTATCAAGACTCCTTTAACGATGGTTGATGAAACCTCAAATGGTGAAACACATCAAGTTCCAAATACCATCTGGTATCAATAAGATTAGCTAGTTATGAGTGCATTATTATCATCACTCACTGAGGAGATTCTTGCGCATGTCTTGTTTCTCGCCACATCAGCTGAGGTATGGAGTTCTCTTGAAAAAATGTTTGCTTCTCATTCAAAGGGAAGAATTATGTTGATACAACTTCAACTTTCCAACTTGCAAAAGAAGGAAATGACAGCAATTGACTACTTTCACAAAGTGAAGAGTTTAAGCGACTACATGGCTGCCATTGGACATCCTCTTAAGGAAGATGAGATTGTCTCCTACATGCTCACTAGACTCAGTTCAGAATATGATCCCTTCGTCACTTCAGTGATGACACGTCTAGATGCAATAACCCTCAATGACTTATTATCTCGTCAGCTATAAGTTGTGACTTGAGCATCATAACTCTGTTTTTCATATGTCTTTATTAGTAAATCAAGTCTCACAAGGAAACTTCTAAGAAGGGCGCACAAGATCAAATAAGTGAAGAAGAGGTCGCGGACGTGGTAGCTATTCAGGAAGATCTAACCATAACAATAATAACTCCTTCTAAAACAATTTCAAGCTCACATGTCAAGTATGTGGAAAACAAGGACATGATGCTCTTTGTTGCTATCATTGCTTCAATCATTCATTCCAAGCTCACGATCAACATACTGTAGCTACTGTAACCACTTCATATCCAATTGATACAAATTTGTATATAGACTTAGTCACTATCGATCATCTCACCAATGACTTGGATACACTAACAATGAAGGAACGATATACTGGATCAGATCAAGTTCAAGTCGCCAGCAGGACAGGTTTGCAAATCTCTCATCTTGGTCATTCAGCTATTTCTGATTCATCTCATCCCCTTTATCTTACCAATGTTGTACATGTTCCTCAAGTTACCAAATATCTATTATCTGTCCACAAATTTACCTCTAATAACAATGCTTATTTTGAGTTCTATCCTAACTCTTTTTACCTAAAGGATATTCCAACGAAGAAAATTCTTCTTCAAGGCAAATGTAAGAGAGGACTTTATCCTTTCGAAGCATGCGAAGGTGTCAATTCTTTGATGAAGCAGCCTATCCGTCATCTTCTCACTTCTATTAAAACCAGTCTCGGATAAGGGCACAAGTGACTTGGTCATCCTTCACTATAAATCCTCTGAAGCATCCTTCAGTAAAATAATCTTTCTTGCTCTTCCAATAAGCAGTCTCATATGTGTGATGCTTGTCAACAAGGAAAAATACACTAACTGCCATTTAGTTTATCTACCCATGTAACTTCTCAACCTCTTGAACTCATTCATACTGATGTTTGGGGGCTTACTATTCCCTCAACCAGAGGTTTTAAGTATTATGTAAGCTTTCTTAATGATTTTATTCATTTTACATAGGTTTATCTTTTGAAGTGGAAGTCTGATGTTGAACATACCTTTTTGCATTTTCAGAAACATGTTGAGAATCTGTTAAATTTCAAAATTCGTTCTGTCTAGTCTGGTTGGGGAGGGGAGTACCAACGATTGCATAAATATTTCAAAGATGTAGGAATTTCTCATCTTATATCTTGTCCTTTCACACACCAATAAAATGGTGTTGTTGAGAGGAAGCATCAACCTTTAGCTGAAACAGGTCTCACTTTACTCGCACATGCATCTATGCCTATTTGTTTTTAGGATGATGCTATTCTCACTTTTTGTTATCTCATAAACAGATTACCTAGCAAAGATATCAATAATGAATATCCTCTCTCTTGTCTATTCATACTTAACCTAACTATAATATGCTAAAAGTTTTTGGTTGTACTTGTTGACCCAATCTTAGACCATATAACAAAAGAAAATTTGATTTTTGAACCCAACAATGTGTCTTCCTCGGATATAGTGATATACACAAGGGATATAAATGTTTACATAGATCTTCTGGCCGGGTTTATATTTCTCGAGATGTCATCTTTGATGAAATGATTTTTCCCTTTGCTAAAACTGAAAACAATTTTTAGCACATCAATTCCGCTATTCTAAACATTGTCACTCTTCCTTCTCAACTCAATCCTCAAAACTCCATATCCTTTGAACCAGTTTTAGTTAATGACTAAATGGGGAGTTGCACTCCTAAACCCTCATCAACTAACACATCTGATTCTAGTTCAAGTTCTACAGGTGATGGGGTGAAGTCCAGTTCTGAAGGAAGTCCACATGTTGCTTCTAAACAAGTATGTATAGCTCAAGATGAAGGACATCAGATGAAGACTCGATTATAGAACAAAGTGTCAAAACTAAAATAATTTACAGATGGCACCATTCGTTATCCACTCAATTAAAAGGGGTTTGCTGTTATCTCCAATGTCACACCAACTATATATGCTTAAGCTGCGACACTACCTCATTGGCATCAAGCATTGGACTCTGAATTTAAAGCTTTCATGCAGAACAAGATGTGGCATTTGGCTCCTTTTCGACAAGGGCAGAATGTTATTGACTTCAAATGGGTCTACAAAGTGAAACAAAAATTTGGTGGCTCCATTGATTGATACAAAGCACATTTTGTGGCAAAGGGGTTCAAATAACATCATGGCATCGACTATAAAGATACATTCAGTTCGGTTGTAAAACCCACTATTGTCAGACTCATCCTTTCAATTATTATTGCTCATGGTCAGAGATGTGCACAATGCATTTCTTCATGATGTTCTACAGGAAGAAGTTTACATGCGTCGACTATAAGGATATGAAGACCTAAAATTTCTAGGATTTGTATGCAAGCTCGAAAAAGCGCTTTATAGGTTGAAACAAGCTCCAACAGCGTGGTTTTCACGGCTGAGTACCAAGCTTCATGCGCTCTAATTTGTGCCTTTGAAGGCTGACACCTCATTGTTCATTTTCAAGTCATCAGAAGTACTCATCTATATGCTTATATATGTGGAAGACATAATTATATCTAGTACTAATGGGTTTGCTATTTTCTTTAGGCCGAATCTTGTTTCTTGGAGCCCTCGAAAATAGTCAATAGTTTCTTGCTCGAGCACGGAAGTTGAATACAAAGCAATGGAGAATGCTACAGTAGATTTAATTTGGTTACAATCATTATTAAAGGAGCTAGGAGTCTACCAGTCAAGAGCACCCTCCTAGTGGTGTGATAATCTTGGAACTACCTACTTGTCTGTGAACCCCGTGTTTTATGCAAGGACGTAGCATATTGAGATAGATTTTCACTTTGTTATAGAATGAGTGGTAACAAAGTCTCTGGATGTTTGGTTTATTTCATCGTCAGATCAAGTGGCCGAAATTTTTACTAAAGTGCTTCATCGAGAGTTGTTTCACAAATTTCATCACCATCTAAACTTGATTTCACTGGCTGAGATTGAGGGGAAGTGTTAGAGTTAGTTTTATCGTTATTTAGTTTGTTAATTTTATCTCTTGGATTGTTGTAATTTCTACCCTCTTCTGTTGTATTTTTGTTTTATAAATTCATTGTTGGACCAACAGTGTCCTTACGTAGCCTAAACGACCATCTCCAGAAACTTGCCTTCATTCACTCAAATCAGATAACGACCAATGCTAAAAAGTAGCAACTAAATAGCTAAGAGTGGGTAACTAAAGAATAGCTCAATAGCCCACTACTGCATTACTTTCACTGACTCAAGTGAATACAACAATAACGAAACCTAAAGAGGCACAATATAGACATGCATGAAAATCTAATGAACCATAATATAGGCATGTGACAACATGCTGGGCAACGTTAATAGGGAGGCTTAAATAAACTAAAAAGATCAAGGTTGAAAGAATTAAGTTCAGGAAATGGCCGAAGCTTATAGTTTTAGGTAGGCTTAGGTTGTACTGATGGGTGTTTCTAGAAGAAGCAAAGCGAATTATTTACCTAGTCCTTTGAAAAGATTTTTTGGGAGAGTGTGAAGTATCAAGGTTGGTGGCTTTTAGGCATCAGAGAAATTCCATCAAATCTTCTGTTTCAGTTACTCTATTTTATTAAATCTTATGCACATATTTATATAGGGTCCATGTAAATGTGTGGATGAAATTTAATAAAACATGATAGAAACACCATAACCAATACAAAATATCTGATCCCAGGCAAAAGCTGTAGAGCAGTCTCTATATAGGTTTATAATTAAGACAGTGAGATAAAATAGTTAGCTGCTAGGGAAGAACTATGGTGGCTCCTAAACAATCACAAACACTTTAATATATTAAATAAGGAACAGTGTTATTGTAGCCGAATATAGATAAAAAGTGAATGGAGACTTCTAGAGTTATTTATTTAAGAATATTTAATACTAAAATAAAAAATGATAAATTGAAATGACATATCAAATCTGTATAAAGAATGCGATATGTTTGTATTTATTCTATCATAATCTGTATTCTATAAATTTTCAAATAACTCAACATTATTAGACTATTAACAAAAACAATAGTAATTTAATCAAGGGATTTAATAAATTCTAAATTAATTTCTTTTTAAATTAAACATTGTACTTATATAAATGCTTTATCTTGAGACACAATATTATTTTTTAAAGGCTGAATTGATTTATTATCAATAATGATTTTTTTGCCTCAATTTATTTTAGAAGAAATAATTAAAATATATTCTGATTCACTCGTGGAAAGTATAAAACACGTTAACTAGACATCTGTCCAACCTTTCTTCTTCGAACCTGCAGACTGGTTTCTCTATGACCCAAATTACTTTTCTGAACCTAAGATATTGTATTATTTTAAAAAATAACTCACTACTATATTTTCTAATATCAAGATTTATAACAAAATTATTATCATAAAATTTGATTAAATTATATTTTTAGAGATGAATAAACATATCATAGTCAACAACACCTTTCACGTTACAAAAAATTCTTTTAATTATTTTTATATAAATTTTAGAGGGCATAGTAATAAAGTCAAATTGAAAATAACATATTAGGTATTGAGCAAGTCATATATGCTATATTTCTCACAAACTTTTTATACAAAGTTAGATCTTCTCTCTTTTGTCCAATAAGTTTAAACAACTTTATTCTAAACCATTAACAAATTTATTCTCAATGGTTCACCAATAGGGAAATTCAATACCTTTTAATATATAATAAATTTTACAAGTATTGCATGATTATGTCATGATCCCCATTGCATATGTACATAATATCTTATTAGTTTAATTGAAAGAGTAATGCAATTATTCATACTTTTGGGTCTGCTAGTTATAAATCAAGTTAGAATATGAATTGTTTATAGTAAAACAAAGAAGAGCTATAGATAACCTATATGTATATTAGAGCTCAATAACTTGTTGAATTGAGATATTGATGATAGCTTTAAGTAATTCATATATCTTGTACGTAATTCAAACATTCATTGTGTCTAATCTAAGCTCTCAAATTTATCCTAACTTATAAAAATAATAATATGTTTTTAGATATAATAACATTATTACTATATAAAATATGTCACCTTCGAAGCATAAAATGCCTCTTAGATTTTGTAGTATATTGATCATATTATATCAAGGATTATATAGCAATTAAGGGCATACCCTACAATTAAAGTAAGGGAAATCAGGTTCTATATGATGCATATTGATTATTTAACCATTTTTTAGCTTAAAGGATCCATATCATGAGTTTTTTAATAGACCATATTTGCACCAGCTAGGTCCACACCTGATATCTTATTTAATAACCTATTTTCTTAAGTTAGATTTTGATATACATTTTCTCCTGTACTAAATCCTTATCATATAATACCTCCTATAATTGTAGATATACAAGCCTCCTAATTTGTTATGTGAGCCTTTAAGAAGAGATCTTCCTCCAATAGCTCCTCTTTTAGAATAAATGGAAGGACATTTGACCTTTTTCTTTTGTTGATGCTTTAGTCTAACTTACACAAGTTTGTTTGAAACCCTAATTCTTATCAACCAAATAAAGAAATAAGTAGTTATTATTCCATCTAGGCATCCTTTTTGATGGTTTATTAAGACTCATCTTAGGCATAACTTCTAAGCTATATCAACTTAGAAGCTTGTTCAAAAGGTAAAATTGGAACATAAAACTAAAGAGTTCTATAGTGAGGTCAACATTTATTTAATGACAGGCAATTTAGGAATAGAAATCGTTTAGGAGAAGTCTTATCCCACACTTGAAGTTATTATTGAGCATAGAGAAACATTTCCTCTCATAAGAAAGAAAATGCCTAATGACTATAAAAAAAAAGTATGAAGAAATATGTCATCATCCCTTAAAAACTACATACTTTAATTCTACCTATGTAGTTCTTAACCTCAAACCTCATTATTATCATATGACGAATGATAACTAAACATTGTGTCTCTTTTTGTAACACCCCACTACAGTAAATTACAAGCTGAAACACCCTGTGGACATTCTAGTATATAATTTATAATAATGACATTTTAACTATCTCACCTTCACTTTATAACATGGAAACTTATCCAACTTAGTCATGACATCAACTAGTATACATAAAAGTCACCCAAATATATATATATATATAGCTGCAATCCTCTTTTCATTCTATGAAAACCCAAACTTACATTATAGCTTTACAAAACCATCCGAGTATATATAATGTCAAAACCCTATACGTAACATACTGCTTGAAAGAGGAATTGAACAAAACTACTATTTACTCATTCAGTCTCAACTGATCGAACTTTGAGCTATTTTGTCTTCATAAATGTACAAAAATTATGCTTCTTGTATGGTCTCTCAGTAGCTAATGTCCTCTCTCGGTCCTGAAATGTCAATATACAATTTTAAGTGAGTTTTATGAACTCATCGAGGTAACCATCATCAATGGTTCACTCAATTCATATAACACATCAATACACGTAACATACAATTCACATCTTTGCATTTTGCATGTAGTATCAGATATCACATTCTCATTCAAATACAAGATACCAATACATTGTAATCAATCAAACACACATTACAATTTATATGCAATGTTCATGAGCCTCACTTTCACTTATTATTGTTGTTATTATGACCAAGTGCCTTTTTACTAACCTATATCCCTCATGGATACTGAGTTGTATCAAATAATGTCCCATATCCCTTAGTGGATATCGGGTACTTTTATAATTGAGCCTGAGGCTCTGATCACATTATGAGCTTTAAGCTCTTTACAATGGCGACTCTGGTCACAACTGCCTTTATCTTTTATGCATTCATGAAATGGTATGCTTCACATTTTCATATTCTCAATCAATAATATGATTTCACATTCACATTCATAACACATTTATCATCGGACTCTGGTTCAACATTCAACAAGATTGTTGACTAACATTTATTTCATCCAATTCACATACAAGGAGTACTTCAATATCACATTCATCAAATCAGAATCTTCGGACCTTCATATCCGAAATTAGTATAATGAATCACACATTTATACGATAATTCAAGCATAATCAAAACAAAAAATTAATTGAGTGAGACCATTTAAGTTACTCACAATTGCTCCCTTTTTGCTTAATGCTAGGAATTTCTAGCAATATTTGGAAGTGGTCGCTATACTTGCTCTTCTATATACAATCAAATACATTTATATGTCACTCATGTGCATTTTCTCATAATCAGTCATAAATACATTTATGAATGTATCATGTAACATACATGTTCAATGACAAATTTTCGGGTATGTTTCTTTAATATTCTTTATAATCAATTTCAACACCTTCCAAACATTCTTTTAATCCTTAATCCCCTTTTATTCACTTTAATCCCTTCAGACAACATCAATTAAATTCATTTAAGAGCTCATTTAAACCTGCATACTTCGTACGGTAACACCCTTAATTGAATTAAGTTGAAAAACATCCAAAAATATCACTCTTTTATAAAGCCTCTCGGGTTACGATCATGCTTGTGAACGATCGTGACTTTCTTCCTTCATCAGCATAGTCGCGATTGTGCTGTCGCACGATTGTGGCATTCGCCATGCTTCAACAGAGTCGCGATTGTGCACTGTGTTTTCTTCCTTCTTTAATGCCATTTTTAACCTAGAATTAGATGTTTTTAGGCAACACTTTCTTCTAATAAAAAATTTGTCTTTGTCTTAAGTTTCTAATGACATTAAATTTAGATATTTTGGTTCAATATCGTGTAAGTTATATTCAAAATACTACATACTATTTTCTTATACCTCAATAAAACATAACCCTCATATTCAAGCCAAATTTCAAGACTCTTAAGGAAAAATTTCAAATGAAATTCCTTCATGAAAAATGTAACCATATGCCTCTAGTTTAATCTAAACTAAGAATCAACTCATTTAAAAGTCTACAGATCAAAATGGAGCCAAAATACCAAAGCATGATCAGTGAAATCATTCCAGTTCATAATATTCTAGCACACCTCAACATTTTCATCCTAAATTTATCACTTAATCTTTTCTGAATGAATTCCAATGTTCATAAATTTTCATAGAGAGGAACAAAAATGTGTTATGAATTTGTTGGTTGAATTCTCATGTCATCTGAATATAGAAGCCTTTGATTAGAGTATTTTGTTTGGCTAATAGTGATGAGAAGGCAATAATAAGTTACTTTTATGATGTCATGGAGAGGTGGAAGGAAGCAATTAAGGCTGACTTATCTTTCTTTTATACACCTTATTTTGTATTCATCAATGAAAGGTGATAATGACGTCTTTACTCTCTATTGTTTGCTGCTAGGACATTTATGAATTCTAATGTTTATTTTAGATTAAGTTTCATAAAGAATGTTGAGACTAATAAGGGAATACTATTAACTATCATAATAATTGTTTTATATGAGATGGTGCAATATCTTTTTAGCTCACAAATTAAGATATACAATGGTGTTTGCGGTGAATATAGAATGCTCATTAAATTTTGTCAAAGGCACAAATTTATTTTACTTGTTTAAAATTAATCATCACCTTTTTGTTTATAATTTTTGTTCTTACAGTTGATTAGTGGGACTAATTTGAAGTAGTTGTTCTAGAATTGTAAAAGTTGTAATTGAAATTTTGAGTTAATATGTGAGTATAACTACGTATGAAAGGAATTGAAGCACCTTTGAATTCATTTATTAAAAAACAAGATTGGAACACATGACATGATAAATGGTATTATTTTCCTGGACTTTAATCATGAGAAAAGCCATTCTATTACATTCTTATTAATTTTTTAATTCAAATTATGTGATTTTTTATATTGCAAATTCACAATTATACGTTATTTGCAAATTTTTGTTATATTTATTCCAGTCATACATGCATGGACTTTAATTCAATTTTCTTAGCATTCAAATATGCTTTAATAAATAAATTGTTCCAAAGAATATCTTATTTTAGAATGTAAATTTAGTAAAACAAAAGCATCATCTCATATTTGATAAAGCAAACACACGAAAAGAGGGGGGTGGGGGTTGAATTGTGTATGACACAAAAAATTTTTCAAGTTACTTTCAATTTGTATAAAAAACATGGTCTGTTAAAAATTAAAACAATAGGTGCCTATCAGACGATAGTAGCCTATTAAACGACAGGAGCTTGCTAAAGTATAAGTCCTGTTGAAAACAATAAAAAGAAAGGAGCTTGTTAAAATGAAAGGAACTGTCGGCAAGTTGAAAATAGAAGGGGCCTATTATAAAAGTGAAGGAACCTCTTACTGAAATGAACACACACGCAAAATATAACGCAAAAATATAAAGGATAAGGAGAGAGAGAGAAGAAGGATGCAGTCGATTTATACTAGTTAGGCTTACAACCCAAGCCTACGTCCAGCCTCCAAGTATCCAACTTGAGTGTTTCATTATAAAATCAAGTAGTCATTTGACGAGCCTCTTCAAGCTCACGGGCACATATGTTTCAAGGTTCTTCAACTTTCACACTCGAAGTTTATAGCAAGCTTCTAAAAGCTCACAGAAAAATAAAATGTAGAATAAAAAACAATTTCTCTCTTAATAGAATGATTTCACTATCTAAGGCACAATAAGAATGATACGACTCTTAAGAATATATATGCTGCCTAAATGTTTCAAAAGTCTGTGTTTGCTCGTTGCTTCTCAAATGTTGTTGCTCTTCTCTAATTAATCAATTTCTTCAACTAATTGTTGCTTCACTTGTATCTTTAGTCAAATAGACGGATGTAAATATGAATAACTTCGATGTCATCTTTGCCAAAAATCTTCTAGTAATCACGAGGATAATAAACGACTTTCATAATTAGTAGGATCCTTTTGGATAAACAATTTCTAATAAAGCAAGTTCATAAAGAAGTTCCTGAAAGAAAGGAAACATATTTGTTATGATTTTATTTCCTTTTGAGAATGAACCCGTTAATAATAAAAGGAAATAAATCTAATTTATATTTAGAAATATTATATATTTATTATTAAAATTGTTAGATATAAACCTTTAGCTAATAATCTCCTCCTTTTTGACGATGACAAGCAATAATAGATATATTTTCAAAATTCAAAGAGATAAAAGATGATTTCGAAAGATACCTGTGACTGTTATATGTTCATACAAAATTAGAAGGAGCGTATCTTTTAAAGAACCTATAGTTAATATATCAGAAATTTTTCATAAGTTCAACAGCAGAATTAATCACATATATAATCAAGGAAAATACCTGTGACTTTGATACGTTTAAAAAAATTAGAAGGAGCCTGTCTTTTAAAAAAGGAACCTATCGTTAATATATCACAGATTTTCACAAGTTCAACAGTATAATAAATCGCATATAAAATCAAAGTAGCATTGAGAAATATATCATCATATATGTAGAAATATGAAAAACATAAACTCTCCCCCTTTTTCATTATAAAAAATAATCAAGTATAGGGAGGAAGTTAAATAAAACAAAATGAAATAAAGGGAAAGAGTAAATAATGCGTCAAACAAAATCATTAGTATAAATAAGCCAAGAAAAAAGCAAATAGCAACATAGTTACTGAAGAGATTCAAGGATTCTTCTGAGCAAAATCTACATGTCAAGAAGTTGATTTTGCATATTATCTATTTGTTCTTGATTGGCTTGAGTATCCTTCAGCTGTTATTGAAGATTTGCACTATTTTCTTCCTGATGAAGGATAGAAGTTTGTTGGTTTAGAGTAGGATCTAAGTTTTTTGCTACTATTTAAGATCTTTTGTCTACCTAAACATTATTTTGCAATCCGTATCCAAACTGATAGGGAATGGAAGAGTGAAACTTAGTTGGTGTATACCAATTCAGATTTGCAAAAGGAATTCTATAATGGATCTTGGTAAGCAACATTCTATAAGGTAGGCAACTAGTGGTATTCTTATGATTCCCCTTATCCACCATGAACCTCAAGATCACAGCTAGAAGGTTCATTATGTTCCCTTTTAGCAAATTATAAATCAGATAAGTGTCCAGCAGGTTGCAACTTTCAATTGAGCTACTCTTGGGAAAAATTAAAGTAGATGAAAGTGATGAAAGGCATAATGGTATTAAGTTTAATTGTTTACCCCAAGGTCTTCCATCTTAGGTGATTTCACCATGAAGCAGATGGATTTGACAACTTCGACTAACTTTAAATCATCAACAACCCACTTATGAAGGAAAAAATTTGTTCCCCCTATTAGAGCTACTTCCAGTATATCTCCTATGATTTCCTTAGAAATTAAAATTTCATATTCATGTACCCATGAAACAATGGCTAGTTTTCCATTAATTTCTTCTTTTTTCATATGTATGAAGAATATCCTGGCTAGCAGATTGAACTTAAGTTTTCTATGTTATTCATTGGCATTTTTATAGTTTTTGTTTTACTTTTCGGCTCTTCTTGTTGGATATTTTGCTTAATTTATTTCAAGAGTTCTTGTTTTGGATTAATATAGTTTGAGGATAAAATTGTCATAATTAATTAGTAATTGCACTCACTTGGTTTATAGGTCAATTGATATTGCAAACTATTGTTTCTTTTTCCATTGCAGGATACTCAAGAAGTGGAGCCAAGAGTGAAGACCAAGAAATTACTGAGCCAGAAAATTAAGGAAGAAGACCCTTCAGGACAAGTTAGCGACGACGAACTCACCACTTTGTCGCGGCAAAACATATGAATCAATAGCCCAAACCCTTTCGAGAAAATTTAGCTGTGAAGAATTCATCACTTCGTTGCTGCGAAAACTTCAAAATAGCTACCTGAAACCCGAGTCATTTTTTTGGAAACCTTACTTACCCATACACATGACCTGACTCGAACATCATAAAAGAAACCTATTTCGGGATAGGAAGAGAGGAGGCGCCAGAGACACATAAGTTTTAGACACTCTCCTTCATCTTTTCTCTGCAGAACAACTCTTACCCTCTCCATTTTTCCTTCCACTGTAAAACCTACACCATGGGTGATCCAGATGCTTTCCAAGTTGTGAAGTTTCTGGGTTCAATGAGTGGTTAGGAGTTTCTTTTCCTCTTGAAGGTACAGCAATGGCTAGAGTTCAATGGGCTGAAAAAGGGGAGTAGTTTTATCCATAATTCAGCTATGAATTTATACATCCTAGGTCTAGGATTTATGATTTGTAGATGAGATATTTGTTTATGGTTTTAATCAAATGTTGGATATTCGTTATGTGTAGGGTGGATTGGTTTATGTAGAGCTTTAAGGTTAAGTGTATGAAGTTTCATATAAGTCTATTTGAAATCTTCTTGATTATCTCTTTTCTTGCATAGTTTTGTTTGATGTTGAGATGATTTTAGATTCCATTTGACCGATTGCATTAGCTAATCCTATTACACACACTAAGAGCACTTAAAGGGATTTTAAAAAATGGAGTCTCATTGATTAAGATCCTGGACTTAAAGAGTCTTTCAAGGTTTACAATTTAAAGCTTAATGGTTTCTACTCTACTTTAATCAATTTCGAACAATGATGGCCAAAAACTCACTTTCGAAGGGACATTATCACTATTTAGTCTTTTACGTTTTATTTTATCCTTCAGTTTTCTATATCCCTAAAATCCAAAAACATTCGTTTTCTTTTACATTTAAACTGGTTCCACCGATCAGTTAGACAATCAAAAACCCCTTTTCTTTCTCCAAATTAGTTTGCATTACATGACATATAGGTTAACTTAGATTCAATTGTTTAGGATCAGGTTAAGTGAACGACTCGAGGTTGCATCCTATAGTGCAATTCTTGGAATACTTTGATTTAGCCTCCAAGAGCTTTTCATGCATGGTTGAATCAAATGGTGTCATTGCCAGGGAACCAAGCAATTGGTTCTCTAGGTTAACTTCTGTCATTATTGTTGTGGAGGTTAGTTAAGAGTCTTAGATTACATTCTAGTTAGTTTAGTTTCACACCTGTTAATAGTATTGGTTTTCATTTTGCTTAGCATCTTAATTTTTGGAAGTACAAACAGAGACACTGATTACTTCTAAATTTTGATATTTAGCATTTTACATCTGTATAGTTCAGAGTTCTATTTACTACCTACGGTGTAAGTTCGCCGCAGCCAACTTTTTATATCACCGCGGCCAACTTGCAGGATCTTACCAGGATCCCTTTCGGGACATTTTCTCTGCGGCCAACTTCTAAAGCTTTCTTACCTGTGCATATATACTTTCACATACCACACATACTTGCATCCATCATATCTCATCTTTTTACCTAACTTTGTGAACTTGCAAGCTAATTTTGTTCATTTTTATTTTATTTTGAAATTTTCCTTTACATGCCCCAAAGCACCACACTCCTACCATTAGACCCTGAAATTGAGAAAAGCCTGAGAAAAGTTAGGAAGGAAAAGAGAGTAAAAGGGACAAGCAAGGTAGTAGAATCTAGCCTGTCAAGCAGTGAGAGTGAATCATTAGAAAGAGAGAAAATGGATGAACACCCAGTTAATCTGCAACACTGAAACCTTGTTGCCAACCAACCTAGAAACGGAGATAATGGAGGTAATGGAGAGCAAGAGAGAATTGGTGAGAATAATGGCAACCTTAGGAGGAGGACCATTAGGGAAGCTACAACCTCTGATGTGAATTATGATCCCTTTACTACTGCTTGCCCTAATTTTGATGTGAATTTTGAGATAATGGGATTGCTTATTAACTCTCTTCCTAAATTTTATGGTTTGAAAGGAGAAGATCCCTACATTCACATGCAATTGGTGTCTATGATTTGCCAGAGCATGAAACCGGTAGGCGCTTCTTTAGATCAAATGTTGTGGAAAATTTTTCATCTATCATTGGAGGGTAAAGCAAGGGAGTGATACATAAGTCTTCCAAGACATGTGGCAAATGCCTATCACAGTTGGGGAAATTTGAGGAAGGAATTCTTGGAGAAGTACTTTCTTGCTTCTAGAACTTCATCAATGAGAAAGGAAATCTACTCATCTCGATAGGACTTTAATGAGTCTCTCTATGATTATTGGAACCATTTTCAAGATTTATTGTCAAGATTCCCTTACCATCAAATACCAGACGAGTAGTTGGTGCAGTATTTTTATGATGGGTTGAAGGGTCAAGACAAGGATATGTTAGATGTAGCCTCAAGAGGCTCACTGATAGACCTTACTGCTGAAGAGGCTTGGGATCTGATTAAGAAGATGTCTCTGAATCACTAGCAGTACAGTGCAAGAGACACTAAGGCATACATAAGTTAGAAGCTTCAACATTACACTAGAAAAATGGAAAGTCTTGAGTCTAAGGTAGACTCTTTGGAGAACAAAATGACTACTCATTTCGCCCTCATTACTGCAGAGTTGAAGAATATGAGTGTGCATCGTCCATAAACCCTTTTGGATCTCACTGCACCTAATTGTGACAATTATGGGTCCGTGATGCATATTGCCAGTGTCTGCCTTAATCGTTATGAGGAGTTATCTGATGTTTATTAGGGTAGACCAAATCAAAAATGGGACCCCTATTCTAATATATACAATGAGGGATATAAAGCAAATCCTCGATTAGTTGGAGAAATGACAAGAGTGGACCTTCAAACAGATTCTAGTGAGGTGGATGGGTTGATCCATCTAATAACTAGTTCTAAAACCAACAAAAAGCTTTAACTGTTCCATAAAAGGAAGACACCAATTAGCTCTTGCATAATATGATGGCATTGATGAAAGACGAGAGGAATTCTAATGATAACCAGTTCAATTCTTTAGCCTCTTTGATTCAACAAGACTCATCTAAGAATGCTGCTAGATTTAATGCCTCAAAGAAAAGAATGGAGCAATGGGAGATGAAGA
>JANIIA010000192.1:66642775-66664278 GCA_027478495.1 Erythroxylum alaternifolium | reverse complement strand
AATTTCTGTTCTGTTCCGTCTCTAAATTTTCGTCTCGTTCCGTCTCTGCATATTAGAGACAGTAACCAAACAGACTGTAAAAGACTCGAGAGGAGGCGTTGTCACTGCAAAGGGCAAAAATGTTAATTGAAATTTAAAACTTGGTTGCTGCCAAAAACCAAGGGATATTAAAAGAAATTAACTTTGAAATACTATGTTAATTTAATTATTAAAAAATAATAACAGTAAGAACGAAAATTATAGTAAATAAGGAACTTGCATATGAAGGCTTGTGCCTTTATTGCCTCTGCTTCCTTCAGTAACGTGCAAAGAGCTGGAGATTACCTTGTACACCGTCTCTTCATATGCGCATAAACCTAAAATCCTAATCCGTTTTTGACCCAACGATGGCCGTGGATATGGACGTTGACTTCAAAGAGTACAAGTTGCGATGCGAGCTTCGTGGTCACGAAGACGACGTACGATCTCTCTCCCTTATTCCTCTCTAAGTAGCCCTTAAATTATTTTCTTTTTTGTTTTCAACACTGCCCTCGATATTCACTTACTGAAGGTTTAACTTATCGGGAAAAAAAATTTGCGTTGCAACCGGCGATTTGAATTAGGCAATTGGTTGTAAATGCATTTTGCTAATTTGAGTTATTTGAGTCAGGGTTTTTAAGAACTATTATAGTAGCTCTAATCAACTTCAGGAGGTCGCATCTACTCAATGCTAGATAGCTAAAAGATCTTACGATGAAGTACAGTGACGGGTTTGGTTGAATGAGTTGAAAATATCTTGAAATGGGAGCAGTAGAGTTTGTTTGTGCTAATTGCATTTAGGGTTAGAAATAGTGAAATTTTTAGAAGAAAAAAAAAGCTAAAATTTGATGTCATATTTCTGAATATTTGGAAATTTTGAATACCAGGTTCGTGGCATATGCGTTTGTGGTGATGCTGGGATAGCTACTTCATCTAGGGATCGAACTGTGAGGTTTTGGTCTTTGGACTTATCAGACGAGCGCAAGTATCAATCATCAAAAATATTTTTGGGGCACTCGAGTTTTGTGGGTCCCTTGGCTTGGATTTCACCAAATGATGAGTACCCAGAAGGTGGGATTGTTTCTGGTGGCATGGATACACTGGTTTTAGTATGGAACTTGGGTACTGGGGAGAAGGTGCAGACTTTGAGAGGCCATAAGTTGCAAGTTACAGGTGTAACTTTGGATAATGAGGATATAGTGTCATGCTCAGTTGATTGGTGAGCTACATTTGACGTGTCTCTTGAGTTATCCTGGTTTGTTTTAGATAATTCATATTGCATTTTTTTGCTCAGAGTGAGTTAGAGGCTCATATCCATTTTAAATTTGTTTTGATGGTTTGGATAATGTGAAGATTGATGTTAGATAGCAACATTAAAGTGGAGTGAGAACATTCTAAGTTGATGTTATGAATGTATTAATAAAGTAAGTGTTCTATTCAATTCACAATCATCTAGTTTCAAATGAGACCAACTATCATGCTCTACCTACTTTTTGATCACACAAATAAAAAATTACGTGAATTTGCTTAACTGATTTGTGATTGTCGCTCTATCTGTTTAATTTGACAATGGTGCTAATCTTTTTCTTCAGATCTATGAGTACATTTAGGTTTGATAGAACTTGTAGTATTTCTTCTGCATTTACCTAATTTATGACTTTCTATATTGTAGTACCCTACGAAGATGGAGAAAAGGGCAAGCTGCAGATTCGTGGGAGGCTCATCAATCAGCAATCCAGGCAGTTATAAAGCTCCCCTCTGGTGAACTTGTTACGGGTATAAATTTTTGCTTATTCTTAATCTCATTCTTTTGGTTTCAAGGAAAGCTAAAAACTGCATGGGCTTCGTGATCCTTTCGTCCTTTTTTGGTGTTATATTTTAACTATTTGATCTAGTGTCAACTCATCCAAGGCTAATATGAAACACATGCTTAAATTTTCATATCCTTTTTATTTTCTTTTATTTTTTTATGCATTAATGGGTTGAACGCTTTAGTTGATTAGAAAGGGACTTCCAATAATATATTTTTATCTTGATTTTATCCAGGTTCAAGTGATACAACTTTAAAACTTTGGAGGGATAAGAAATGCTTGCACACTTTTGTAGGGCATGCAGGTTTGATTTTTCCATCTTTTCACTTGAATCTTATGATTGTTGCTTTAGATGGTTATAACTTATTAAGCAATGGCAAGAAACATTAATCAACCTTCTATAATCTTGCAGATACGGTACGAGGCTTAGCAGCTATGCAAGAATTAGGTATTCTTTCAGCATCACATGATGGGTTAGTTTTCTCTTCCTTCAAATTTTTGATGTAAGATGTTGGTGGTTTTATAAAGGGAATTTTAAGTTTTAAACACAAAACATAAATATTTTATTGAATAGATGATATAAAATTTTCCTTTATTCTTTACGACAAAATTGACTATACTTCCTTTCTTCATTTTGTCATCCTTGTCTTGCTTTGTCATGCATATAGTTGCTCCATACTAGTTCCCATTCATTGTGGCAGGTCCATTAGACTCTGGGCATTGTCAGGTGAACTATTGATGGAGATGGTTGGGCATACTTCCATTGTCTACTCAGTTGATTCTCATTCTTCTGGACTCATTGTGAGTGGTAGTGAAGATTGCTCTGCAAAACTATGGAAAGGTGATTTCTTCAACTATTTATTGTTCTATGTTTTGTAGCTTTTGAAATCATAATACATGTTATACTTCAATAGAATGTGTCGGCTGCCTTGTATAGTTTGTAACACTGAAGTATCATTTGTAGATGGGGTTTGTTTTCAAAGCATAGAGCATCCAGGTTGTGTTTGGGATGTCAAATTCTTGAAAAACGGTGACGTTGTGACAGCTTGTTCTGATGGGGTTACACGCATTTGGACTTCTACCCAGGAGAGGACTGCAGATCCACTTGATTTGAAATCATATGTTTCTTACCTTTCTCAGCACAAGTTAAGCAGGTATGATCAAGTACTTGATGCGCTGTATGATAACTTATTAGTTTTACATCATAATAATGTAAAAACATATTTCAGGATTATAATAATAAGTATGAAGCCACTGGTTAGACACTGAATGACTAGTTGAACAAATACCGTAATGACTTATTGATGCAAAAGAACTTAAAAGTCTGTAAAAGAAATAAAAGAGAAAAAAATTAGTCAACCACAAGCTTTAATTTGGAGGGATGAGGATTGAGAATTGAGCTGACATCAAAGATAAGAACTAAAATTTAGATTTGTTAGGATTCCTTATTAGATAGGAAGTAGTAGTAAGTTAAATATATTATTCTGTTTTACATATGTTATCCTAGTTTTTTAGGACTTACAGATTTTTTATTAGAATAGGATTTAAATTTGTTAGAAACCCTTTTTTACTAGAATAAGAGTTCTAAAAACTTCTCTATAAATATGTGTATATTCAGGTCTTTAGTGACAAGCAATCTAAAATTTTTCTACAAACTTGAGTTTTCAACTAGGTGTGATGCTTTCTTCTAAGAGTGATTCTTAGTTTTCTACTTTCCATTGTTTGTTCCTCACTAAATTCCAGCAAACCTAACCTAATTCTAGTCATCTTAAACCTAAATTCCAACCATATTAAACCTCGAAATTTTAAGCCTGAATTTTCAATAATCAAACCCTAAAGCCCCAACTATATCAAACTGAAATTTTAGTATTCCTAGTCAAAAACTAGCCCTAAAATTTGATATTTCAGCAATCTAATCAGTCATATGTCGTAATTTTGTGATTATTAGCTACTAGTTAATACTTCTTCTATTTGTCCTATATCAATTTGGTATAAGAGCTTTTGGTTCACGATGGCGACACGTAGCGGAAGGGCATATAGAGGAATATTCAACGACTAAGAGTGAGATGAAATACTTCTAAGAGTTATAAAAAGATTGGACCTTAATGACCCTTGATTTGAAGGTGTCCCAAGAACTAGTCCATAAAACAATATTAGACAACAAACTACATTTGATGTTGAGGGTGGAGAAAGTGAAATCCAAGATGAAGAGGTTGAAACTAATCAACAACAAATGGGGTTAGAAAATCCTTATCTACCGAGAGATCCAAGACAAAGAATCCAACTAGCAACACATGGAGAGGGCATGTGAATCTTTAGAGGCCGCGATAGAGTTGACACACAACGAATTTGATGACATTATTAAAAAAGTTCATGTTGAAGGCCATGATTTTGCAGAAAAGATGGATCCACACCTATTGCTGGACTGGACGACAGCAATGGAAGGTTTCTTTGATTGGTACCACATGTCAAAACATAGAAAAATCTGGTTCGCAAAGATGAAGCTAGTTGGACATGCTAAAATCTATTAGAGATTAGTAGAGGATAGAGTTCGAAAAATAGGCCAGCCACTAATTGTTGATTAAGAAGAGATGAAGTTGAAATTATCGGAAAAATACTTACCATTTCATTATCAGGAAGATCTCCAAGATCAACTCATATCCTTTAGACAAGGGATTTTGTTTGTAACTGAGTACACGAAAATATTTGAACTTTCTATTTGAGATGAAGGAATCAAAACGATAACTTATATCTCACTATAAAAATGGCATAAGGGCAGAAATTCACAAAGAGCTAATAATGCAAAGGACTTACAACGTTGAAGACGCATATTACTTGGCTTTAAGAGTGGAACAATACTGGGGACAACAAGTAACTAAAAAGTTTCGAAGTCAAGTTGGGGAATTTGGCATGAAATATGACGGTGCAAAATTTTAGACCAACACCTAATGCATCAAAATCTGCACCACAAAACAACTATAAAACTTCTCAAGGAGCTAAATTTAAAGGAAAAGTAGTAGTTGAGATTGGGACAAAAGGAGCCAACAATGACAGTAAGTGCATTCGATGCAATGAGATGGGCCATTTTGCTTATGAATCTCCTAATAGAGGTTTGCACATGATGGGAGAAGAAGAGGAAAAATCTGATGATTGTGTGCGAGAGCACAAAGTTGGAGAGGAGTTAGAAGGTTACTTTGGTGATGAACTAGCTATTCCTACAAATCTTAATGTAGTGAGACACATACTTATGACTCCTAAAGTGGAATACCAGGAAGAATGACTTTGTATTGCTATTTTCTTTGCTCAAATTAGATGACGAGATAAAGTATTCAAGCTTATCATTGGTGGAGGAAGTAGTATAAATGTGGTATTTGAGAATATGGAGAAGCGATTGAATTTACTTATAGAGAAATAACCAAATACCTATAGAGTTGCTTGGGTGGATGATAGAACTATATCAGTTGCTTAAATGTTCTTGGTGTATTTCAAATTAGGAATATATGAGGAATTGATTAAGTATGATGTCATTCCTATGAAATTATCTCAAATTTTACTTGGGTGACTGTGACTTTATGATCAAGATGTGTGGCACTTCATAAACGCTAGCACCTATCTGTTTATATTTCAGGGAAAGAACATAATTTTGAAGCTTATGAAGGTAGACAAGGTAGAAAAACAAAAAAAAAAGTAATAAGACAACCATAATGCCAAGAAAAAGCCTCTTAATATCTTCAAGGAGACAGAATTTGAAGCTGTTAGCGAGGAAAAGGGAATTGTGTTTGCAACGGTAGTTAGGGAAGTAACAAAAACGTCACCGGAAACACCCTTTACCTTACCAATAGAAGTGGGAGAATTGTTAGCTGATTTTTTAGACCTTATACTAGATGATTTACTTGTTGAATTACTTCCTTTATGAGATATTCAACATGCTTATTGACTTGGTACTTGGATGTACTCAACCAAATCTTCCAACCTATCACTTGAATCTTATTGAAAATGAAGAGCTGAAGAGACAAAGTAGAGTAGTTCATGAAAAAAGGATTAATTCAAGAAAGTCTTAGTCTATGTGCAGTTCTAGCACTGTTGACTCCTAAAAAGGGTAGAAGTTGACAAATGTGTATTGATTGTCGGGCGATAAATAAGATCACAATTAAGGTATTGATTTCCAATACCTCGCCTGGATTACGTGTTACATATGTTGACTGGGGCTACTATCTTTACCCATCAAATTAGAATTAGTCTTGGAGATAAATGGAAAATGACTTTTAAATTGGACTCTCTAATGCACTTAGCACTTAGTGATGAATCAAGTGTTTTGACCATTTATAGGCAGATTTTTGGTGGTATATTTTGATGATATATTAATATACAACAAGACTAAAGAAGACCACCTATTACATTTACAAAAATTCTTGAGAGTTTTGAGGCAAGAGAAACTGTATATCAACTCAAAGAAGCGTTCTTTCAACCAATCAATTGTTGTATTTTTGGGTTTGATTATATCCTACTGTGGAGTGGAGATAGATCCCGAGAAGATTAAGGCCATCCTTGATTGGCCTATTCCAAAGGATGTGCATGAGACGAGTTTTCGTGGTCTAGCAACATTTTGTAGGCAATTTATTCATAATTTTAGCAACATAATGATACCCATTATTGATTGTGTGAAGAAAGGACAATTTATTTGGTCCAAGGAAGCAACTGAAGCTTTTGAAGAAATTAAAAAGGATGACTAAATCTCTTGTTTTGCAACTTCCAAATTTTCTATGGTATTTGAAGTTGTTTCTGACACGTCTCATGTGAGAGCTGGAGGCATACTTAACCAAAAGGAGCACCTAATTGCTTACTTTAGTGAGGATTTAAGTGAAGAGAAACAACAATAATCAACTTATGACAAGTAATTTTATGTAGTAGTAAATGCTCTTTACAATTTGTGTCACTATCTCTCATAGAAGGAGTTTATCTATATTTGAATCATGAATCTCTCAAACATTTTAATTTCCAGAAGAACTTGAACAAAAGACACGCCTTATGGAGTGAATTTTTGGAGCAATTTGCTTTGTTATTAAACGTCGAATAGGAGTTAAGAATAAGGTAGCTGATGCATTGAGTAGGAAGAGTCATTTGCTTATCACTTAAAAAGAGAATATATTTCATATCGAGATTTTGAAATTATCTATTCAGAAATTTTAGTTGGACGAAGAGACCAGCACCGTTTTGTGATCTATGATGACCATCTTTTTAAAAGAAATTGACTTTGCCTACTTAACACTTCTATAAAGGAGGATGTGATTTGGGAATTACATAGAGGAGGAGGAGCAGGACACTTTGGAAGAGATAAAACTATCACAATGGTTGAAGATCGCTTTTATTAGCCCTCTTTAAAGTGGGACGAGTCTAAATTCATATGACAATGTTGAACATGTCAATTAGCTAAAGGAAAGAAACAAAATTTTGGATTATACATACCATTGCCCTTTCCTCATGCAACATGGTAGGATATAAGTATGGATTTTATCTTGGAAATTCCTAAATCTATAAATTGTTATGATTCTATTTTCGTGGTGGAGGATTGGTTTTGCAAGATGAGTCGTTTCATTCCATGTTCCAAGACTTAAGATGTTGTCTATCTTACTAAACTCTTCTTCAAAGAGGTTGTATGTCTCCATGGATTACCTTTAATCATCGTCTCTTTGATTGTGACATGAAGTTTTTGAGTTATTTTTGAAGAACTATATGGAAAACATTAAACACTAAGCTTCAATTTCAAGTTCTTTCCATCCCTAAACTGATGGCCAAACAAAGGTGGTGCATAGAAGCTTGGAAACTTGTTAAGATGTTTGGTTGGAGACAATATGAAAAATTGGGACCTAATTCTTCCTATGTTAGAATTTGTATAAAATAGTTCTATAAATAGGTCAACTGGTAAGAGTTCTTTTCAGATGGTAAAGGAATCAAATCAATAGGCTTCCTTGGTTGAACTCTTCAACAACAGGTTCCATTTTTTGAAATGGAATTTAGGGCGCTTGTACGAGGCTTATCACAAGAGAAACTTGCTCCGTCCATTGAGCTCAGAACTTGATATTCAAAGAGCTGAGAGATGCGTTCGATAGGGGGCTACCTTGAGTGACTGAAGTGCGCTAGCCGGCTAATTGATCAACATCGTTGATTGGTAGAATTCAATGAAGGGGATTTGGCGATAATTAGGATTTGTCCGAAGCGTTTTTTGAAAGGGAAATATAAGAAACTTCATTCACGAAGTGCGGAACCTTATAAGATTATCAAGAAAATAAGTGCTAATGCTTATGCTTTGAAATTACCAAGTGATATGAGAATTAGTTGTATCTTTAATATTATGGACTTAAATATTTATCATGGATAAGAAAATAAGTGCTAATGTTTATGTTTTAGAATTATCAAGTGATATGGGAATTAGACCTATCTTTATTGTTGTGGATTTAAATATTTATCATGGATATGATGATACGCGATATTCTACTGCAACTGTAGGAATTCCAATCATTCCCCATTTTAAAGAGATAGAGGATGCTCTTGATGAATAAATTGTAGCCACAAGAAATGGATGGTATTGATAATTTCTCGTCAAGTAGAAAGGAAGATTGATTTCATACTTTGATTTTAGAATCTGAATTTCAGAAGTTGAATCCAACCTTGTATGATCAGTATTTATCATAGTCTATGTCAATGACGACTTCAGACAAGCTGGAGAGAATTGATGTAAAAGAACTTAATCTCTATAGAAGAAATAAAAAATTAGTTAGCCACAAGCTTTAATTTGGTGGGATGAGAATTGAGAACTAAGAATTGAGCCGGAATTAAAGATAAGGGCAAAAATTTAGATTGTCTTAAGATTCCTTATTAAATAAGAACTAGTAGTAAGTTAAATATGTTATTGTATTTTAAATATATTATCCTTATTGTTTAGGACTCATAGAATTTTATTAGAATAGGATTTAAATTTGTTAGGAACTTTTTCCTACTAGAATAAGAGTTCTAAAAACTTCTCTGTAAACATGTGTATATTCAGCCCTTCAATGACTAACAATCTTAAATTTTTCAACTAGGTCTGATGTTTCCTTCTAAGAGTAATTCTTAGACCTTAGAAGTGATTCCCTGTTTTCTACTCTCTATTGTCTTTGTTCCTCACTAGATTTCAGCTGACCCAACCTATTTTAGCCATCTTAAACCTAAATTTCAGCCATGTTAAACCCTGAAATTCTAAACCTAAATTTTCAGCAATCAAATCCTAAAGCCCCAACCATACCAAGATGAAATTTCAGTATTCTTAGCCGAAATCCAGCCCTGAAATTTGATATTTCAGCAACTTAATATCAGCCTTACATCCTAATTTTGTGATTATGAGCTATAGTTTCCTGCATCACTTATTCAGCTATCTTGGTCAATTTCTGGTTTGTTTCTGATAAAGTGCAAATTGCCATAGTTCTTGACAAACCCCCTTTTAACTACATGAATATATCTATATTCTAAATATTTGCCTAATTTTAGTGTTTTAAGGTTAATAAATATACATTAAAATTGTTATTTTATGTGTTTTCTCTTCGTGTATTTTAGGACTTACAGATAATTCTTGGTGAGATCAATCTAAGTTTTAGTTAACTTTGTCAATTCACTATTAATGAGTGCTATCTTGGGCATTCTTGGTTTTAGGAAGAGGGTTGGAGGACTGAAATTAGAAGATTTACCAGGCCTTGAGGCTTTACAAATTCCAGGTGTGTTTACAGTTTTATCTTTCCTTGCGAAATAGTTTGCTTAATTTAATAGCTGAAAGGTTGTCCTGAAGTAGACATAAGAATATTTAGCTGCTGGATTTCTTCTGAGTTTTGGCGAATGGACTTTAAATCTGTACTACCATTGTGATTGCATCAGTATACAAAATCCTAATTTTTATTAAGAAAATTGTATTAGACATGAAAATTGTGTTGTTACTGATGACTTTCCATCAGAAATAGTTAGTTGCAAAATCTTTACGGGATTTTTTCATCTTGTAATTAGGAACTAGTGATGGCCAGACTAAAGTTGTTAGAGAAGGGGACAATGGTGTAGCATATTCATGGAATTTGAGAGAACACAAGTGGGATAAAGTAAGTATTGTAAGGATGTCCTTTCCTCGCATTGCTTAACTCATGATTAACTAATCTTTTCCATTTCCAGATTGGTGAAGTTGTTGATGGACCAGATGATGGAGTGAAGCGTCCTGTTCATAATGGAACCGAATATGATTATGGTATCAGCTTGTAGTTTTATCATATCTTAGGTATGTATTGAGTAGTTTGAGTTTTGTTGACATTTTTATCTCTTATCCTTGTTACTCAATTGCTCAGTATTTGATGTTGATATTGGAGATGGTGAACCTATTCGTAAGTTGCCTTACAACCGATCAGGTATCTCATTCTTTTTTTGTTTTGACAAGGATAATCATATTATTATAGCATATTTTTTAATTATCGACATCCAATTCTATTGAACCTTTTATTTAATGCTAGTGTAGTTATGAGCAAATAATTTTTAGCTGATATGAGAGACTTTTTCTAGTTCCTTGATCTATAATTCATAATGTCGCTTTAGGAAGTTGTACATTTGTTAATTTTTATTACACTGAATGGGATGTTCCAGATAATCCATATGATACTGCTGACAAATGGCTTCTCAAGGAAAATCTTCCTCTTTCCTATCGGCAGCAAATTGTGGAGTTTATACTCCAAAACACAGGTCAACAACGCATTGCACTTGATTCATCATTTCGAGACCCATACACAGGCTGTAAGTTTAACTTTTAGTGTTGCTATGAATTGGGAGTAACATCCATCATAACTTTTATCCTCACTCCATTTCTTTTTAGTACTGATTATTCTCTATTTAACTTCTCAGCAAGTGCCTATGTGCCTGGAGAACATTCAAACAGCACTAGTATGTGTCTAAACCAACTGACAAATCAATTTCAAGTTCTCTTTGAAACATTTCTTATACTGAACATTTTAGTGATGAATGGCTTTAAGATTTTTTTATTGTTTATTAATGAGCAGTTTTCCCGACAAAACCTACTTTCAAACATATTCCGAAGGTATGTGTTTAATCAGCTTCTTTTGTTACTTGATGTTATGACAAATGTATTCTTGAGGCTTATGATATGTAAAATTTTCCCTAGTTTTCCATGGCTATCAGATTAATAAAGTGCATGTGGATGCATGTGCTTGGCATGATGATATTTTCCTTAGTGTGAAATGATAATTTTATTTTATGTAATTTTCAGTTAGATATAAGAATGAATGTTAGTTCTGGGATGTCGATGGTATATGACTTTCTTGAAAATTGAGCTGCTTGAGTTTGTGATCAAAACATGTCTCTCTATTGAGAAAGCCTTTTTAGGTTTTCTTTTTTGTGATCATTGACTTGTTATTCATATTTGGAATATTTTTATGGAACAGAAAAAATTTTCAACAATAAGAATGTTTAGACATTTCAAAAATATTTTGCAGACTAGGCGGTCCACGAGTTTAATAGCTTATTTGAATCTTAAGCGAAAGATCATGTTTCCTTAGATTTTTGTTAGCATGTTATCTCAACCTCCTTCTGATTCAAGAATAATACTTCATTAGTTTCTTCTTGTTGGTTCTCTTGATAGGATCAAGGTAAAAGTTTATTAAGTGAATTCTGTTGTCTTGAATTATTAGCATGTTATTGTTGCCTTTGCAGAAAGGAATGCTTGTTTTTGACGTGGCTCAGTATGACGGAATATTGAAAAAAATTACCGAGTTCAACAATGGTCTGCTGTCTGACCAGGTAGGTGTTTTACCGTAGTTGGTTTTCCAGTATCATCAGTGAGATTTTCACTCTGTCGCATTGTGTTTATTGAATTCCTGTTGTGTGTCTTTGCAGGACAATAACAAGTTATCTATACCAGAGCTTGAGATGTCCCGAATAAGTGCAATTATTAAAATTTTGAAGGATACATCGCACTATCATACAAGTAAATTTGCAGATGTTGACATTGCATTATTGCTGAAAATGTTACAGTCTTGGCCACTGGAGATGATATTCCCAGGTCATTGTTCTTCAGTTCCAAGTATCTATATATCTCATTTTTATCTTCTTCAGCAAGTGAAATGCAATATCATTTATTATTTTTATGAAAATATATGCAATGCGTTTTCACCATTCCATGTGATTCTAGTGGCTCTCTCAGCTTTGTTCTCTTTCTTATCTGCAGTCATAGACACTCTGAGGATGATCACCTTACACCCTGATGGGGCTCACATACTTCTCAAGTATATTGAAGATGAAAATGGTATAGGAATCCATGTCACTTACTGTACTTGGAGAAATTGATTGCCGTAATGGTTCTTATGTTGTCAAAGTTGTGAATGCGTCATTGCATATTTATTGACGAACATTCAATAATGGTTAATGTGGTCAGAGGGAGTGTGTCAGATTTAAGAAAAGGCTGGTAAAAACATGTTTGTTGAGATTCTTTACTTAAAGTTTGATCCTTACTGTGCATGGGATTCTTTAACTTTTAAAGGTTGATCCTTACTGTGAACCTAGCTTTTACCAGATGTACTGATGGAAATGGTGAGGAGAGTTACAAAGAATCCTCCTCTTGCTCCAAACCTTTTAACCAGCATTCGTTTTGTTACTAATCTCTTCAAGAAATCATGCTACTACAGTTGGCTACAAAAGCATCGTAGTGAGGTAACTTTATTATTTCTTGGATAGAAGTTTAGACGAGTAGCATTGATTAATGATAATGAAATTTGGCACACAGTGGTTGTTAACCCCCATTGTTGTATGCGGATTTGGAGTGGGCTTTGATGCCCTATAGTAACCATAACCTGGATGTTAATTCCTCTTGCTAAGATTAAACTGGTTTTTACATCTGAAAAAATGTCTGCAAGTTTGAGGGTATAACTTTATGTTTTACTTTTTCTGTGGTATAGTGTAAATATTTCATGTATTCTATTGTTTAGTGACATCCTGGATAATAATTAAAGGTGTTGACCTAATTTCAGATTCTTGATGCGTATTCAACTTGCTATGCTTCTCCAAACAAGAATTTGCAGTTATCATATTCATCCATGATACTCAAGTAAGTCTTTTGCTATGAATACTGGTGTATACTTGTAGACATAAAGATTGAATATCCCTTAATTGTCTGTCAACACTCCCATGGCATGCTTTACAGCTATGCAGTGCTGTTAATTGAAAAGAAGGACCAAGAAGGTCAATCTCAAGTTCTTTCAGCAGCTATTGAGGTATGCCTTATTCTTCATTTGTTTACAGTATACTGGTGGATCCCAACTAGAACTCTTGGAGTGAACAATATGAATGCAATTTATAACTATTGCACTTCAATTTTCTCTCCACAGATTGCAGAAGAGGACAACCTAGAAGCTGACTCAAAATTTCGGGCTCTTGTTGCCATTGGATCACTGGTACTTTCTTGTCACTGTCTACGCAAGGTCGTATGCCTTTTAGTTTAGTATTGGTTGTGGAACAGTCTCATCCTGCTTTAGATTTATTGGTATAAAAGAACTATTTTTTCTCTTTTGCATGGATATCCTTGTCAACTATATGGAAGTCAGGAACAGCTAAATGATAGGAATAACTGTCTTATTTTTATTTACTTCTTTATTTATTTGTATTAGAGACTTGATCAGCTATCTTCAAACCAAAATTTTTTTATTTTCATGCATTTTCTTGTTATAGATGCTTGATGGTCTAGTAAAAAGAATAGCATTGGACTTTGATGTTGAAAGCATCGCCAAAGTAGCCAAGGCTTCTAAGGAATTCAAAATTGCTGAAGTAGGAGCTGACATCGAGCTGTTGACAAAACAAGATTGACTCTGTGAGTCCCAGGGATTAATTATATTTATCAAGGTTTTGTCGAACGCTTGTGGGATTATGTTAGTTCTTGTCTATCTGCACTTAAGGAATATTTTGCAGGAACCAAACAGAATTTTATTGTTTGCTCAATATCAAAACTCTGCTCTGTCTTAATTATCTGCAACATCCTGGGTGATCAACTACTCTGTTGTTTTATGATTAGTTGGGGATTTGGTTTTTTCTTTGTGCCATAAAGCAGTTAAGGAAGTTCGTGTAGTGGCAAAGCAACTATTCCTTTTAGTCTTCACTTATCTTCACATCTCTTCCCCCTTCTTTCTATTACGAAAACCTGTAAGCAGCATGTTTCAATCTTGATTCCTGATGATTTGTAGATTCTGTTATGTCCCTCTTTAATCACATCTCTTGAAAACCAGCTACGGAAAGAGAGTTTCCACTAAGTCTCTCACAGAAAGTAAAGATAATTTTTAGCCGTTACCGAATTACTCATGCCTCTCATTTTTGCTATAGTTTCCCCCTAAGTCTCTCACAGAAAGTAAAAGATAATTTTTAGCTGAGTTACCGTATTACTCATGCCTCTCATTTTTGCAGTTTGCAGGTCTCCAAGTGATCAACAGCTTGAAACTGACCTTAGAAGAAGTTTGAACAACTTAAAAGTCTCCAAGTGATCAACAGCTTGAAACTGACCTTAGAAAAAGATTGAACAACTTGAAACTTCATTTGAACTCACTGAGGGAAAGTTCCGGCGTTAGATAACATGTAATAGAATACAGAGTTGATTAACTATTTCTGGAACATTTTTCTAGCCAGGCCTGTGGGGGCCACGAAAAAAAAGACTTTTAAAAGGTTAAAAGCTGCTACTTGATTAATACTAAGGTATCGAAGTTTCTGCTGATAGTTCAATGTCATATCAGATGAATTTGGACAAACTTGATCAATGTAGTTCCTGCTGATAGTTGAATGCCATATCAGATGAATTTGGATAAACTTGGTCAATGCAGTTCTTTATTCTTCTATTTAGTGTATGGTTGATCAAATTCAATTCCGGATTCTGAAGAATTAGACAAGTGAATAAGACGGTAGTTGCCATACAAATTGATAAAAAAAGCCAACATTCCATTCACTTCCATTTTGCATAGAACTTCTCATCACTCCATAGCAACATTCTGTTCAACTTGACTTCAACATTTCTCTTCTTCAAATAGAAGTGTCTGGGCATGATCTTCTTCTCCAAACTGAAACCAAAATACTGTGGGAACTCTTTCAACTCCTCCAAACTCCTCTTCATTTCCTCCTTCAAGAACTCCGTCTTGGGTCTTAAATTGCTCTCCACACTATACCCGAAGACTGCAGGAAATCTGGCACAAAATCTAGTTGTCTCCTCCCTGGAAAACCCAATACTTCTCAGGAACCTGGTCTTTGAACGTAGTTTTTCCTCTCTAGTGTTCAACAGATGTGCATTTAAACTGTTTGGAACATTTAGCTTTGACACCCCTAGCTCCTTGAGATAGTTAAGTGTTGGCTTAAGGAAGTATTCGACATCAGATAATAGAAGTTTAGGGCAATATAAGACTAGGCCCTTAGATTCCTGCTGTGAAGCCTGCAAATCACCCGCCAAAAACTGGAACACAGGTTCAACGTCAGTCGGGTCGAAGTGGTCGACTGAGAACAGCTGTGGGCAACGGGAGGCAAGCTTAGCGAAGTCCCTATCGGCGAAGCATTTGGACTTGAAGAAGTTAACGGTGGCGAGGAGTTGGGTGGTGGCGTCAGGCAAAGGCAGTTTGCTGCGATGAGTGTTGGCATCAATGACTCCAATGCTCTTGAGATAGCGGAGGTTTTCACGGTAAGTTGTTCGGAACTGAACGTAGTGAGAAGCGTCAGGAGAGGGAGAGAGATGGTGGGGTTTAAGGTTTTTAGGTGTGGCGGTGGTGGTGACTGAGTTTGTGGTGGCTGAGATGGACAAAGAGTGAAGCATTGTTTGTTTTGGGGATAAGTGTGGACGAGGACGAGGTTGTTGTACGGTGGTTATTTAGAGTTTTATGATTAAAACCATTTTTTTTTTTGGGTAACCTTTAGTAGAATGGTTATTGTTTTGCTGTAACTCTTATTACTTTTTTTATTCTCTTTTCGCAGGCAGACTTCTTGTGCCTGGAAATTTGTTCTGTAAAAAGCGAAAATTGTAAATCAATTATGTAATAGAAAATACAGATACTTACCGAAACATGATTATTAAATCATGAAAGTACCACGTAAGTGTTTGGTAATAATTAGGGCTTTTACTACAATTCCGATTTCTTTAGAAAATACAATTATCAATGGGGCAAATTGTGTAGAGATTATACATGTGTATATATATAGTGTAGTGGGGATCTAATCACAGATAGTAATCCTAGGCTTGCCCATCATGAGCCTTAGAGTTAGGCTTACATCATTAATCACATTAACGATATAAAGTGCTTAAGTTCAATAGGAATCACAATATTAGTGTACCATAAGCATTTCAAAAGGGATCATATCATTAGCGTGTTTTT
Organism: Erythroxylum alaternifolium; assembly: GCA_027478495.1. NCBI lineage: Eukaryota > Viridiplantae > Streptophyta > Magnoliopsida > Malpighiales > Erythroxylaceae > Erythroxylum > Erythroxylum alaternifolium. Next base: position 66,648,041 of record JANIIA010000192.1, on the reverse strand, counting down.
AATAAACCAAAACGACAATTGATTGTAGCCCATAAAATATATTCTAACATTCTCCCACTTAGGAAAAATCAATTGTTTAATTTTATTTTTGAAAAAACCTTTGAAAATGACTCTTAGGCTAATAAACTAAATTTTGTACAATGTGGCCACATTTTTGAAAAAATATATGATTCGAGATGCAACACTTTAATAGGATTAAGTCTGATCAAAGTCAAATGACATTGAACTATGTCATTCGTTACATCCTTTATTGATATAACATCAATACATAATTACATATATCATCAACCTTGTTGACCAGTCATTAGTGTATAGTGTAGCATGAAAATAGCACATAGAGGTGATCCAATAATTAATGTAAGGTGCTATTTTCAATGTCAGTCCTTGCAATTTCTCTTAAAATAGGCTTAAAACAAGAGAAATTGTATAATTCATTACGAACTATAATGCCCTGAACTCTAATATGGTGTCAACCACCTACACGATGATTGAAAAGGACACAGAGTTCTATAATAATATCTGCAGACTCAAATATGATGTTGACCAAGAGACATTCTGATCAAATAGAACACCGAATCCAAAATTTTGTAACATGTCTCTAACTTTAAGATGGTGTCAATCACGAGACATCATGATATAAAAGGATACCGAGTTACGAAATAGCAATTGATCTATATACAAAATAGTAATAAGAGAATATTCAAATCAATTACATTAAAATGACATAATCTATGCGAAATGAACATTCAAGTATTTAACAATAAAGGTCTATTAAGATAAGGAAAGATTACATAAATTTCACAAACTCCCACTAGTCAAGCACATTAAAAGAACTTAAAATCCTTATGTTTTCAACATGCTTTTGGAACATTATAGGTCAAAGACCCTTGGTTAAGGGATCAGCTAGCATGGACTCTGTAACTATATGCTCGACAACTTTGTCTTTATTCTTCACTAGGTCTTTGACAGTTAGATATTTTAATTCCATGTACTTAGGACCATTAGAAGTCTTGTTATTTTTAGTGTAAAACACTGCTGATCTATTATCACAATAGATTCTAAGAGGTCTAGTAATGGAATCTACAATGCAAAGTCCAGTCACTAGGTTTTTCAACCAAACAACATGAGTAGCAACCGCATAACAAGCAATAAATTCAGCCTGCATAGTAGAAGACGCAACCATAGTCTGCCTCTTGCTCTTCCAAAATATCGCACCCCCAGCCAATATAAAGTTGTAACCAGAAGTCAATTTCATATCATCAGGGCACCCAGCTAGATTTGAGTCACTATGCCCTATTATCTCTAAGTTGTCAACTCTTCTATACACAAGCATATACTCCTTGGTTTTTTGCAAGTATCTCATCACTTTCTTAGCGGCTACCCAATGAGCATTATCAGGATTAGATTGGTACCTACCCAAAACACCAACTATATAAGCAATGTCAGGCCTAGTGCAAACCTGAGCATACCTCCTCAATGCACTATCAAATGGTTTGTTCTTCATCTTTGCTTTTTCAATTTCATTCTTAGGACATTGGTTTTTATTGAATTTGTCACCCTTAACGATTGGTACATCACCGAGTTTACAGTTTTGCATGTTAAATCTCTCCAAGACGTTATTAATATAAGCCCTTTGAGATAAGCGAAGCAAGTTATGAGATCTATCCCTGTGAATTTCAATTCCCAGCACGAAACTTGTCTCCCCAAGATCCTTCATCTCAAAATGCTTCATTAGCATCTGCTTAGTTTCATTCAACAAGCCAAGATCACTGCTAGCAAGTATAATGTCATCAACATATAAAACGAGAAAAATGAACTTACTCCCACTGACCTTTAGGTATATACATTGATCAACTTTATTTTCTTCAAAACCTAAAGAGGTAACAACTTCATCAAATTTCAGGTACCACTACCTAAAAGCCTATTTCATACTATAAATAGATTTCTTCAATTTGCATACTAAATGCTCATTACCATTTGACTGGAAACCCTCAGATTGTTGCATGTATACTTCCTCAAAGAGATCACCGTTCAAAAAGGCTATCTTGACATCCATTTGATGTAACTCCATTTCGAAATGTGCCATAAGAGCCATGACAACTCTAAATGAATCTTTACTGGACACTGGGGAAAAAGTTTCAGTGAAGTCAATGCCCTCTCTTTGCGTGAAACTTTTTGCCACTAGCCTAGCTTTATATCTCTCAACTTGACCCATCGAGTCCTTCTTAGTTTTAAAAACCTATTTACAACCAATCGCCCTACAATTTTTAGGCAATTCAACAAGTTCCCACACTTCATTATTAGCCATAGACTGCATTTCTTCTTTCATGGCATCTACCCACGTATTAGAATGAGTACAAGACATCACCCCCTAATAAGATTTGGGGTCAACATTATCCCTAATATCATAATTATCCTCACTCAAATAAAGAAAATAATTGTTGGAAATAGCCGGTCTCATCTGTCTAACTAACCTCCTAAGAGGTACTTGCACAATAAGTTCAATGGGTTGAGGGGTATCAACTAGTGCAGAAGGGACAGCAACATTATTAAGAGGATCAACTAGAGTAGGGGAATCAACCACATTTTCGACAAAAGGAGCATCAACTAAGTTCTCAATAGGAATCGTAACTGTAGGTATGTTATCAATGGCAATAGGCAAAGAAATCATCTCACGCATATTAGCAGTGGAATTAATAGCAGGAATAATAGCTTTAGCCTTATCCAATTCTAAAAATTTTACATTCATGGATTCCAAAATTCTAAGACCACTTCTAGGACAATAGAACCTATACCCTTTTTCATGGCCTGGGTATCCAACGAAGTAGCAATAGGTAGCTTTAGGGTCAGTCTTTTTCTCTAAGGGATTATAGATTCTAATTTTTGCAAGACAACCCCACACACGAAAACGGTTTAAATTGGGTTTTCTACCTGTCTAAAGTTCAAAAGGTATTTTTGGAACGGATTTGCTAGGAACTCGTTAAGGATGTAAAGAGCAGTTTTTAAAGTTTCTCCCTATAAAAAGTCTGGCAAATTAGTTTTACTCATCGTGCTCCTCATCATATTTTTTAAAGTGTGGTTTCACTTTTCGACTACACTATTCTATTCTGGACTACCAGGCATGGTATATTGTGGAACAATTCCACAAGCTTGCAAAAATTTGGTAAATGGTCCCATATGTTGCTGTCTAGCATCAAATCTACTATAATACTCACCACCACGGTTAGATCTCACCCTTTGATGACCTCTCCTAATTGCTTTTCAACTTCAATTTTAAAAATTTTGAATTTCTCAAGGGCATTAGATTTTTCTTTGATTAAATAAAGATAGCTAAATTGGGAAAATTCATCAATAAAGGTAATAAAGTACTTATTACTACAAATAGTAGGAGATAGAGGTCCACTAATATTCGTGTGAATGATTTTTAAGAGACTTAGACTTCTATTTGCATCTGTCTTTTTGGTCTTAGTGAATTTTCCTCTAATGCAATCTACATATGTCCCTAAATCATTAAAGTCTAAAGAAGGTAAAATGTTGTCTCTTATTAATCGCTCTACCTTTTCCTTAGAGATGTGACCTAAGCGTTTGTGCCACAATAACAAGGATTTCTCTTTTATCTTAGACCGCTTAGCAAGAGTAGTCTTAACATTGAAATATGTAGAAAAATTATCAGAAGCTAAAGACAGTTTATATAAACCATCCACTAAAAAACCAGATCCTATTGTTGCAGAATTAAAAAACAATGTTGTTTTTCCACCACCAAAAGAAAAAGTAAAACCAAGTTTATCTAAGTAAGAAACTGAAATCAAATTCCTTCTAAAGGAAGGTACATAAAAGGTATTCTGTAAAATAAGTTCATGCCTTGAATCTAAGACTAAGGTAACATCTCCAACGTACTCCACTACTACTTCAAGATCATTTCCTATCCTCAGCTCGATTTCTTTCAGACTTGGCTTCCTTATGTTTATGAAACCCTATAAGGACACAGTAATATGGGTAGTGGAACCACTATCAAACCAACAAAAATCTATGGGGACATCAACTAAATTAGACTCAAAACAAATAAAAGCAAAATGATTACCTCCAAATTTCTTCTTATTTTCTAACCAAGCCTTGAATTTACGACATTCTCCTCTATGGTGTCCTTTGACCTTACAAAAGACACACCAAGGACCTTTCTTGAAGGTAGTTTGCCTAGGACCTCCATCATTGTGATAGTGAGTATTTCCAAATTTCTTGTAGTCTTGATTTTTATTATGAGCACTATAAGAGTATGTCTTTTGTTTCATATGACTCTTGCTAGAATGAGGTTTAGCATGAATGGTCAGGAGGGCTAAATCACTCTTTTCTTTCCTAAGTTTCTCTTCTTCGGCCACACATTTGGTAATAAGGTCATTAAAACTCCACTTCTCACCAATGGTATTATATGCTATTTTGATTTGGGTAAATTCAATAGGGAGACAGTTTAAGGCATGGTAAACAATGAAATTTTCATTCAGATCAATAGATTGAGCTTTCAGTTTGGTTTGAAGGTAAACCATTCTCATAATAAATTCCCTAACATCCCCGTTATAGTCATACCTCATATCCATCAACTCTTTCATTAAATATCCAGGCTCAACATTATTGGATACTTAGTATCTATCTCCTATGGCGGTGAGAAAATCATTAGCAGATGTTATGTTGGGCAAACCAATCAACAGGTTTTCATCAATGGTCCTCTTAATTGCAACTAAACTAAGTCAGTTAGATTTCTCCCACTTAGCCAAACTCTCTCTTTGTTCAGGTGTGCTTCCTTCATCAGGTACGACAGGTATGTCGTCCCTTAGTGCCATATCTAGATCAGCTATTCCTAAGGAAAATTCTATGTCATGCCTCCATTTCTTATAATTTGAGCTAGTTAAAATTTCTATAGTCACCTGACTATTATTCATAGGGAAGGAAATTGTCACTACAAAAATTACTACAATTCGCAACGTTTTACTGATAAAACGTCGCGGATTGTAAAGACTTTTTGTGACGTTTTAAAAATGTCATGAAAAGTTCAAAATTTTCATGACATTTTATAAAAACGTCACGAATTTATAACATTTTTTGCGATGTTTTATGAGTAAAACATCGCAGAATGGAAGCCGTAATATTTTGTTGAAGAAAACGTCTCAAAAGGTTTAGTCAAAAAGTTCAACGGAGGGAGCAAAACTTTTGGTTTTCTTAAAACTCTCTTAATATTCAACTTGAAAGTCGTTTGATTTCACCTATATAAAGG
>JANIIA010000192.1:66630730-66642675 GCA_027478495.1 Erythroxylum alaternifolium | reverse complement strand
AAAGAAATTATGCGACTTTAACTCAACACCCATAAGAAATCAATCAAACAACCTAGAAAAGTTTCTATCTTGTAGTTACTACTTCGTGTTACTGTGTGCCAAAGAAGGAAAAGACAAAGGAAATTTTGTTAAGACAAGGTTACGGTTTGGCCTTTTAATCGTGACTGAAAGGTTTAAAAGTGAAATAAAAATCGTTAAAGGCCTAACGGAGGTTTAATGCCAGAGAAACCAGTAAACAGATAATTGATGACGAAGCTGGAGATAAGAGAGACTTGCAGTCTGTTTATTTTGCGTAAAAAATGTCACGGAAAGCACCTGTTTATTTTACGTCAAAAATGTGACTTTGCACGATGTTTCCAAAAACGTCGCAGAATGTTACACATTTTGTGATGTTTTTCAAAACGCTACGGAATGTCCAATCTTTCAGTGACATTTTCAAAAACGTCGCAGAATGTCAATATTTTTTGTGATGTTTTTCCAAAACATCGTAGAAACCTTTTGCCTACACTACATTTCGCGACGTTTTTTGTGACATTTTTTATTTTTTGACGTTTTTTAAACGTCACCAATAGCGTTGTTTTCTTGTAGCGTGCATGAGACAAAACAGAATACATTAATAACAATAATAAGGGCATAAAAATAATAGTGAGGGCCAACTAAGAGTCTCACATTCCCTTTTAGGCAGAATGTGTAACCAAAATTAGAACCTCAAAGATGAGCTATGAAAATGAGGGTACACTAATCTTGAAATTTCATCCTTTTTGGGCAGACAGATCCCCAAGACTATTATAATCCTCAATAAATAACTCTAGTTAAAAAATTAGGTCTCCAATTAAAACACACAACTACCCCCTTTGGGTAAGCAATTATATGCACTAATCAGAAACATTCCTGAAAAATTATAAAAAAACTCATAAACTACTATAATTAATCCCTCTTTGGTGGTAATCACCAATAGTAATTCATGAAACTCTTCATACAGGAATCAAAATATATTTCCAAATACCATAATTCAGTTCAAAAGAAGATGTAACAATAAAAGACACCTCAACTGATCATGGATCATATTAAATTGCATTCTAAAAAGGTTTTGCACTTATACAGTTGAATAAACAAGCAAAAATCACATACAATTTAATAAGTACATTTAAGATATGATTAAGAGAGAGTGACTACTTTAAACATATCCAAAATGAGATAATAATAATTTCTAGTGTATCAGGTTAAATTAAAAGCCTGGAAAATGTATAAAATCTACAATGTAATGCAATATTTTTATAAAAAATATTAAATGTAGAGGAAAAATTATGAAAAATATAAAAAATCAGGCTAGAAAAATGGAGCATAACAAAAAAATTGGAGCACAAAAACACAATTTGTGGATCCCACACACCTGCACGCGCCACGAGTGAAAGTGGGCATATGCAAGATGCATCTTCTTCTACATCTGGTTGGTCAAAATTGCAGAAAAATGGGTTGCAAGTCCAGTCGCGAGTCGCGAGTCACGATCAAAATCCTTATCCTTTGATTCATTTTTCATACTTAATCCGTACAGAAACTTGTTTCTATGAAAAAACCCTCAAGAAATTTCAAGGATGGTGACGATTTTATGGATCGAAAATTGGGTCAAATTTGGTTTTAAAAATTCAAAATGGGTTCTTCAGAAAATAGTCCCTAAAACTCAATGTTTCTTCAATTTAAACATATATCATCACCAAAAAACATGAAGGAAACATGAATCAACAAACACAATTAAGATTTCATATGTATTTGGTATAATTCGAATTGGGTTCAAGAACCGTGATTTGTATTGCAAAATTCTCAATACACAGTGCATGAAAAATTAAAAATCATACATAAATAGACTCATGAGCTTAAGATCTACAAAAGCCCTAAGGTTGTAAGGATAAATTTTACGAATTTACATTAACACGAAAAGCACTCATATTATCATATAAAAAAGTGAAAATTATGATCTTAATCATGAATCATCGACAATAATTATTAGATTCCTTATCACATAATTCCTAGGCTCTTACACCAAATGTAAGAAGTGAAAATTGTGAATCAATTACGTAATAGAGAGCACAGATATTTACATGTTGGAGACATGATCATTAAATTGTGAGAGCATCGTGTAAGTGTGTGGTGACGGCTAGGGCTTCCACCTCAACTCCGAGCTCTTTGGAAAATATAGTTATCAATGGGGAAAACTGTGTAGAGATTATATATGTGTATATATAGGGAGTGTAGTAGGAACCTAGCCACATATAGTAACCCTAGGCCTACCTATTATGGGCCTTAGGGTTAGACCTACACTATTAATCACATTAACGATATAAAGTGCTTAAGTTCAATAGGGATCACAATATTAGTAGACCATAGGCATTTCTATAGAGATTATATCATTAGCCTGTTTTTAATAAAACCACAACGACAATTGATTGTAGCCTATAAAATATATTCTAACATGTTTCTCATTTATGTTAAAAAACCAAGGTCTTATGATTTCTCCGTCGTTGTCGTTGCCCTTGACTAGGAGGTTCCCAACTTGGAAAGGAATTCCTAGGTGCTTGCTGGCAGGTGCTACCCATCCATGATTTGAATTTGCAGGTAAGTAGACCCCAAATAATCTTTTGATTCCATGTCCCTTGTTTTGGTGCACGACTTTGATTATCTGTAATACTAAAGATGGAAAATTCAGTGGAGTCGTCGTAGGCTAAGTATTTGATTCTCTTAACTGCTGAAGTTTTCCAAGCATCCGATGGCACTAAATTTGAGATGCCCGGTACATTAGAAAGCATTTTGATTTCTTAAAGTCGATGATTGAGTCGAATTACGGAGAGAGGTTGGTGCATCACCCCAGTTACCATATACACTAGGATGGGTGGGTAGAGGGATCGAGTTATTTGTATCTTGCTTATGATCACCCCAGTTACCATATACACTAGGATGGGTGGGTAAAGGGATCGAGTTATTTGTATCTGACTTCTGATGATGAGGAAGCTTCCCATGCTTAAAATCCAGTCCTAGGTATACCACTAGATGTATTAATTCTTGAGTTTGCAATGATACCAGGCATCCATCGTTAAGATCGAACACGAATATTATCGTTCACAGGCTGTCAAGTTACGAATATTTTCATATCAATACATGCACTTACAAAACCATCGGAAATAACATTTAAAAGTTGGACCGGAAGTTGAACCGGTTAAAGAAAAATTTAAAGTTTAAAGGTTTATTCGGTATTAAACCACCATAAAATTAGTATATAATAAATAAGAAGTAGAAATTAGAGTAAGTAAAAATAAAATATTTTATTAAAATAAAAATATATCAATGTCTATTATTATATAAAGAATTAATAATAAATTAAATCTAATAATTTAAATTAAATATGAGTCTAATATAGAATTTATAATAATAATAATAATAATAATAATAATTGAATAATGATAAAATATCTGTAATATAAATTAATCAAATATTATTAATATAAGAAATCAACTCAACTTTTTAATGTAAAAGAAAATAATTAAAATTAACTTAGAATTTATTATTAATTTGAGTCAAATTTAATTCGTTCAAATTAAATTTAAAAGTTATATTAAAACATTATATAAATAAAATTTGATCGGTATAAATGTATATATATAATGCAATTTTTTACCCATAATTTATTTTTCATATTTTATTAAGTAGATTTTGATTTTAATTTATATCAAATTTATCTATGTTTCGTTGGCTTGTGAAAATGCTTGTCCTGCGGCTTGTGTGGAAAGCTCCTACTAAAGAGTAGTTGAGGACTTCCTCTTGCAACTAGCTATGAACCCCTCTCTTGTTTCTTCACTAAACTATGGTCGCAATATTGCAAAATCACCGACTACCTTTTCAGATCATCAGATCTTATTATCCACACAAAAGGGTAATTGCTTTTAGCTAGTCCCATTTCGAATGTAGTGAGTTATCCTTTTGTCAACATTGTTACGCTTCCAAAATTTACGTAGAGAAAAAGTTTACTACACTGATTTATACGAGAAATCTATTTGAAACATTTAAAGAACTATATGGAAGTAGTTGAGTGGTTAATATATGATTCATCATCTTAAAGTAATTAGGGAGAATATTTCATCGTTCTCGATTAGTATTAATTCAGGAAATCTTTGGTAAAAGTGAAATGATACTTTGTAAAATAGTTTACAATCATTAATTGAATCAATAACTAATGAAAAGAACTAATATAATTGGACTCAAAATGGAGTAGAAATTAATTTCATATTTTATGTGTAATTGAAACATTATATGAAGAAATGATTCAATTATACAAAAAAATCATATACAAAAAGGTTAGTCAAAATTACTTTGATAATTCTAAATATTTAGATGGCCATAATGTGTTACTTGACACTAATCTTGATATATGAATATGAATTGTTTAAATAAAGAAATAAAAAAAAATGAGTCTAATTTATCTAATCCAAAATATGATTTAGGGATATAATTATATTCATTGCTAATATATTTGAGAACCTAATAGATTACACGCAAAAAATAAATAGAAGTGAGAAAAATATTTTATTCAAGTTAGATTTGATTGTAACGTATGAAAAATTTTATGATTGAGATTTCTAATAAATAAAGATTAATATAAGATAATGGATCTTATTTAGGTGTAAATGATGCTTAATTAGAATTATTTATAATTCTAATTAAAGTTTAATTAAAATTAGAATTTAATTTTAATTAAATTATTAAAATGTTCAAAATCTACTATAAACAGGTTTAGGCTTTACGGGAGCTAACATATCTTGCCTAACCCTCTTAGCAACAATTGTAGAATTCTCTCAACACGTTTTGTGGATATCGTTAAAAGTCAAATACTTGTACGATTATGGTGGTTTAGATAGAATGATATTAGAAACAATTTGAGAGAAATAACAAGAAAATGATTAAGCTTCAAAATAAGGTAAAAATTAAGATTCATACTTTATTATAATTTATGTGTTAATTATTTTATAGAATTTAAGTGATCTTAGTTATCGAAAAATTAGAACAATAATATTTTGTAATTATTTCACGACATAGGGATCGTATTCTATTATAACTTCTCAATAATAGTATCATAGTTTACTTTTAATTCTATAATTTGATTAAATTTGCTTGATTATTATAGATATGATAAAAAATAAGGATTAAAACAGTAATTAGTTATAAATAAATTTGTCGCATACAAGTTAAGGATTTTCCTTGGCTAACGACCCTTGGATGCTTTGTTCTTGATTATAAAAAGCCTTGTCTTTTTTCTAGAAATTAAATAGAAAAACTAGTGTTATTTTCTTGTTTATTGAAATATGAAAATCATTCTACCTTGCTTAACCCTAGCTTCGAAGTTTCTGGACACTTTTGTGATAGAACCTGTGCGTATTATGGATTTTATGTATTTTTTTATGTTTCACATTATTGTGCGAATAATTTGATGGATGAGGCTGTGAAGATGATTCTTCCCCCAACGATGGAGATACTTGCCAGTGGGGACTGGAAAGGGCAATAAAATTGTCCCAAGTTGAAGATACTTCTCTATTGTAGGCAATGGAGACAGTGGCTTTCTCGTCATTGATCAAGGGCATTAGTTGCCTAAAACCCAGTGGAGCGAGGCAATAACTTGCCCACAAGAGGAAGAAGTCAAACACCAAAGTAAAGGGAGAACCTTGGTGACAAAAATAACACAAGCGGGACAAGAGTCATTAGAGAGCCAAGGCTGCGACGGCTGGAGACGTAACTGGGAGCAGGTAGAGTGAAAGCGCAAAACACCCTAGCTGGAACAAATATGGGACGTGTGTGTTGACACATCGTCTGCGAACATATATTGGTTGGGCACAAACCTTACTGAAAAATTTCACGCATCAGATAATCCTCCCTCATTTTATTTTAATTATTATAGGTTTCAAAACTTTCATTTTAATTTAATTGATTTCATCGAGATTAAGTAGATTTAAATTCCTCATAAATTTGGAAAAAAGGTGTTTTCTAATTGGTTGAGAATTGTTTTCAAAAGGTTAATTTTATTAAATAGGTTTAAATTCCTCGTAAATTTGGAAAAAAAGGTGTTTTCTAGTTGGTTGAGAATTGTTTTCAAAAGGTTAATTTTATTATGAATATTTTGAAATTTAGTTTAATGTTATTAAACTAAATTAATTATCAAATCAATAATTACAATCAAGTAAATGTTTAAAAGAGTTATCTTTCTTAATTAAATTATGTTAGATAATTAATATAATGAGATTATATTTATATTAATTAAGACGAGATCTAATTTTAATATTACAGTAATTATTTTTCTTAATATGATTAAGATTAATAATTAAATTGATTCTTACTTAAATTTTAGAAAAGTTATTTCTAAAAATAATTTTAATTAGAATAAAATTAATTAATTAAACTCCTTAAAATTAAGGAAAGTATTTTCTTAAGTAATTAAAAAGGTGTTTATTAATTAAAGTTTATTTATTTCAATTTGATTGAGATAAATTACTATTATGATTTTATTTGTTAAAGAATTATTATTTCTATTTATTTAAAAATTATTTCTTTATTTATAGATAATATATTTCTTGATTTACTAGAAAAAGGTAATTTCATTAAAATTTGAATTTTTTCCATTTATTAATTAAGAAAAATGAGTTTTCTTTAATATTTTTGAAATATAGTTTTTGCTTATTAAAGAAAGATTTTCCAATTAATTACGAAATTAATCTCTAAACAAATAATATAAATGACTTTCTTAACTAAATTTAAAGTGTTTTATTTAATTTTAAAAATAGGTTTCTTTTATTATTAGAAAATATTTTCCTAATTATGGAAAAGCAATTTCTAATTAGACTATAAATAGTTTTCTAATCGAATTAGAATGTACTATTTATAAAATTTTGTAAAAGAGTTTTTAAAATTATAACAAATGAGAAGTATAATTTATTGAAAATTTTCAATTAAATTTTATCAAAGGAGTCAAGATAATTGGAAATGGTTTCCAATTGAATTTAAAAAATATTTTCAAATCAAATTAAATTTCTATTTGGAATAACAATTTAATTCATTAAGGAATCAATTGTTTTAATCTAATTTCATTTTTTCAAAAAGTTGGAGATATTATTTTAGATTATGAAGATTAATAACTAGAATTAAATGAAATTTGATATTTCATGCATATAATTTAATTATGAGTGCGTAAGTTACATGTTTGAATATATGTAATTCAATTTTCTATTTGATGAGACGAATAAAATTAAATCCTTCATTAAAATATTAAGTATACGTTGAGAACGTGATTGTTACTCTCTATTGTTTTAAGAATAAACCAAGGTTATGTTTATTGTTAGGCTTATTGAGCAAATTCAATTCCACTTTAACTAGAATATGTTTAGTCTTATGACAGTAGGTCTTACTTAACTAAATTTGTGTGACTTGGATGAGCAATGCATAATCACATAAATTTAGACGCAGGGTTGGAAATAACATATAAGATATATTTTGACAAAAGTTGTCACCTAATAAATCTAGGAGTTATATGAAATGTGATTGATAAAGTTGTTATCTACTTAATTTAAGTATAGCTGGTTTGTTGAGCAAACTCAAAATCAACTAAATCCTAGCCTACTAGAAAATTCAGAGTAATCTTTCTGAATAGTAGTGAGGGTTATTATTTCGAATAAAATAGTGGGAGTAATCTAATATATGATTAAAGTCCTAATCTCTTTTGTTAGTCACGACATATAATCAATTACTTGCTTTTCTTACATTTATAGTTTTGTTTTAAGTAGAATTTATCTTGTTCATCGTAGTTGATACTGAGAGTTAATGAACCTAATTTCTTAGACATAAGTTATGTTAGACAGAAAAGTTATATGTTCATTATGCAATTTTTCTATTAATCCTTGTCGAGGATTTGGTGGTAAAGTTTTAAAGATATATCAAAATCATACAGATGACAAATTGTATTGAAATTTTGAGTTGAATAATGTTTTATAAACTTTGATGGCAACATGTATGTCAACATTATGATAGCAAGATATTAAAGGTTGTATGAAGTAGAGCTGAAAGGTATAGTACTATGATGAAAATGTTTAACTCAATTTATCCTACTAAAAGCATAAACATAGACATCAATTAAAAGTTTTGCCATATGGTAACAAAAATTATTAGAAGAAATGGTTACGCGACTTTTCTTGCCTGTATGAAATATCATAGAGATTATATATATTTCTTATTCATGTTTATGTGTATTTGATATTGAATTTAGATTTAACATTATTATAATGTTTAAGGCATGATAAGAAATAGATTTTTGAGTAAAAGTAGCTGATCTAAGTTTATGCAAATAATTTGTATGTGTTGGATCAAAGGAGACTTATGCTTAATATAAATGGCAAGAATACGAAACTAGATATTCGAGACAATCCGTTCATGCCATATTGGTTAAATCAGCATAATAAGAATTATAAAGTTGCATACCAAAATATATGTATCTTTTTTATTATGAATCGTAAGGAACTTATGAAACTGGTTAAGTTGAAGAATAACTAAATTAACCTTAGGTGAAAGGATGATGCTATTATTAAAATTTTAAATTTATAAATATGATGTATTAGATGGAATAACAATTCATAAAAGGATCATTCTTATATTTCATTAGTGTTACTAATGACTTGATATGATACAATCATATATATTAAATGAAATATTGATTTAAGATTTTTGTAAATTTTAAATTGTTTAAATCTAAGTAAAATTAAGCATTGAGAACGTTGAAGTACTTTGATGAGATTGATGTGGTGAGTTCTAAATTTTTGGTTATCTATAATGAGATTTTCTAATGAATATCTGTACAACTAAATCCATAAGAGTATGGTTTTATATAAGGAGAAATATATAGTATGAGCTATTGTATAATGCAATATTTATTTCTTTTATAATGATGTCTAGTATAATGACTTACCTTATATCATTTCAATGAGATCAATTTAGCAAGATTTCATATTAGATATGGAATGATAATACTTTGAAAGAGTCAAAGTTAATGATTTAAGGATGTGATGCTTATTAAGAATATATTATCTACTAAGTTTAGAAATAAATTAGATAACAAAAGGTTATAAGATATCCAAAAGGTTAAATATAATCTTACAGGCCTATTAAACAAATTGTTTCTTTCAATGTAAACTAACAGGAGAATGGTTCTCAAGAAAAGTTGTAGGAGTAAGATGAAATTTAAAAAGTTTAAATCTTATGAAAATTCACCCAATAGGAACTAGTGCCTTTATTGATACATTTGACGTATATTTGAAAAGATACGAGATATTAAAAAATTCACTTTCATGATAAGTTCAAATAGTTTATTTTGGAGATGGTTGTGAATTTATCATGTCTACAAAATGGTTAGTAGGAGTATAATTATTCTCTTCAGTGAGAGTATATAGAGAAATATTGCTTATAGAGAACAAAAATCTTAATTTTCAATTATTGAAAATATAATTGTCCAAACACAACTCTTGTTGGATATGAAAAGCAACAACTTAATTATGGGAATTAGATCTATAGAGATATATTGGAAGTTGTTTACCTATTCGAAGTCCAACAACATAGATAATGTACTAAAGATGTTTAATATTTGAGATATTTGTTACTTGTGAAGTATTAAAGATATCCATTATTCCATGTATGAGTTGATATTTGAGTTTAAGGTTATATAGATATTAACTTTAGAAGTAAATAAAAATTAAAGTCTACTTTACTTAGAATAATATCATTTTTAAGATTGGAAAGGTTCCAATGTAGCAATAATTGTTAATTAAGCCATAATACATTTTTTATTTTGTGGAAATGATTAATTGGATCAATAAGTTCTTTAATGAACTTGATATAGTTCCTTGTATTGTTCAACATAGTAATATACTATAAAATATTAGAGCCTTTAGGCATACAAAAGGAGCTAAGGTCTCATTAAAGATCCAAATATGTATTTAAGCTTATTATGATGATAATTAAGATGAAATTTATAATATTTAAACAAGTGCTCACTATAAATAATCTTGTAGATTCACTCATTAGGTCACTGTCCTAGTAGTAACATGATCATCATATAATAATAAGGTATATGATACTTAAACGATTGACTTAGTGTGAGTGGGAGATTGTTGGCTTATACCTTAAAACCAGTTAGTTAGTTGTAGTTTAGTAAAAAAATAATTTAAAGGTATTCTTTATCTTGTAGATGTTTAGATATATATGATAAAGTCCATATGATAATTATACAATGAAAATGAAATTATAATGGGATTATAATTATGAGATTCATATTGTATTTATGTATTATCGTTAAATTGTCCCTAGTCATTGATTTATTAAGACTGGACATTAATAAAATATAAAAAAAACTAGCACACCTTATGGTTTTCCTTATAAAAAATGTAGTTGATCTCATAGACTAAAGTATGAAGATACTTAAACAAATGTGTGAGTGCTTATTAGAGAACCAATTCATTAAAGTGACCCTATATGAGAAATCCATTTAGAATATTACCTATATGTTTATGAAAATTATCATTGTGATGATTGTATATGTGATCATAAGACTTGAGATTCTAAAGTTATCTTATATAGGGATTGTTATATTTTGGTAATACTTATGATTTGTTCTAGTCAGGGATAGCTTAATCAGTACTCATTGGTTGTAGCATGACTTATATGGAAGTAGTTGAGTAATCAATATATGATTCATCACCCTAAAGTAATTAGGGAGAATATTTCATTGTTCTCAATTAGTATTAGTTCAGAAAATCCTTGGCCAAAGTTGAGTGATGCTTTGTTAAATAGTTTATAAATGTCATTAGTCGAATTAATAACTAATGGTGGACAACTATCATGATTGGACTTAAAATAAAATAGAAATTAATTCCATATTCTACCTTTAATCATAAAATTGTATGATGAAATGATTAAATTATACTAAAAAATCATGCATAGAAAGGTTAATCAAAACCACTTTGACGTTCCTAAATATTTCAGTGGTCATAATATGTTACTAGACGCCAATCTTGAACTATGGATATAAATTGTTTGAATAGGTAATTAAGGATAAATTAAAAGACTTTAATTTATCCAATCGTAAATACAATTTAGGGTTATACTTTATATCCGTTTCCAATATATTTAGGAACCTAATATGTTACATACAAAGAATGAGTTGAAGAGAGACAATATATTTTAATCAAGTTAGACTTGATTGTAAAGTTTGATAAACTTTATGATTAAATATGAGATATTTGATAAATAAATATTACTGTGAGATATTGGATCTTAATTGAGCATAACTGGTATTTAATTATAAATATTTATAATTTCAAATAAATTACTAAAATTTCCAAAACCAATTATAAATAAGTTTAAGCTTTAAAGGAATTAGCACTCCTTGCCTAACCCTTTTTGCAACAGTTGTAGAGTTCTCTCAACTTGTTCTGTGGATATTGTTAGAGGCTAGACACTTGTACGGCTATGGTGGTTAAGATGGATCGACTTTAGAAACGATTTAAAGGATATAATAAAAAAAGGATCAAGCTTCAGAATAAGGTACGCATTAAGATTCAATCTTTATTATGACTTATGTGTTAATCATTTTATATAATTTTACGTGATCTTAGCTATTTAGAAATATTTTTATAATTATTCTGCTACATGTGTAACATCCCGTTTTCATATAATGGGTTGAACCATAGAAACGGGTACACGTGAGGTCAATCGGAGAAATTAGAAAAAATACATCTCATGCTCATGCATTTGTGGATAGCGATTTCTGCACATGAAAAATATATGTACATGCATTCATGACATTTTTCCGGTATAGTGGTGAATAAATGTGAATTTTGAAAAATAGGCTTTGTGTGTGTAAAAAT
>JANIIA010000192.1:66614155-66630630 GCA_027478495.1 Erythroxylum alaternifolium | reverse complement strand
TTGTAATTTTTGTAATCGAATATTTCAGTTTGTAATAATTTTGGGAAATTGAAAATGAATGATATGATTTGTATTTTTAAAATTTGAAATGGGCCCAGATGGCTAATAAAAGCTTCGATGAATTACAATGTTTTGTGTCAATTGATTCTATACTTTATGTTGTGGTTTTAAAAAAAAATTATACCGACTTTTGATTGTTTAGTGATATGGCACACCACCCTCGCAGGGCACGGATTCGGATATCACCGTCGATATCGGGTTTGGGTCTAGCGGGAGTGGGGTGTTACAATATGCGATATTAGAATCTGATCCGATTTCCTAACAAGAAGCATATTCTAAGTTGTACCCTAGGGGATTTACCAAAAACTATTAATTGAGAATGCATTTGAGATGAAATTGCATTACCCAAAAGTATACCTACTTGTAACTTTGAAACTAAAGTAATCATATGTGAGATATTAAACCATCTACATGTGCACTTATCTTTGTTGATGATGTATATGAAGTACCATAGTGTGATAATTGGACGTTATTTGGTAAACCTAATGTAAAATGGCATAACTTGCTATTTCATACTGAAAATTGGTTAGCTTAAAAGGGAGATCTAACATATTAAGAATGAGTGGGTTTTTAGGCCTCCAATGTTTACATGTACACACATATGCTAAGTAAAATTTTTCAATGAGGAAATGAAGGAGATGTTAACTCGAAGTTAAATTGAATGTTTTCGAAACATTAGGGTTCTTTTTGAATTATTATTTAAAATTTTTTGATTCAAGTTAAATTTCAGTTAAATTATCATAGCCCAATTTAACCCTTTTGCCAATTGTTTTTCAAAATTTTACTTCCTAATTTAATCTCTTATTACTTTCATAGAAAAAGTGTATTTTAAATCTCAATGTTTGCAATGAAATAAAATTTGACTCATAATTTTTTAAACATTTAATTTAAACATTAAAGTTCAAAATGTTCAAAACAAACTTTAAGTGGACAGAAAATTTGATGGGTTAAACTTTTGTCAATTAAATGCTACATTATTAATTTTTAAAGTTTAATGGTAGGTCCTACTGCTTGCCATATATAAGTCATGTGGCATAATGGGGCCCATTGTTAGATTTTATAAATAAAAATTAAGAAAATTCTTTGAGTAGTATAATTAATTTAAATCCCTAATTAGGTCAAATGATTAATTTAAATTTTTACTTGGTATAATTATTATGTAATTATAAGTTATTAATTAAATTTCCAAAATTTCCTAATCAATTAACCCTAAGTTTTGAATTCAGGGACTTGACCAAATCCCTAATTGAATCTTCACTAAACCCTTCTCATTCACATTCTAATTCGCATATACTTTGGGTTTTCCCACATCTTTGCTTCCTTTTTGCGTCTATCTTTTACACCTTGCACCTACTCTAATTCCTTCCTTTCATATCTCTCAACAGTTACACTAGTTTTTCTCTTAGTCACTAACCACTACTAATTGTCTAGGGAACATGAAGATGACAAAAATAGGTAGAGAGGAGACAATACATTGTGGTAGGTGGTGTTTTTTATTATATATTTGTCTTTATCTACTTACTATGGTCCTTTTATATCTTTATGTCTAATGCATGTGATTTATGATGCTATAGAAATCTAAATATCCCTTTGTTTATCCCTCTACTTTATACGGTGCTATATGTCTACTGTATGTGGTGTATGGTTCTTTGTATGGTCTATTTTCTTATTATCTATCTATTTAATGTCTTTATTTGTTTTATGTCCCTTTGTTGAATCTACATTTTCTATAGGAATGTTCCCCCTCATTCACTACAATATATTTTTTTAAATTTCATTTCATTTTAATTTGGTTTCTGAACTTGTTAGAGGACTTAGGATTAATAGCTATTAGGCGAAATACAAAGTTGATTCATTAACAGGATTAATTGGGCAAGTCACTTAGTTTAAATTTAAGTTTAGTTTATGGAGGAGTAGGCAAAGAAAAGGTGAAAAATGATGTAATGTTTCTATAAGAAGAGAGAAATGTTGCAAGTGTGGATTAAATGCTCCTACTCTTACTCTATGGTCTTAAGCTTGAATTAAGTGTAGACTACGCAAATAATAATCAATCTTAGGATTGTTTGAACAAAACTTCAAATCTTTAATATTCCTACAAGGGAGGAGCTACTTCTAGACCAAACCATTGGGAAAAACAACATTACAATGAATAGAACATAAGGTTAAGTAATATGAATAATTTGGAAGATTTATTTTGATTATCCTTACTTTGGTAATTAAGCAAACCATTACCATTGGTGTGGAATCTTTTTAACATAAAACTACAAGACAATAAGGTCTAAAATAGTATCTTAATTTTACAAGTGTATTTGAAATAACTAAATTATATAAAGTATCAAGTTTGCACTTATAGATATTTAGTTAAAAGTTATGAACAAATAAGAAAATTCATATAAGTTTTGCTTAGAAATATTAGTAAATAAACTTTACTTGTAGAAAAGGTTTGGTATTTGTGCTAAATTTTTCTTTCTTTTTTTCCTTCACTTTTGAGTTGCAAATTGAACTTTTGATTCTTTGACAAGTAATTTAAAAAATAACCATCATTTCCCTTCCTTATGGCTTTATTGTCATTGCAAGAATAAAATGCCACTTTGGGCTTATTCTTTTTTAGTTAATTTTCTTCCTTTTATTACTTATGATTACCATGCTAAATTCATTTGCAATTTATAATTTTCATTTTCTTGAAGTTATTATTACTAAATTATTCTCTTAGTTTTGTTTAACCTTGTAAATATAATAAAAGTGATCTAGCGGACAATAAATATATAGAAGCAAATGTAAGTGGTACTACGTAAAGCTAAGATTAGTTAGAAAATAAAATTAAATACAAAATAGTACTAGGTAGAACTGGGATTGGTCATTCCTTTTATTAGCTAAAAAATAGTATTAGATATAATTCTCACGAACAAACAATTATGGCCCTAACTATTAGGAACAAGTAATAAATAGAACAAAAGTTTAATGAATATGAATAATATGGAAATTTTATTTTAATTTGACTTATTTTGGTAATTATCCAAAACATTATCAATGTTATAATCTTTTTAACACAAAACTAATAAAAAAGACTAGGCTAAGTTGTAAGGTAAAGATGAGTTAAATGTATGAAGAACTAAGAAAACCCACAGAAATTTTAGCCTAAAAATATCAATAATTCAATTTCACCTTTAAAAAAGGATTGGAACTTGTGTTAAAATTTTCATTTTTTTAGTTTTGAGTTGTAAGATTGCATTTTCCTATTTTGACTAATTATTTTAACAAATAACGAATCTTTCCTCTTCCTTGTGAATAGGTGTACATTGGCCCAATTTGGTTGTATAAGGTTGTTTTATGGTAAAAAGTTTAAAACCTGAGTTGAAATATATGTATAAATAAACGAGTATTTTTGAAAAAATTCACATCAATTATATTAGCTATAGGCAAATATATGAGATGGCAAAGCAATTAGGATACCTTAAAGTTCACAAGGCATATTAAAACATACTTAATTTCAAATTTAGTGAGTCGCTAAGACTTATTGAATCAAATCAAAGTTATATTAGGCTCATAAACCTAATGAAAATCTATGAAATGGTAAATGTTTATATAATCCATTTGTTAGACATGCTAATCCTTGCTTTTGAGATATTACCTATAACCGGAGCAGAGGATGGAGATAGTGAAGGTAAAGAGGAAAGTTGTAGTGTTAGGGTGAATTATGTTGATGATAAAGATATTGATGAAGAAGTTGGTAAGGCTGATGAATATGTTGACAAAGAAATTCATGAAGAAGTTGGTGACCCTAATGAACATATTGATGAAGAAATTAATGAAGAAGTTTTTGGAACTGATTAACATATTAAAAACTTAGATGATCAAGATGTTAGGGACCAACTTTATGGGTATATACAAATTGATATTCTTGATGACCATTAAACCGTTACATTTGATTCAACTAATTGTGACAGTTTTATTGATAGTGATAAATATCTAAGCAGAGATGAGCCTCATGAACCATTACGAAAACTAAGTACAAGTTTTAGGCATAATCCACTTGATGTGGCGTCACATCAGAGATTCGGAATGAATTTTAGATATGCAAAAAAATTTGAAGATGTTGTTGTGGATTATAGAGTATGAATAGGATACAATATCAGGTTGAAGGATAGTGAAAGCCATAGGATCAGAGTTAGACGTATTAAGGGATGCTCATTGGAGTTATATATTAGTAATGATAAAAAATGAACAATGTTTCAAAGTGAAGACATACGATCCTTATCGTAGTTGTTTCACTACCAATAATACAATTTGGTTTCAACTAAGTTCCTTACGATATGTTTTAGGGATATAATTTTTGAAACACCTAATATCTCTACAACAAAGATGTTTAAAAAGTGTAGAGAGAAACTTTATATAATTGTTGACTCAAGTATGTGTAGAGTAGCAAAGAAGGGACTAGGGAAAGAGAGGGAATTTTATTTTGTTAATGAATATGCTAAACTACAAGGATATATACATAAGTTGAAGATTAGTAATCTTGGTTCAATAGTGAAGTTACAACTGGTAAGGAATCAAGATACTTCTTTGTTATAGGTATACAAAATTACATTTATGCATATAAGCAAATAACTATAGTAATGTTCTACATTTATTCATAATTCTTTATCGCTTTTGTAGCTCAAAAGGTTATATATTTGCTTTGATGCTATGAAAAGAGGTTGGATGCATTCTAGGCTAATTTTTGGTATTGAGGGTTAAAAAAAATTCTAAGGCCAGTATTAAGTGTAATAAGGAGGGATGGTGATGGATGGATGTATCCATTGGCTTGGACTATTTTGGAGGTAAAAAAAACTAATTAATGAAGTCATTTTGTGAATTTACTGACTTGTGACTTAGAGCTGGATAATAGTTAAGGACTTGTAATCATCTCTGATATGCAAAGGTATCTTATTCTTCATAAATTTATTATTAATTAGAATATAACTTTTTATCTTAAGTAAAAATTTTCTATTATTTTTGGGATTGGTAAGAGCTATTGAAAATATATTACTAAATGCTAGTTATCAAATGTGTGCTAGACACATACACCATAATTGACATATGAAATGGAAGGAAAAGGATTTGAGAAAGCAATTTTAGAATTATGCATAGTCGATAATAAAAATATTGGACAAAATAAAACATGGATATGCTTTAATATTACTTGAATATCCTAAAGAGAGGTGGGGCAAGATGCTACAATCTTTTAAATCAAAATGCATGGTTGTTAGAAATAATATAAACGAATAAGAGTTAGGCTAGTTATTAGCATGCTTGAAATAATTAAAAACATGATGATGAAAAACATGCAAATATAAGAGAATTGTCCATACTTAGAAGGCAGATGTTACACTGACCATAGTGAAGAAATTGGAAAATAACGAAAAAGATGAAATACAATGAAGAACACTCTAAAATGGAGATGGAGTATATGAAATGTCAAAAGACAATGTCAAACATACTATAAAAATTGTTAAACACCATTCATGTAGTTTTCAGGCATAGGATCTATATGGATGTCTTTGCAAATATGTGATAAGTGATATTCACAATTCCAAACAAAGGGTCGAGATATTTTTAAGTGGCTGCTACAAGAAATCATGATTCCTCAGTTTGTATTAGGTGTGCAATTTTTTGGCCTACTATTGACATAGAGGAAATACACCTACCACTTAAAAGAGTCATGCCAGGGAGACAAAAAACAATTAGAGGAAAATGAGCAAATGAGCCTGAAAAGTAAAATAAAAATCTAAACAAATTGTTTTAAAAAGGACAGGTACAAAATTGTAGGTGGCAGTTTTGACCATTACGCAAGAAAATGCAACAAGGAAGCCTGAATATTACCTAGTTAAGAGTCTTCATAAGTATAAAACCTTCTTTGATTATAAACCTTGCATTGATTTGTGTGCTTTGCTTCATATGTCAAACTCACATTGTTATTTCTATTATGTTTATCAGGTCATCACTTAGGTATCTATTTATGTATATAACCATTTGGTTTTTTATCAATTTATCTTCGTTGTAATGATTGATGATTATATTACATTTCATTAATATAGGTTGCTAGTGCAGACATAATTGAAGATATTACTATATCAATTTAATAAAGTAATACTTTGAGTTTCATATATAAACATTCATTCCATCACTATTAATTAATACTGTGAATGACATGTGTTTCTAGGTTGGTATCTCTTCACATGACAGTAAAAGGAAGTTTAGAGATGTTGATCCATATATATTGAATTTGTCACTTGAATTAAGGGATATAAGGTTCAAAAGACAATCTAGCATTACTTCCCAATAGTTACTAGTTGACGAAAAAAGGATGAGAGCATTAATGACTTAAGCACTACATAAACAATTATCACAGTCAAGTGCAAATGAGGGGAGTAATGTGGCACATAATCAACCATATTAAATTTGTTATATATGTTGGCTCTAATTTTTTTATGGATGTATTATTCTCGTAATACTGTATGGATGGATAAATATTTTTTGTATTTTATTTTTGGATAGATATGTTGCTAGCATGTATATATGCCTGCCACTTTTACATACGAATTCCAAATATCATAAATATATTTTCCATTTTTGTATATGAATTCCAAATATTTTATTATTATGAATTACTAAATATTACAGGTGATAATAGAAGTTCTAGAGCAAATGATAAGGAATGATAATAATTAAATTCAATATGTAATATTACAGTTGTCAATAGAAGTTATAGTGCATAATGATATCATTACATTCATTATAATTTAAGTTTAAAACAAAATATTACAATTCAGTTCCATTTCCTTATAATTTTTTTTGAAAATAACACTCACCTTAAGCAAAAAAATTACGATAATCACTAAAATAAAATTTAACTCAATTTTCTCTTTTTCTAATGAACTAATGTTTTGCTTAATGAGCTTTATTTGCTCCTTAATTTCAATGGTTATTAATTATTTCAATTATGGTTATTTAGTCCTCCTTTAATATACATACTTCTTTTCTTTAATTTATGATTCACTTTAATAACCCTCTCAATAATTTTCTCATCGTACTACTAAAAAAATCACTTCTTCCATTTTGAAAAAAAAATTAATTAGTAAGATATAACATTATACATATTAGCATTTTACCTTATTAAGAACAAAAACTCATAGGATATTTGGGGCATTCATAAAATTTCCTCCTTGGGTTATAATCACTGTACAAAGTTCTTAATGAAGCTTTGAAATTGTACTAACAAACCACATCATGCATCATTTGAATTTAATGTTGTATTAGTAGAAGACATGGAGTCCATAGCTTTAAGAGGCCACTACAATCATCACAATATAATTACTAAAGCTCACATTCACACATGAACTAACAAAGGACATTAATAAACCAAAAATAAAATGAACTAATGCACTAGGTGAATTTCAGTAGAAAGTAATAAAGTAGAGATTGGCCTAAAAAATAGACTACAATTTGATACTTGAGGGATCAGGTTTTTAATATGATGATAGTTGTGTTTAACGATAAACTTTCCTTTTTTTCTCATTTTCTCAATTATATGGAACATAAAATAAAAGCAATCAATTTAATATGAATTGGCAAAATTAAAGTAACCCAAATTATAATTTTTACTAACATTATTTGATTTTTAAGGTATTTCTCTCTTTTACCACATGTAAAGTTTACTTTAATTGTTGATCACAATACCGATTATATTAGTCTCAATTGCTGCGATCATCATATCATCCTACCTACCTTAATTTCATGGTGCTTACAATAATTATGATTTCCTCTTATTAAAAGACAATGAACTAGAATTGAAATTTTATAGAAATTCTAATTACAAAGACACAAAAACACAAATGACAATCCAACATTAGGTTTTAAAGAAAACAATATAAACCCTAACTTTATCTAAATCAAAATTATTCATCTATTTTTAGGTAAAATAAAAAATAATTTATGAGAACCAATAATAAGTAAAATAGAGAAACCTCCATAAAAGTTTACAAGAATAAATATGGTCAATTATGGCAAAGTCAAGGGAATTTGAGCATGACCTACCAAAATTTTGGAATTGTGGACATTGTTTGTAATATCTCCGTAAACATATACCTTCAAAATATTTTCTACTCTAGCTTATCTATCAAAAATTTGAAAATTAGGACATTGTTTATAATACCTCCATAGACATATTTTCAAAATCATAAGAAGAATTGTAAATGTGATTCCTTTTACTGTAATGAATATCACAATAAATTTAACCTAAAAATATAGCAATAAATTTCACCTAACAATATAATAATAAATTTTATCAAAAAAGCTAGAGTAAGATGTGATTATACAATACCAAAAGAGTTGGTGCGAGGGAGATACCAAAGGAGGATGGTGTAAGAAAGAAAACTTATTTCAACCAAGATAAAAGTCAAGTTATAAGGTACAAGATGTGTGGGAGAGAATCTAAGAAGAGGAAGCAAGTGCATAGAGAAGCCAGAGTAACTACTAGTAAGAGGAAGAATCCAAAGTAGGTGCAAGATATAAGAGATAAGAGGAAGCAAGGCATTAGAAAAGCCAAAACAAGAAGCAACATTGATTCAATTAACGATTTGTTCAAATCCCAATATTCACAATTTAGGATTTGTTGATTAGAGAATTTAGGTATTTTAATTAATGAAAACCTAAAAATTAACATTAAAGAATAATTATACTAATAAGAAAATTATCATAATTTTTCTTTATAAAAGTGTGCCCCATTATGTCACATGACATACATATTGCAGTGAGATCCATTATTAGATTTTAAAAATTAATAAATAATGTCACTCAGTATTAATAATTTCATCTATTTGAACTATTTTTTAAACGTTTTGAAAATAGTAAAATTCAAATTAAACGGTTAGAAACATATTCAAATTATATTTTGATAAAAACATTGAAGTTCAATATGTATTTTATGACTTACGTTCACAATTTTAAGGTTTTACGGTTGTTGGGATTTGAATGCTTAGATTGAGTAACTTATTTCCCTAAATCTCATTGTGGTTGTTCATTCTAAGTAAGTCGGTTTGTTGATTGCTCTTAGTGTATGATTATATTTATATGAAATGTTAAGTTGGTTTTTAACGTTGCTTGCTTCAATTATTTTCTTTTTTATTTAGAACTCAAATCTCCCGTTAAATTATATTGCAAGGTTAGAAAATTTTAATTTTATATTAAATTTAAGGTATCCCATAATTTTGAAATAAAATTTATATGACATGCCATGTTTATTAATTTTAAAAAGGTATTTTAAAACTATTTAAGAATAAATATATAATAATTTATTTATACTTAAAAATTAAATGTGTATGTTTCTAACTATTTAAGACTCTCACACTATTAAGAATTTTATCAACAAGAAAATTACTATTTAAGAAAATGAATTTCTCACTTTTAGATAGAAAATTTTTATACAAATGAACTCAAACTTCTACAATGCAATGATGCTAACCTAAACAATCATTTAATTTATATGAGTGAGTTTGTGTTAGCTAATTCAAATATTACTAAAGAAAAGAGTTAGTTAATAGCACTCTTAATAAATGTTATATTAAACAACATATATTTTCAAAATCATAAGAAGATTTGTAATTGTGATTCTTTTTAGTGTAATGAATTTACATTACTAAGAGAGCTGGTGCAGGAGAGATACCAAAGAAGGTTGGCATGACAAAGAAACCCACTTCAGCTAAGATAAAAGTCAAGTTATGAGGTGTGCAGTGTGTGTGAAAGAATCCAGAGGAAGCAAGTGCATGAGAAACGTTAGAGCAGCTACGAGTAAGAGCGGGAATCCATATTAATGCAAGGTGTATGGGATAAAAGCGAAGAGGAAGCAAGTGCATCAAAAAAGCCAGAGTGTAGCATTGATTCAATTAAAGATTTGTTCAAATCGCTATGTTCATAATTTAGGATTTTTTGATTAGATAATTTAATTAATGACTTAACCTAAAAATTAACATTAAAGAATAATATATTGATAGGAAAATTATCTTAATTTTTATTTGTAAAATCTACCAGTAGGCTCCATTATGTCACATGACAAACATATAATAGTGGAATCTATTAGTAAATTTTAAAAATTAATAAATAGTATCACCTCAATATTGACATGATACTTAACTAACAAAAATCCGACTCCTTCAAATTTTTTGTATGTTTGAAATATGTTTTTAATGCTTTGAAAATATTAAAATTCAAATTAAACATCTAGAAACATTAAGTTCAAATTATATTTTAATAAAAACAATGAGGTTAAATTTATATTTTATGCCTTACATTCACATTTTTTAAGATTTTATGGTTGTTAGGGTTTGAATGTGCAGATTGAGTCACTTTTTTTCTTCAATCTCAATGTAAAGGTGATTGAGGACAAATAGAAGAATTATGAATTAGTAGTAAAAAGCATTAAATTAGGAAGTGCGGATGATATTAGGCTACTGGAATATTAGGTTTCAAGGTTAAATTTTGGCTAAGAATGCATAATTTCAAAAAAATTTTAAAGCTGGAAATTTAAGGTTTGATTGCTGGAATTTTAAACTTAGGATTTTAGGGTTTAATATGGTTGGAATATAGGTTTGAGAGGGCTGGAATTTAGGTTAAGGTTGCTGGAATTTGGTGAAGAACTCAAAGAATAGATAGTAGGAAACTAGGAATCACTTCTAGGGTCTAAGAATCACTCTTAGAAGAAAGCATCATATCTTCTAACTGAAAACTCTCAAATTGTAGAAAAATTCCAGATTGCTTGTTATTGATGAAAGATTAAGTACATATGTATAGTTTTCTTAGAATCCTTATTCTAGTAGGAAAAGGATTTGTAATTTAAATCCTAACACAATACAGAAATTCTGTAAGTCCTATTCAACTAGGATATTATATCTAAAATAGAATAACATAATATTACTACTTCCTATCTAAAAAGAAATCCTAATGAAATATGAATTTTAGCCTTATCTTTGATGTTAACTGAATTCCCAATCCTCATCCCACCAAATTAGGATTTGTGGTTAACTAATCTTTCCTCTTTTATTTCTTCTCTATACTTTAAGTTCTTTTACATCAATTCTCCTCAGCTTGTCGGATCGATGTTGAATGTGATAAATATTGATCAAATAAATTTGGATTCAACTTCTAAAATTCAAACTTTAAAATTCGAGTCTTATTAGAAATCGGTCTTCCTTTCCACTTGACAAGGAATTATCGATATCCTCCATCTTTGGTAGCTACAATTTGTTCATCTAGAACATCTTCTATCTCCTGTTTTTAAGATGGGGAGGAATTCTTACAACTGTAGTAGGGAATTGCTTATCATCTTGCCTATGATAAATAGTTAAGTACGTAATATTAAAGATAGGACTTATTCGCTTGTCACTTGGTAATTCCAAAATATGAGCATTAACACTTATCTTCTTGATGATCTTATAAGGTCCAACATTTCGTGAATGAAATTTCTTATATTCCCCTTTTTGAAAATGCTCTGGACGAATCCTAACCATCACCATATCTCCTTCATTGAATTCCACTAATCGACAATGTTGATTAGCATTTTCTTTATAAGACAAGTTACTGGTTGTTATCTTTCATCGTATCTCATCAAAACTATCCCTCATATGCTTTGCAAAACTGTTAGCTTCAATACTAACTCTTGTTGTTTGTGGTAAAGGAACTAGATCAATAGGCTTCCTTGGTTGAACTCCTGAAACAATCTCAAAAGGGCACCTACCAGTAAACTTATTTATATAGCTATTGTATGCAAATTTTGCCATAAGAAGAATTACAAATTGTCTCCAACCAAACATCTTAACAATTCTCCCAAGCTTCTATTCACCACCTCTATTTGTCCATCAATTTGAGGAGGGAAAGAACTTGAAAATTGAAGCTTAGTGTTTAATGTTTTCCATAGTGTTCTCCAAAAATAACTCATAAACTTTACATCACGATCAGAGACAATGGTTAAAGGTAATCCATATAGATGTACAACCTCTTTGAAGAAAATTTTAGCAATATGGACAAAATCATAAGTTTTGACCAATATATCTGCAAATGGTTTCATAACTAAACCACATGGCTTCTTTACAACATGGTGATCAAGAACATACCTATTGCTGCTTATTGTGGTTAGATCTTTTAATTTTCCGTCGTTCTTTAATTCTGACTTTGTAAGTGCACTCATAGCTTCTTCTTTATTCCTATATTGTGTTAATTTTGTATCTTCATTCAAAACTACTTCTCCTTTATCAAACACTAAAACATAATCTTTATCAACAACACTAATGATATTATCAAGTTTTGAACCAATAAGCTCCGGAACCCCATGTAGTTACTGGTTAATATTTTCAACTTCTGTCCAATTCTTTTAACTTGCTACTTTGGTGTTTCAGCTTGTTGTCTTTGTGTTTTGATTTGTTGTTCAAGGGTTTCAGTCTGTTGTTTAGGTGTTTCAACCTCTAATTCAGGGGTTTAAGCTTACTATTTAAGTGTCTGAACTTGTCATTTGGTTATTTCAACTTTAGGGTACGCCAAAAAATCCACTTGGTTCTATTTTTCTAGATTGTCTACCTTTATAGGCTTCAAAACTATCTTCCTTCCATAAAATATAAAATGATAGGTGTTAGCTTTTCCGAAGTGCTACACATCTCAATCATATAAATATGGTTGACCGAGTAACATATGGGATACTTTTATAGGAGTCACATCACACTAAATAGAATCCTCATATATTCCTAATTTGAAAGACACTAAGCACCTTCTAGTAACTGGTATAGTACTATCATCTACCTAAGTAACTTTGTAGGATTTTAATGTTTCTCTGTGAGTAAATTCAATCACTTCACCATGTTCTCTGATACCATGTTCATACTACTTCCTCCATCAATGATAAGCTTGCATACTTTATCTCCACATCTAACTTGAGTAAAGAAAATAGCAGTACGAAGCCATTCTTCTTGTTAAGATTTGTAAGATTAGCTAGTTCATCACTAGAGTCTCCTTCCAACTCCTATCCAACTTCGTTTTCACATATGTAATCATCAGATTCTTCCTTTTCTTCTTCTCCCCTCATATGAAAAGATTTAGTAAGACATTCATAAGCAAAGTGGCCACTCCCATTGCATTGTCATTGTTGCCTCCTTTCGTCCCAGCCTCCACTGTGATTTTGCCTTTAGATTTAGCTCCTTGAGAAGTTATGTAGTTGTTTTGTAGTGCAAATTTTGATGCATTGGATGCTAGTCTAAAGTTTTACACTGTCATAGTTTTCTTCATGCTGAACTCCCCAATTTGGCTTCAAAACTTTTTAACTTGTTGTCCTAAGTATTGTTCTGCTTTTAATGCCAAGTGATAGGCATCTTCAAGGTTATAAATCCTTTGCATTATCAGCTCCTTTCAAATTTCTGCCATTAAGCCATTTTTTGTAGTAAGATATAAGTTTTCATTCTGATTCCTTCCCTTCACATCGAATAAAAAGCTCATTAAATATTTCCGTGTACTCAGTTATAGACATAATCCCTTGTCTAAAGGTAGTGAGTTAATCTCAAAGATCTTTCTGATAATGAAATGGTAAGTATTTCTCCGATAACTTCAGCTTCATCTCTTCCCAATCAACAATTTGTGACTGGCCTGTTTTTTGAAGTCTGTCCCTTACCAATCTCCACCAGATTTTAGCATATCTAACAAACTTCATCTTTGCAAATTGAACTTTTCGATCTTCTGACATGTGGTACCAGTTAAAGAAATCTTCTATTACTGTTGTCTAGTCTAAGAATAGGTATGGGTCCATCTTTCCTGCAAAATCAGGAGCTTCAACACGAACTTTCTTAGTAATGACATCGAGTTCATTGTATGCTTCGACTCTATCATGGACTCTAAAGGCTCGCATGTACTCTCCATGTGTTGCTGGTTGGTTTCTTTGTCTTAGACCCCTCGGTATGCATTGATTTCCTAACCTCATTTGCTATTGATTAGTGTCAGTCTCTTTGTCTTGGATTTCACTTTCTCCTCCCTCACCATCAAGTGTAGTTTTTTGTCTGGTATTATTTTCTGGGCTAATTCTTGGAGCACCATATGATAGAGAATCAGCAAGGTCTAATCTTTCTATAACTCATAAAAGTATCTCATCTCGCTCCTGATCGTGGAGGATTCCTTTATATGTCGTTCTGCTAAGTGTTGTCATCACAAACCAAAGCTCTGATACCAAATTGATGTAGGACAAATAAAAAAACTATAAACTAGTAGTAAAAAGCACGGAATTAGGAATTGTGGATGATATTAGGCTGTTGGAATATTATGTTTCAAGGTTGAATTTTGGCTAGGAATGCAGATTTTTTAGATTTTTTTAAAGCTGAAAATTTAAGGTTTGATTGCTAGAATTTTAGGTTAAGCATTTTAGGGTGGTTTAATATGGTTGGAATATAGGTTTAAGAGGATGGAATTTAGGTTAGGGTTGCTGGAATTTGGTGAAGAACACAAAGAATGGATAGTAGGAAACTAGGAATCACTCTTATAGGTTATTTGGTTCAAAGAATGTAATAGATAAGAAATATAATAGTTATTCTTAGGAATAGAAAAGATGAAGAATAGAATAGAATGGATATTACTTTGTTTGGTTCAAAGAATATAATAGATAAGGAATTTCTATGCCAGTGTTTGGTTTGAAAATATAAACTTAAAAATAACAAAGGAATAACTAACAAAAAGATCATAATATCTTTATTATTATTATTATTATTATTATTATTATTATTATTATTATCATCATCATCATCATCATCATCATCATCATCATTATTATTATTATTATTTATTTTTATTAACTATATTTATTTTGATTATTATTAAATTCATTATTATTACTAAATTTATTATTTTTATTTATTATATTTATTTTATGATTAATAAATTCCTTATTATTATATATTTTGTTAATTTTATTTATTTTTATTTTTATTATTATTAGATTTATTATTTTTATCAATATTAATTATTATTATTATTATTAATTTTCTACTTATTATTATTAATTTTATTAATTATTATTAAGGAATTAATTATTAAATTCCTTAATTATATTTATTATTACTATTATTGAATTCCTTATTATTATTAATTTTCTTCTTCTTATTATTAAATCTATTCTTAATATTATTAAATTTATTATTCTTATTATTATTACTTATTATTATTATTAGTTTTCTACTAGCAACTATTTTTTTTTATTACTATTAAATTCCTTATTATTATTAAATTCATTATTTTATTAATTATATTTATTTTATGATTAATAAATTCCTTATTATTATATTTTTATTTTATTTTATTTTATTTTTATTATTAACAATATTATTATTATTATTAAATTTTTCTTATTATTAATATTAAGTATTATTATTATTAATTTTCTAATCATTATTATTAATTTTATTAATTATTATTATTAAATTCCTTAATTATATTTATTTTTTTATTAAATTCCTTATTATTACTAATTTTCTTCTTATTATTATGAAATTTTTTCTTAATATTATTAAATTTATTATTATTATTATTATTTTTCTACTAACAACTATTATTGTTATTATTAATTTTATTTATTTATTTATTATTATTATTATTAGTATATGTAAATTTATTATTATTATTAATTTTCTATTAACAACTATTATTGTTATTTAATTTTATTTAATTTATTTATATTATTATTATTATTAGTAATTATTATTATTATTGAGGAGTATAAATTGTCCAAAAGAAAGAGAGTTGTGTTTGAGGTATTCCCACTTGCATGGAATAGATAAAGAGGAGGGGGTTGTCTTTAGCTATTCCTTAATGTAAGGAATAGGTAATCTTTAGAAATATTATTCCTAGAGTCCTAAAATAAACTAAACAAGGGAATAAATAATATGTGAGAATAGAAGGGTAATATAATTTCTATTACCCTTAACCAAACACCCAATGAGATTCTCTGTTTGTTCATGTTGTTAAAGGAAAAAGACATTTTCAAACACTTCATGCAGGAGTCTAAACTCAAGTACGATGTGTACCTTAACAGGAGTGAAGCCAACCTCCGATCTCATTGTTAGAATATCTTGGATGTGATTGTTTCTGGAAACGCATTCTTAGACATGTTTCCCCTTAATGCTTTCCAACGTAACTAAAAAAAAATCAAATTTAACTATATTTTATTAGTTATCAATTTCATATTCTTAACTAAACACTAGGGTGTGCTTGATTAAGGGGTATGGGAAGGAAGGTATGGGTAAGGAATGAAAACTACATGCTTGGTAGGGAACTATGATTGAATGAATAGTGATTTCATTCCTCCATTTTGAGTATTGATCCATACCCCTCATAATAGAGAGGAATGAGAATCATTA
>JANIIA010000192.1:66601178-66614055 GCA_027478495.1 Erythroxylum alaternifolium | reverse complement strand
ATTTTATATTATTATTATTATTATTAATTTTCTTCTTATTATAATTAAATTTATTATTCTTATTAATATTTAATATTATTATTAATTTTCTACTAACAACTATTATTATTATTTATTTATTTTATTTTATTTTAATTTATTATTATTATTATTATTATTAGTGAGGGGTATAAGTTGTCCAAAAGAAATAGTTATTTGAGGTATTCCCAATTGCGTGGAATAGGTAAAGAGGGGGAGGATTGTCTTTGGCTATTCCTTAATATAAGGAATAGGTAATCTTTAGGAATATTAGTCCTTGGGTCATAAAATAAACCAAACAAGGAAATAAGTAATATGTAAGAATAGAAGGGTAATAAAAATTGTATTACCCTCAACCAAACAACCCATTAGAGTATAAAAATCACTCTTAGAAGAAAGCATCACACCTTATAATTGAAAACTCTCAAAGTTGTAGAAAAATTCCAAATTGCCTATTATTGATGAAAGACTTAAGTACATATATATAGTATTCTTATAATCTTTATTCTAGTAGTAAAATGATTTCTAATTTAAATCCTAATATAATAGAAATTCCATAAGTCCTGTTCAAGTAGGATAATATATATCCAAAATAGAATAACATGATACTACTACTTCCTATCTAATTAGGAATCCTAATGCAATATGAATTTCAGCGTTATTTTTTATGTTAACTCAATTCCTAATCTTCATCCCACCAAATTAGGACCTGTGGTTAACTAATTTTTCCTTTTTTATTTCATCTATGTACTTTAAGTTCTTTTGCATCAAAAGGTTTATTCTAAGTAAGTCAGTTTGTTTGCATCAAAGGATTTATTCTAAGTAAGTTGATTACTCTTAGGTTGTGATTATGTTTTATCCCATACTATGTAGGTTCTTAATGTTGCTTGCTTCAATTTTTTTTATATTTATTTAGAACTCAAATCTCCTTTTAAATTGTATTGTATGGTTAGAAAAATTTTAATCTTATATTAAATTTAAGGTATCCCATAAATTTTAAATATAATTTATATGACATGTCATGTTTATTAGTTTTAGGGGTGTCAATAGGCCGAGCCGGGCTCGACCTTAAGTTATGGTAGCCTGTGGGCCGGTCAGTGGCCTAGCTGGCCAACATGGGTTAGCCTGCGGCCCGGAGCTGGGCCTAGCCAACTTGTTATGTATTTTTTAAATAAAAAATGTTCAAAACGGCGTCGTTTTGAAAATAACCGACGGACCGGATTAGTTTAAAGGTGACTTTCAAAATCTTTAAAAATAAATATTTAATAATTTATTTATAAGTAATAATTAAATGTATATGCTTATAACTATATAAGACTCTCACCCTATTAAGAATTTTATCACCCAAAAAAAATTACTATTTAAGAAAATGAATTTCTCACTTTTAGAAAAAAAATTTTTATATAAATGAACTCAAATTTCTACCATACAATACAATGATGCCAAACTAAAAAATCATTTATTTCATACGAGTGAGTCTGTGTTAGCTAATTCGATTATTACTAAAGAAAAGAGGTAGTACTCTTAATAATTGTCATATTAAACAATTATGACTTTAAATTCATATAGATTTTTACCTAATTTTTAACAAAGTAAAAGAAGGCCGGTTTTTTTGGTGACATGGCAAATGCTGGTTTGTCCAAAATTAAAAAATTCCATAAAAGAGAGAAATATCCTGCAAAGGATAAACTAACTTACTTGGTCGTTACAGTCTGTGTTCACTGTGCCTCCCAGCTTCAGAAATCTCCTCTGATGGCATCTCTAAACCCCTCAAAAGCCCTTCACCCCTCTCTACTCCGTACCCACTTCCGTCTAGCCCCTCCTCGCGTTTACTCCACTCCTGAGTTCAAACCCAAGCTCCACTCTCCATACGACAAAAAGTTTCAACCTTTAACTCTTATTTGCAAGCTTAGGACCTCAAAAGGAGTTGAGAACAATGAGAATAAGATTGCCAAGAAGATAACTTTTACAGCATCCTCTCCACCATTGTCAGAGGAAAGTGATAGTGGTAATAGTATGATCCCAAGCAAGGCAAAGAAAGCAGATGGTGGAAGGGTGTTTGGGTTTATGAAGGTATTGCCTAGGAGAGCTTTGGCTGTTTTATCGAACTTGAATGTGGCTATAGGAGAGATGTTCACCCTTGCTGCTCTCATGGCTCTTGGTATGTCATTTTTTCGTTTCTTCCGTTTCTTCATTCTTGCGATTCAGTTTGTGTCATTGCAGGAAGTGCCAGAAACTCGAAGAAATAATTTTTAATTATTGTTTGATTTATGTCTAATTGAGTTGTTTCAATCGAGATTTTGTACTATAAAACTATGATTATGCATTATTTTGTTTGGTTGACAAATGGGCACTGTACACCTAAGTTGCATTATATGTTGCAACTGAACATTATGTGTATGGATGCTTTTCTTCAGGTACTGCCATTGATCAGGGAGAGGCTCCAGACTACTATTTTGAGAAATTCCCTGAAGAGGATCCGTTGTTAGGATTCTTCACTTGGAGGTGGGTTCTAACCCTTGGATTTGATCACATGTTCTCCTCTCCTGTTTTCTTGGGGATGCTGGTTCTCCTTGGAGCTTCTCTCATGGCCTGCACTTACACAACACAGATCCCTATTGTGAAGGTTGCAAAAAGGTTTGAGCTTTCTCATAAAATTCTTGGCCTCAGCTAGGATTGAGAAGTTCAACTGACCCAACCTATGCGGTATGTAGATGGAATTTCTTACGGTCGGCAGGGACCATTCGTAAGCAAGAAATTTCTGACTCCTTACCAAGGGCTTCTCTTCAGGATTTGGGAGTAATTTTGATGGGTGCTGGATATGAGGTCTGATCTGTGTCCATTTCCCTTTGAATTCTTGCAATTGTTTGACTGCTGGTTTGCCTATATAAGGTCCCATGAGACCTAAATGTTTGCCATTCCTGATATGCCTGCATTTTATCAACACAAGATATTTTAAGATGGCTTTAGATGCTAAGTTTCTACTCTTGTAGTTACATTGCTCCTAGGTCCTTAAAACTATTTATAAAAAAAAACTAAGTTTCATTCTCAATATCCAAGGCTTGACTCATTCAGGTATTCATGAAAGGGCCGTGTCTATATGCTTTCAAGGGACTAGCGGGCCGATTTGCCCCAATTGGAGTGCATTTGGCATTGCTGCTGATAATGGCAGGCGGAACACTTAGTGCAGCTGGGAGTTTCAGGGGATCAGTTAATGTTCCACAAGGACTGAACTTTGTTGTGGGAGATGTGTTAGGCCCAAGTGGGTTTCTATCTACTCCAACCGAAGCTTTCAACACTGAAGTTCATGTCAACCGGTTCTACATGGATTACTAT
Source organism: Erythroxylum alaternifolium (assembly GCA_027478495.1). Classification (NCBI taxonomy): domain Eukaryota; kingdom Viridiplantae; phylum Streptophyta; class Magnoliopsida; order Malpighiales; family Erythroxylaceae; genus Erythroxylum; species Erythroxylum alaternifolium. Next base: position 66,610,701 of record JANIIA010000192.1, on the reverse strand, counting down.
GACAGTGGGCAGGTGAGTTTGATGTTTCTCGATTTGATATAAAGAATCATAATCAGGTACGACTTCGCACTGCAGATTTTTGTCATGCTGAAAATTTGCATCTAGAATTGTTTTCTAATTCTATGGCGATTTAGCTTAAAATCTTTCAATTTGATATGGAGTCATTGGTCAAAATGCTGTAACTGAGAGCTTTTTCATAAGAATGATATTTCTTCGTGGTCCTCTTAGAGATGACTCTCCAATATTCGAACAAGGAAGTTCAATGGGTGTTTTCCACAAATATTAAGGTGGTGATATAATAGATAACGTCCATTTCTAATTTGTTCCCTCTAATGTATTCCTATCCTCATGGTTTTGACTCATAGGTGCGACAATTTCACACTGATTTGTCACTATTTGACCTTAATGGGAAAGAACTGATGAGAAAAACAATTAGTGTTAATGATCCTTTGCGTTATGGCGGCATCACTATATACCAGACGGACTGGAGCATCTCAGCTTTACAGGTAATTAAGGATGATGAAGGACCCTTCAATTTGGCTATGGCACCTTTAAAGATCAATGGAGACAAGAAACTTTATGGTACCTTCTTACCAATTGGGACTGCTGATGATACCAATGTCAAGGGCATGTACGTTCCTGTCATTATTTTGCCTACTTTCTGTAGTGTGAATTCAGGGATGATAAATACTTTTCTTGTCGTAACTAGTTTTGGTTTTCTGAAGTTGGTTTTGCTCTGAAAGTTGCTGTTTGTCGCCCAAAACTTTCATATCTGTTGTAACAGCCATCGTTAAAGCTGTATGATTATTACTAATCCCCGGGTCTTTCTTGTGAGAAAGAATTAGTATTTGACTTCCCCTTGCATGGTTCTTTTTTTTTTCCCAAAATTTTCAGATCGATGCTTGCTCGTGATTTGCAATCCATTGTTCTATATGATCAAGAAGGGAAATTTGTTGGTGTACGGAGACCTAACTCTAAGCTTCCAATTGACATAGACGGCATAAAAATTGTCATCGAAGATGCAATTGGAAGTACTGGTCTTGATTTAAAGGTGAATGCTTTCAGATTCTGCAAAAACTAAATTCCTTTGGACTAACTCATCTTTTACACAAGAAAATCAAACTTTTCTTCACTCAGACTGACCCAGGAGTACCAGTTGTTTATGCTGGATTTGGCTCTTTGATGCTCACAACTTGCATCAGCTTTTTATCTCATTCACAGGTGAAATTCTGTTCGCATGATTAGCTTGTCTCGTTCTTTTTCTTAGTTTGTTTTCATAGCTATAAATAATGTTAACATGACTGCAAACTTTTCCGTTTTCTTGTCTGCTCAATTAAAGATATGGGCTTTACAAGATGGAACAATGGTGATTGTTGGAGGAAAGACTAATCGGGCAAAGCCTGAATTTGAAGAGGAGATGAATTACATACTTGACCAAGTTCCAGAAATAGTTGAATCGTCTGTTTCCAAACAAGCTGATGCCATCAGTGGCTAGTTTTCGGGGAGTTTAGTTAAATAAAGATTAAAAGTTCGGATCTACCAATCGCTCTTCAACAAATTCTGTGATGAAGTGAAGATCTCAATGATCAAATCCATGTATTCTGTACATACGAATCCAACATCAGTTGCAAAGAAACAGCAGTTTCAGACAGACCTCTGCAACACCTTTCTCAGTATATATCTACTTAGTATTATTGAATCTATACGTAAGGATACAAGACTAAAGCGATTGAAGAAACTGAAGGTTGAAGAGTTCTCGTATGTCGTACTTTTGCATGAGACTGACCCGTATAATATTGAACTTTCACATTGCCAAATTTATAGAACAGTGTCTTCAATCGATCAAATCACTTGGATTGGATAAAGTTTGTGAAATTGATTGCTGTGTTCTTTCATCATTCTTTGTTAATGCCACTATCTCTGAAAGACATGCTCATTGCTAGCAACAAGTGCATTGTTGTAACTGTGATGGAGTTGGGACTACCAAAGTTTTGTAGGGAGCCATGAAATTAGGGATGGTAGTGAGTTTTTAACCCGATTAATATCTGCATTATTCGACCCAAAAAAATAGACATGGAGGCTAAAAAGTGGATTTTAAATAGATTTTAAATGGATGTTGAAAAATGGATATGGATATGGATTTGGATATAGATCTAGTGATAATCCGAGCCAATGGATACTCATATCTTACTCTTTTTTTATTAACTCTATTTTTTATATTTTTTTGAATATTTATAGTTAAATATAATAAAATATTAATATTTTCTGAGAAGAAACAACTTTATAATCTTCACTTTACTCCTCAATCCTCACCTTTTTCATCATATTTTATTTTCTTATAAGATGATAATAATGCAAATGATACGGAGATGAAGTTTTGAATGTTGTGAAGTTCACGCAAAGACAATTTAAAGCTTTGGATATTTCACTCTTTGTTCCAGCTCTTGATTGTGAAAATATATGCTGTCTTTACACTAAATATTATAATTTTTATTATTCCAATTTTATGATTGAACATACAAATCAAAATCTTGACTTATTATTATTAAACTAATTTTGATTTAGAGAATTCCCCAAAAATCTGCTATTTAAAAGTTATATTTTTATGTGCTATACAACCCGATGGATATCTAAAAACCCAAACAATCCAATGGATTTGGATATGTGTAGTAAATTGTAAAAACCGATAGATATGGATATGTATATGGGTAGAGTCATAAAAAATAGATATGAATATGGGTAGAGTAAAACTCGAACCCAACCTTACCCATTGCCATCCCTACATAGAATTATTGGGATGACCATCTAGTTTAATTCTTGTGGGATTTCTGCACTTAGGCTTCTGGGACCAAAACTCTAAAATTTAATCACAGCTGAAGTTTTGCTCTAAATTTGTAGTTTTGACACAAAAATATAAAATGAATAAACAGTCAACTCTGAATGAAATCCAAATCCTATCAACTACAGCATATATTCTCTGTGCTAAGAAATGCTGAATTTTTTTAAACCAAATTATCTGGCAAATAGTGGGAACATCCAAACATCGTTGGCCTAAATTTGATAATTACTCGTAAGAAAAGCCTTTCTTCTGTCTTCCCTAACTCTTATTAACAATAAAAAACGAAAGGAACTCTGTCTAAAGGATCTTGTGTTCACTTATTTTTCCAAAAGATGGAAAAAAACATGGTGTGAAGAACTTTCAAATTAATAGTCTTCTACTCGGAATTGAATGTAGGCCAACTTCGATCTCCCTACAAAGTTCAAAGAATGCGTTCCTTTCTTTAATTGGCATTTGGACTTGGAATCCAGTATAATACCATTTTATGTTCGCTTACTTCTTTTCTTTGGCCATTCGGGTATATGGACAGCATAAAATATGGTCTCAAAGTCAAATCCCATATGAACACAAGTGGTGGGCTGTCGTAATCTTTTACTCTAAGACGTGGTTGGTCATCCTGCTTCTTGTTTTTATTTCTGCCCTCTTAATAAATAGTTAGCACCAGAAGATACAAGCCAAGTTCTTATTTTGTGTGCTTTGGAGTAATAAAAAGATGATATTGACATAATTGAAAGGCCTGGGAATACTTCGTTGTTATTTCCAACTCTTACCCTTCAAGATTTGGTGCCAGCAACTCTAAGAGTTGGTAGATATTGCTCCTGATTCTTCGGAAATTGAAATTCCCTTTTTTTCCTTTTTAGATTTTGATTTTTTAATGTCCTTGTTTAGTTAATGACCTGTGAACCTGATGGACTGCTTTCAAAAACCTTTGAATCTATTTGTCCATAGCCAATAGTTAGCTAAGCCGCAAGTTGTAAGTACAAGAAGTTCGAGACCAGTTGGCAAATGCACTGATATAATAAAAAAGTACTTTCAAGAAAAATTCACGGTTTATTATTATTACAGCTGTTGATTAAAATGGATGCTCAATTCGTAGTAAATTAATATTCTTTGTAACGGAAAGACAATATATTAACTTGAACACACAACAAATAATTCAATTAAATAATTACACTCATATTTTTACATTTTGAACACTAAATAAAACATTCTTTTCACTTTTACTCGGTAAATATGTGAAAAGATATAACAGGAACTCTAGATGCGTAAGTGCAATTATTAGCTATTATTACTCAGTAGTGGAAGAGATAAATCTCTAATTCAAAATAACTCTATGATAGGAACAGGTTCAAGATGACAGAAGGAGGAACAGGAGATTGTTTTGGCTCTTATAAGATTCTTTAGTGTATGAATTCAAGGGTTAAGAGTACAAATGATGTGAGAGACATTTGGAATTGCGGATGCTTCTTTCCATTCACTTACCTCTTGTTTCTATTTAAAATGTTGTGTAGAAGTGCAACTGAACTCAGATTTATTACTTTGAACCTCAAATGAGAAAAAAAGGTTGTAGGTCTTTTCTGATAAAAGTTTGCTTCTTTTGATGTCCAATATCAGAATTCTTGCAAGCAACCGACATCTCCCTGTAAAGACTAGTACAGGAAATAAGCAAATTGGATGTTCTTCCTGGACCGCAATTTCCCTCAACTATCAACTAATGATTCTCAAAGGATCAACAAGCTTGGAATATGGGAATTTCCAGCTATTGATGTATAGAATTCAACCAGCCAACTTTCCAATCCTGCTTCTATCTATCTACTCTTTTCTTTAATTTATTTTTTTATATTTGTGTAATTGCTTAGCAACTACTTGCAAACGCTTAGAAGTGCACACGTCTATCTGCATACAGAAAAGGTTGGTAAGGTGAGCAGCTATCAATTAAAAAACGAATGTCAAAATTTCTACTGACTCTTGATTCTCTGACAACCCTTGCATAAGTTGTTATTTATTAGTGGATCCAAGTCAATAAAAACACCTGCTTCCTAATTGTCTACGTTGTCCCAGTCATCAGGTAAGATCTGGATATGGTTTTTGTATTACCTGAATGTTGAAACTTGAATGCAGCAATTCTTGCAAGTAGAGAACATGGTAGGTGTGGATTGAGCTTCCTATATAAATAATATATGCATTAGATATGCAGAGAAAGAAAGGCATAGGGTGTGAAATAATTGATGAAGAGGGGGCATGAGCATCATATAGGATTGAAGGAAACAGAAAAGTCCTTTGATGGAATCGAAAGGGTCTACAACCCTGGCACAACATTTTGGAATAGAAATGCAGGTGACTGAGTTTATGGATAGAGAAAAATTGGGAAGAAGAATCGTGGATGAATCGAAGAAGTTGTGGGAAATAGCAACACCTGCTATATTGACTGCAGTATCACAATTCTCCATAGGCTTTGTGACGTGTGCCTTTGTTGGACGTTTGGGAGATGTAGAGCTTGCTGCTGTCTCTATAGTTCAGAATGTAATTGAAGGCTTTGCATACGGTATCATGGTAAGCAGCTACGAAAATATGTAAATTGGTATTTGCACAACGTCGGATGCAACCACATATAGCATATTTCCAAATTTGGCTCATTTTCATACACAGACTTCGCTACTATACATTCATTCTTATAATGCTTGAGCTATCATTCTTGACAAGGCGCTGACCTACCACTGAATATGTGATTTTCTTTTAATTAGCTAGGAATGGGAAGTTCTCTAGAGACACTATGCGGTCAAGCTGTTGGTGCTGGACAACTGAACCTCCTAGGAGTCTACATGCAAAGATCATGGATTATTACTGGGGTCACAGCTTTGTTTTTAACACCCTTTTATGTATTTGCATCACCTATACTACAGCTCCTTCATCAAGACAAAAGAATATCAGAACTTGCTGGAAAATTCTCCAGATGGGTACTTCCTCAATTGTTTGCTTATGCTGTCAACTTCCCTATACAGAAGTTTCTCCAGGCACAGACCAAAGTGTGGGTTATGACGGTCCTTTCTGTGGCAACCCTTGGTTTTCATGTCCTGGCAAATTGGGTGCTAGTCACAAAGTTGGGTTATGGTCTACTTGGCGCTGCCATTGCAGAAAACATCTCATGGTGGCTATTGGTTTTGTCTCAAATGGTGTATGTTGTCTCTGGGTTTTTCCCAGATGCCTGGACTGGTTTCTCCTTTGCAGCTTTCAAGTCGTTAGCTGGTTTCATAAAGCTTTCACTTGCATCAGCAATAATGCTATGGTTAGTGTTTGAGCCTTATGTCTATAGCATACCGGCCATATTCAGGGTTTCACAATTTTACTTGCGTTGATAACAGCTTGGAGCTCTGGTACTATACAGCAGTCATTCTCATGGTTGGATGGTTAAAGAATCCAGAAATTGCAGTGGACGCCATTTCCATTTGGTAAGCTAATTGTTCTTATTGGCCATCACGAATCTTTAATATATTTTCGGATTCTTACTAGAATTTTTCATAATGGCAGCATGAATTTACAGCTATGGACTTTGATGATTGCTTTGGGTTTCAATGCAGCAATAAGGTTTTTTACCGATCCTGGACTATTAAATTATTCAGCAACAGAAAATTAATAATTAAATTAGAATGCAGGATGACTTAAAAAGCTGATTTGTCCATGTTTACTGACAGTGTGAGGGTATCAAATGAGCTTGGCGCTGGAAATCCTAAAGCAGCAAAATTTTCAACTATCATCACTATTTTGACCTCTCTAATTCTAGGAGCCATATTCACAATTGTGCTTCTGGCAACAAAGCAAGACTTTCCAAAATTGTTCACGGCGAAACAGGCGATAATAGAGGAGGCATCAAAGCTTGGATATTTTCTAGCAGCAATAATCTTAATCACCAGCATCCAACTTGTGCTCCATGGTAACTGGAAACTATGTTCTAACCCAAGACAAATTATCAACTACAAGAAGCTAAAATTTTCATAATTAGCTAATAATTCAGCTCACCTCCACAGGAGTGGCAGTAGGTGCAGGCTGGCAGTTCTCAGTTGCCCTTGTCAACTCCATCTGTTACTATGTCTTCGGACTTCCTCTTGGTGGCTTGCTTGGTTACAAGTTTGATCTTGGTGTCAATGGCATATGGACTGGAATGCTGATTGGTTGTTTTCTTGAAACAATCATTCTAGTTTTTATCGTTAAACGTGCAAATTGGCAGAAAGAAGTAAGTTTTAGAAACTATTTATTTTCCAATCATTTCCCTTCATTGCTCTTCAGAAGACTCACATACAACTCCTGAAATTCCAGGTTTTTAGGGCTGAGGCGCGTGTAAGGGATTGGGGTGGCTCTCCTCTGCCCCAGCAAAGTTCATTGGGACACACTATTAATGATTAAGTCTTCAAGCTTCGTCTGTATTTTCTTATACTATGCAAGTTCTCCTTGAGCTAGGAGTGTGTGATATGGGACAGAATCCCACCCTTCTAGGAATACGAAAGTTCTCCAGGTTCACGTTATTTTGAGCTTAAATGAAGCAGGAAGCTAAGCATTTTTCACTAACCCCTCCATGTAAAATGCTCATGATGAATTCAGAACCACGTCCAGAAATAGAAATTAAAGAATCATCACCACCTAACGCACGTTCCTCTCATCAAAAGAGAGCCGAAAGTGTATTTTTCAAGATAACTAGGATGAAAGTTAAAACAAACATGCAGAAGTAGTCAACGTGATATGGAGAAGCTCCTCAGCAAGACTCGAAGTTCATTAAAGCAGTCATATCGGACTTTGTTGTAAAATGTGCTGCTTCATTTCAATACTCTATGTTCACTTTTTTGATAAGTAGAATAAATGGGGTTTATAATAACGAAAGAACACATCTGATGCGTTAGAGATGTGATCTTCCATTGTTAACAGGTAACATCTTGGCATTATCAATAAATATGAGATAATGTTTATTTAAAAATCTAGTGATAGTCCTCCGAAAAAATTAAAAACTAAAATATCAACAGTCAAAATACCCGATGCACAAGACTTTCCGCTTTACGGAAGTCTAGGGAGGTGTAAATGTATAAACTAAGCACAAAGTTTTATGGCTTCAAGGCGTGTAAAACTGCCACTTTCTTAAAGAAATACTTGCCCTCTATACTGCACGAGTCAGCAAATCTTCTTCAGGATACAACGAAGAACCTTCCTTGCACTTGCAGAAGTGAAAGCAGCAAAATCAAGCAATTTCTGGTGTGTTTTTAAAGTAAAATAATGTGTTGTTCTCTTCTCCTTTTTCCTACAATGTTTGCATCCTTTTTTTATGTCTCTTTTGCAGTTGTAATTGTGTGGATTATAATCTGCAGAGAAAGAAGGAAGTTGCCGTTTTTGTGGAACTAAAACTGTCCACAACTGCCCACTTTCTCATGTAAAATAACTGTCCAACTACATCTTCCAACTGCAGAAAATGTGCAGAAATTCTGCCCACAACATCTGCACTATGTGCAGAAAATGGAGATGCAGAAAACTGTCCAGAAAATGTGGGAAACATTTGAAAATGTTTTAACAATCCCCCGCCATTTTCAATATGTTTAATATAGATCAATGATCCAAGAACAGCTCAAACATTAATGCATAAATAATGGTATCTTGCGACTTGAATCACTAAATTGTGACATGTTCATTACATCATATCAGAATTACATGGTAGATAAACTTTGAACTAAAAATTCTATTTGATATGTAGCACAAACAATTCACGCATATAACTTGCACCAGCAGCTTGCTTTAAAATACCTGACACATTCAACATAGGTCTTATGTCCCGTATCTCTCATGAATGTGTCTAGAGCCAAGCCCTTTAACTCCTTGAAGCGACCACACTTCACATTCATATAGGTGGGTTTCATTCTAGCGCCCCCGTCATTTCAGCACCTTTTGAAAAACCATTAAGAGTTAAAACTCAACCTTATCTCTTGACAAGCGGGTACCAAGCACTGAGGGACTTGGGATGGCAATAGAATGTAGTGCTTGCAATCACTCTGATGATGTACTTTAACTACATTGAACTCAAGACTTAACGTAATGTTAAGTGTCGAGTTGAGTTTCCATCATTGGGGATTTTCAATCATAGGCTTGAGACCCATCCCTCTTGATGTTTTATGCACCAAGTTTCTTGGTAATCCTTTAGTGAAAGAATCTGCCAAATTTTGACTAGATCTCACATAGTCAATTGTAATAACTCCATTAGTTATTAATTCTCTCACACAACTGTGTCTCAATCCAATGTGCCTGGATTTACCATTGTACATTTGGCTATAAGCTCGTGCCAATGTTGCCTCATTATCACAATGAATTGAAATAGGAACTATTGGTTTGGATCAAAGTGGTATCTCATGTAATAAGTCACGTAACCATTCAGCTTCTTTTGAAGCTGAAGCTAACATTATAAACTCTGATTCCATGGTGGAACCAGCTATTAAAGTTTGCTTCTTTGAAGCCCATGAGATTGCACCACCAGCATGTGTGAAGTTCCATCCGCTTGTGGAAGCATGATTTTGATCTGTCACAATCTAATTGGCATCCGAAAACCCTTTTAAAACTGAAGGATATCCACTATAGAATAAGCCATAGTTGATTGTTTTCTTCAAGTATTTTAATACTCTCCGAATTGCAAACCAATGCAATTCACTTGGATTA
>JANIIA010000192.1:66580495-66591480 GCA_027478495.1 Erythroxylum alaternifolium | reverse complement strand
TGGGCATGTAGGCAAGTGACACATGTCACTTGCCACATGTCAACCTCTCATTCCCTCACTTATTTTCCTTCCAAATTTGATTCCAAGTTTTCTCCAAAATTCTAATGGCTCAATTCAAAAATTCTTAAATTCATATCTAAGTTTCCAGTGCCATTAGACAGTCATTTCCACTACCGACAAATCCCTATTCTGTCACTTGACAGTTTTCCTGGTCCGAAAATGACCCCAAAAATTTTCTAAAATTCCTAAAAATCAGAAAACTACTATAACCCTCTCCAATACAATTTTTATACACAATTCATATTTTTTTCATAATTCACATTTATTCACAACTATACCGGGAAAATGTCATGAATGCATGTACAGTTATTTTTCATGTGTAAAAATCACTGATCACGTGTATATGTATATTATATAATGTATGAGCATGAGATGTATTTTCCTAATTTCTCCGATGGATCTCCCGTGTACCAATTTCCATGGTTCAACCCTTTATATAGAAACGAGATGTTACAATTTAAGGGGATTGAATACTTATTTCCACCATTTCCAAAGGTCATAAGATCTTAAATAAGTCTTTATCTTGACTGCTCATATAACATAAATTATCACCATTGGCCATAGGAGGATAAGCTGTAGAGGGACTTATTGCAGCTATTATTATAGTAGATATGGACAACTTAGTGTTATTATGAATTTGAGAGGAAATATTGATATTCTCTCTTGGTTTTTACTCACACAATCCCTTAATATCCTTATATCTCTAATAATATGTAAAAAAATATTGACTTATGTGGTTAGAAAAGGAGTTGGAAATAAAACAAACTTAGAACAAACATAATAAAGGAAGAACATGTTGACAACACTCATATATATCGGTTAAAAGCCTTTTTCATTACAAAAATTTGCTTATATAGAAAAGGAGAGTATAATCAAAGACCAGTTCACTCTCTTTATCTCAAACATCTCTAGTTTTCTTAGTAAAAGCAACTTACAAATCATCATAATAGAAAAAAGAACTCAACTAACTCCACTAATTTGTGAACAAACCACAAAATCTTAATTCTAATGGTTTTATCAACTTGAAACAAATTTAGACAAATTATAAATGAACTAAATTAGAAGAGAATACATCAAAAGTAATTGGAGAAGTTATTATATCCAATTGAGCATCCAAATGACGAACAGGCTTAACTTTCTACAATATTGTTACAACCAAACTTAAGCTTACAACCCTCATTTTCAAATGTGTAATACTTAAACAAGTCAGGAACAATATGAGTGATCTTTTTCAAACTCAATATGGTATAATTTACTTAGATTTCTCTAAGTCACTATAGAAATTGCACCAAACATCATTATTGTGATAGTTCATTAGCTTAAACATAGTCTAGAACATATTCATGTTTGTAGGCAGGTTCCTCTTATAAACATGTATTAGAAGCATAGCTTGATATATAAGTAGCATACAATCGTATCATATGATAGAGTCCTTACTAAAGAGTACATAATGGATCAAGATTGTGTCTATGCCTATGTTCCTCTATAAAAAGTTGTATATTATCAAAACAAAGTTAAATTGGATTTAAAGGAACATTGGCACAATGTTTCACGAGAAAGCATCAACTCTAATATAGAGATGAGATTAGCAGATTGATGATTTATCTGGAATGTTGGATGGGTTATATTTTGTATTTGAAAAGTCAAAGATTTTACCTCCTCATCTTGGTCGTATTCCTATAATTATGCTGAAGGAGGGAGTGGAGACAATTGGTGTAAGGACCTATAGAAACTACAATGTACAAAAGAAAGTGATTGACAGATCTATACAAGAATTATTGAACCAAGGGTTCATTCAACATAGTTTTAGTCCTTTTTCATCACCTATGGTACTAATGATGAAAAAAATACAGTTTATAAGAATATTCATTGACTAAAACAAACTTAATAAGCAAATAATTAAGGATTCGCCACCCCCTTAAATAACTACTTGAGATTCATGGCCTGTTTGGTCCTCTAACTTGGTGCTCATACTAAGATACTACTAGATTAGAATGCATTGTAAAGATATCAAAAATTAGGAATATTATGAGTTATTAGTTATTTCTTTTAACTTAATCTACACTTTTACAAACCTTCAAAATTTAATAAATGTTTAAACCTTAACTAAGAAAGTCCATTCTGATTTTTTAAATGATATACTTGTTTATAATGTCTCTATTAGTCCTTAATGGCACCCAAGAGGGAGGGTAAATTAGGTGTTTACAAAATTTAACAATTGTTTTGAAAAATATATTCAGTTAGCAATAATCAATATAAGTAATTATGATGAAATTACTTAGTATAATTTAATCAATTAATTAAACAATAATTTAAAAAAGGATAGGGAGAAGAGAATTGAAATCAATTTATAGTCGTTTAGAAAACAACCCTTGCCTATGTCCACTGTCAAGACTCTTCTTGAAATTCCATTATAATTCTTCTTTCAAGGTGAAGAATAACCTTTGTATTATCTTTTTCAATAAAGAGGGACCCCTATTACAATCTTCTTCCAATGTGAAGAGGAACCTTAATATCACTTAAAACAACACCAAGCACAATATTCAACACCCTAACAAAGTATTATAACTAAAAAAACAACACCAAGCACAATATTCAACACCTTAATAAAGTATTATAACTAAAAAATATCTCACTTACTCACTTGATAAGTCCAAAATGGCTCATTCACACAAATATGATACATTGATGCTCAAATGATTTTAAAAACTCTTTGAAATATACAACACCCAAAATCTTCATGATACTAAAATCAATGAGCAAATACTTATTTACAGTGTTTTGGGACCCAAAATAGTCATTGGAGCCAAAAGCTATCCATTTTAATGGCTATATTCGACATACTAGTCAACTAATATGTATTAAAAGCTCCAAATTCTCTAGCGATTAGAATACTGGTTGATGAGTACATATATCAGTCGACTAATATGACATATTGGTCGAGCAATGCATCAACCAATGTTGCTATAGACTTACAGTACTTCAAATTTAATAAATTTAAAAATACTAACCTATATAGGTCAATCAATCACTCAAAAACATAATTTTAATAGCTTTAAATGCTTAAAACCAACTTTTAATCCAAATATGATTAAAACACTTTCCAAAATATTCCATAAAGATTATTTGAGGATGAAGAGACTTTTATATTAAAATAGAAAGCTTTAATGCCTCTTAATGAATGTAAAGATTCCTGCAATTAAGTAAGATGAAACAATTATGCATGATGAGCCTTTTGGATCATGAAATTAACAAAGTAAACTTACAAACAATAATAAAAATGGAAATGATTTTGATGAGCCTTGATATTCTTTTTTTATCTTCATTTTATCCGTTGTAAACTTCAATTTCTCTTATTCAACTTTATACAATATGTTCTTAATTTTATGGATTTATTTTATTCCAATATTGCTTTTCATCAAAGTAATAAGCATGTTAGTAGTAATTATGTTTTGTTATCTTCAAAATATCAATTAGAACCTCCTTTGATTAAAAAATCTCCCCTTTTTTTATGATGAAAAAACATTTGTGATATTAAAAAACAATAATGAAGTTAAGCACACAAACAACTCTCAAGATAATGATTAACCTTCTCTCAATTCATGTATAAAACATAATTCAATATGAAGAGCATAATTCAATATCAACAACAAAAGAGATATTCAAAATCAAAGAGACATCATTTACTCAAGCAAATCATATAAAGTGTAAGAAATACAAAAATGTCAAAACAATCATTTCGATAAATTCCATCACTCTCTATAAATGTTATCACTCCCTCTAAATCTAATATCACGAAACTTTCTTCACCTTTTTGGAATCATTGAAAAAAAATAAAAAAATGCATAATATAAAGTGTCATGTATCAACTTGGTTAAAAAGATGAATTTGATAAAGATTGTCAAACTTTCTCAATATAGAGTACAACAATAACAATATCTCAATAGAAGTCTCAATTAGTACACAGGATCTAGGGAGTTCTACACAACCTTAACCTTAATTGGTAAAGAGGTTGTTTTCGATAAATCCATATAAAAAAGATACATATTAAAATAATAAAGGAATAATAAAAATAATAGTAATAGACATAAAAATAAAAATAAAAAATAAATATAAATAAATAAATATGTACAAATAATACAATAAATATAGGACAAGGTAAAAAAATAAAAGAAACAAATAAGCAAATAAATACACAAACCTGAAAGAACACAAGTAAATTAATAAAACACACAAGCCACTAGAGAGTGCTATTGAATATTTAAAGAGTCAAAACAAAAGATCAATTTGTATAGAAACATCTCTAGTTATTTCTAATTTGAAAATTCTTTAATTTCAATATGATGCCAATGTTGAAAATTTCAATTAAAACCTAAATGGCAAGTTTTTACAAAAAATTAGTTTTCTTAATTGTAACAAATAAAATATAATTGTAATCCAATAATCAATATCATAAAAGAATTTACAATTTATAAAGTCCTAAATTTAAAAAATAATGTTGGAATAAAATAGTCAAATTTGAAATTCTATAATGACAAATATGATGCAATCACACTTGAAGAAAATGAACATGTAATTTATGGAAAAGATGTGAACATTATCAAGTAATACTAAAGTTAGGGATTTATCCAAAGAGAATGTGAATTATAAAGATCTTTAATAAAAAAAAGGACGAAATTGAAGGAGGTAGCTATTTGTAATGGGGTGTGGTGTTTCAAAGATACAAGTGAGTTATCTAGGGTTTTAAGGAGCTTCAAACCAAAAAAGAAGAAAGAGAAATCAGAAGCAAAGCAAATGAGAAGGCATTGAATCATGTGTATTGATCGACTAATTAAGGAAACTGGTCAACTATAGATCGACCAATATGTAACAAGTTAACTTAATTGTCTTTCTTGAAAGAGATATTGGTCAATCATTATGGCTTTGTGGTCGACCATTTATGTAATAAACCTTCTCACAAATCACATTGGAATTATAAAATTTCCTTAAAAAAGGTACATTGTTTGACCATTCCAAAATATTGGTCAACCAGTGTGAGTAATTACGCGACTAGAGCTTCATCCAAACAAAAAATAAACTCACTGAAAAGATATAAGAACGTTAGATATTAGGACATTAGTGTAACGTTAAAAGAACTTGGTTGAACAAAAAGGTTTTTGGGGGGACCAAATAAGTAACTAAAAATCAGCAAATTTATTGAAAAGTAAAAAAAATGAATTATAAAGATATCGGTCAACCACACTAAGATATTAGTTGACCAGTTAACCATATAGTTTAAGGAATCGTCTTTGGAATCAAATTAAAGTATCAAAACTTCAATAAAATAATATTAAAACACATATCAACCAACTAATTGTCAATAAAAAAAGAATTTGATCATACAAAGGGCCTTATCAAAAAGAATTCCTATTAAACATAAACTAATTTGCCTCAAATTAAGCTAGATTTATCCTTATTCAAAAGAAATAATGACACAATTGATGTAAATTCTAACTTAGTGACCTTATTTTACATATAGTCTTTAATTCTAGATACTAAGGTTTACATTTTAAAATCACCTTATTCATAATTCAAACTCAATAATCATCAATAAGGATTTATACTTAAATTGAAACATAAAAGTAAGTATTCACGTATTTCTAAATTATAAATTAATAATTACCTCATGTTAAAATTATATATGAGAGATTTGTATGAAGATTCTTTTTGAATTCTCAATCTATTAATGGCATCTCATCCTTCTCATTATTCTCACTAAGTTCAACAATTTGAGAAGTCATGATGGTCAACTTTAGGAGTTAAAATCTCCATATCCTACACAATATCTTTAAGACTTTCTTAGAGGGAAAAATATTAGATTCATTAATATAAAAGATATAAATTCTAAAATAATGCTCAATTCAATAACTAGTATCTCTACTACATACCATTTGCTCTTTCTTTTCTAATAGCTTTATAAAACAAGGCAATCAATGTATTTTAGGAACGTAAATTGTTTAGTTTTTTGGTTCCTTCTTCTTTTCAACCTACACTTTAAAAGGTTTGTTTAATATTCTTTGTTTGATAAAGCAAAATCTATCAACATGTCCAAACTTACCACAAAAATGACATACCATGTTATATGAGTAATGATGATGCATAAATGTATTGCTTAGAATTATATGTGTATACGAATAATGAGGAATTCTTTTTAGAAATTAAATGTGTTGATAAGTACCCTAGAGTGGTGAAAATTCCTACCATGATTATATATATGATGCCTATTAAGAATGAAGGTGCAATGTATGCTTCTATAAGGGCATGAGTGGGTTTGCATATTATCATAAAAATTATGCCGATTCTTCCATTGAGAGTATTTAACTCTATGCCTAGGTTATGAGTCATATATGAAAGCATAATGTTTGCTTTTAGGTTGAGACTTGGTGAAAGTGTCATGTGCATATGTATGTTTGGATGTGGATGCTCCATGCTCATTTGTCATTTTAGGCAATGGTTCTTCGCTATGTAAATATTTTCCATTGACAAAAGTAATTTTAGTGTTGGAAACGCTTTCACATTTATATCCAATTCCAAGCCTAACACTAGAAATCTTTGAAGCTCCTATCATATTTTCAAGTTTCTCACTTCCCTTTGTAAATTTAGATAAACAGTCCTTAAGAGTGTCAATTTCCTTTTTAATGTTTTATTCTCACACATTAATGCATCTAAGTTATGATTGTCATTAATAATCACATTTTTATATGCTTTAATACACTGTAATTCACTTTTCATCTTTTCACTCTCACTTATGCATGCATCCATCTCGTTTTAAACTTCCTTAAGTTTGAAAGAAAATTTCTTCTTTTTCTTACTCATGATTTCTAAACTTTCTACCAATTCATCATATGTCAAAATAACATTGCTATTATTATAAGAATTAGGGTTGGATGTTACCTCATCATTGTCTATAGTGGTAAAGTACATAAGAGCTATCTCTTTTTCTGAATGCTCTCTCTCAAATTCACTTGTGTCAACCCAATTTGACACTTTTAGTGTTTTCTTTTTGTCCTTTTTGTCTTTTTTATTTTTCTCTCACACTTCTCATTAGCTTTGATTGAGGAAACTATGACTTTATATGGCTAGCTTTTATACATTCCAACAAGAAATATTAAAGGATTTATGTTTTAAATTATTTTTACCTTCCTTTAAGTCCTTTCTTTTGGAGAATTTCTTCTTCAAGAACTGCCTAAATTTTTTGGTGAGTAAGCCAATGTCTTCTTCTTGGCTTTTACTAATTAATGTCTTTTCCTCTTTGTTTGATTCTTCTTTAAGGCTTTAAACACTAAATTCATTTTCATTGAAAGTGTTTTAGTCAGGTAGACAAGATCTTCAATATAGGCCTGCTTACCATCTACATTAGAATAAATGGAGTTTTTGAAAAAAAAAACTCTTTTTATGTCTCTTAGATCTTCATTTCATATGCAAGGAAAGATTGAATAAGTTCCTTTAATGGTAGTGTTGCTAGATATTTAGCTTGATGTATAGATATAGCTTTAGCTTCCTACATCTTTGGAAGTGACCCAGGTAACTTTTTGACTAATTCAACATTATTATAAATCTTTCTAAGACCTTTTGAAGAATTAATAATAACAATGAATTTGTTATATAGAAATGCTTTTATCATGCTTCATTTGAAATAATTCATATTGATGTGTTAGTATGCTTAATTGCTCTCCTTAATTGGTGATTTCTAATATACGTAAAACGTTATAGCCTATTGCCCACATAGAGACCCTATTTACTTCATTTCTTCCTAAAGCACTAAATAAGATATATGACACCTTACTATTCAAGAATACTAATCCCCTATCTTGTGATTCTTATTCATCCTTTAATTTGGAGTACCTTTTGTTATCCATAATCATTGTAGGAACAAAGGGACCATTAGAAACTATTTCCTATAAGTCCACACTTTTGACCATTAGAAAGATTCTCATCCTAATTTTCCAATAAAGATAATTATTGTCATTAAAGAAAGGTGGTTTACTAATACTTAGTCCCTCTTGGTTGAATGATGATGATAATACTCCTAAATACGCCATTATGATCTTTTCTATAAGATTTTGTTAGAAATACTAACCTAATAGACCCTCTTTGATACTAATTTTTAGTCCTTAATGAAACCCAAGAAGGGGATGAAACCCAAGAAGGGGGTGAATTGGTCGTTTACAAAATTTAACAATTTTTTGGAAAATTATTTAATGAATAACAATCAACATAAATAAGCATGAGAAAAAATTTTAATATAATTTAATCTGCCAATTGGATAATAAATTAAAAAGAATAAGGAAAAGAGAATACAAACAAAATTATTGTGGTTTAGCAAACAACCCTTGCCTATATTCACTTTTAAGAATCTTCTTATAAATCCACTATAATTCTTCTTTCAAGGTAAAGAATAACCTTAATTCAATCTTTTTCAAAAAAGAGGAACCCTTCATACAATCTTCTTTCAATATGAAGAGGAACCTCAATACCACTTAAGTCACCCCCAACTACAATATTTAACACCCCAACAAAGTACTACAACTAAAAAATATTTCACTCATTCACTTTATAACTCCAAAATGGCTCACTCACTCAAATATGATACAATGATTCTTAAATGATTTTAAAACTCTTTGAAATGTGTGTATACAACACTCAAAAGCTTCTTGATGCTAAAACCAATAAGCAAAAACCTATTTATAATGCTATAAGACCTAAAATAGTTGCTAAATTCAAAAACTAGCATTATAACAGCTATATTCGACGCATTGGTTGACCAATATGCAGTAAAAGCTCTAAATTCACCAATCGTTGGAATACTGTTCAACCGGTACATTATTAGTTGACCAATATGGCACATTAGTGAACCAATACATTAACCAACGTTGCTACAAACTCATGGTACATCAAATTTAACAACTTTAAACTATATTGGTTAAGCACTAACCTATATAGGTTGACCAAATACATTAAAAATATTATTTTAACAACTTCAAATGCTTAAAACCAATTTTTTAAATCCAAATATGATTACACTTCCCAAAATTTTCCCCAAAGATTATTTGAATGATCAAAAGGCCTTTATATTAAAATCTAAAGCTTTAATGTCTCTTGATGAATATAAAATCTCATTCAATCAAGTAAGATGAAACAAGTATGCATGGTGACTCTTTTAGATCATCAAATTAACAAGTGAGCTTCTAAATAATAATACAAAATATGAAATGACCTTGATAAGCCTTGATCTTTGTTTGTTCTTATTTTGAGCTTCATTTGGTTGATTGTAAGCTTCAACTTTTCTTGTTCAACTTCATATACTATCTTCTTGAGTTTATGGATTTATTTTGATCTAATATTGGTTTTCATCAAAATAAGAAACACATTAATAGTAATTATGTTTTATTATCATCATAACATCAATTAGAACCTCCATTACTTCAACAGTATCTTTCTATGCTCAGATTAATCATCTCATGATTGTGTTAAGTATTTTAAAGGATAATAGTCTATTTTTTGATACTTGGATCTCATCGTCTTATTTAAAGGAGTATTTATGCAAAAATCAATATATTCCTTAAATCACCAATTCCCATTGCCCTTAAAGGATTTCTAGGATTCTCCGGTCTCTTATGATACCATAAAAGATTCATTGGGCTTTATAAATGGATCAAAAAACCCCTAATTTGCATTTTAAAGAAGGATTCCTTTGATTAGAGTGAAGAAGCATAAGTTTCTTTTGATTAGTGCAAATAGAAACTTACCTCATCATTAATTTTGGCATTATTATACTTCGCTGAACCTTTTTTTAAAGAAATTAATGCATGTTAAGTGGGCTTATATACAATGTTAATGCATTTTCAAAACTCTTAAATATCAGAGTCTCCATTCCTAAGAGAAGAAGTTTCTGGATATTATTAAGACTGTCAAACATTGGCACTACTACTTACGTCAGATACTTCAAGATCCTTAGGTGCCATATTTAACAAAGGATATGTACTTTCCAGTAGAATTGATATCCTAAACTTATGAGATTTGATTTGGAGGTAATATATAAATATCGGAAGGACATTTTGTCACAAACTCCTTATTAAAGGAATCTAGCATTGTTAAATATGATGGTTTCCTAAATTCATATTGAACTCTTAATAGAAATTAAGAATATCTAGAATTGCAATCCTAGACTAAAGAAGCTTATTGCAATGTTAAAAGAGGTTAAGATAGTTTCTAGTGCATTTGAATGGAAGGAAGAGATTCTCATCCAGAAAGGTAGACAAGTTATAGGATTTATACCTAAATTAAGAATCAAATTAATTGCTCTTGTTTATGAAAACTTTAAGGGCGGTCATTAGGAGTAAAATAAACTATCCCATAAGCCATTTTTTATCGAAAGGTAATACAAAAGATGTTATACAACACAATGCTCGATTTATCAAATGAATGTACGTAGGATTGTTGCTTATATGGACTCATTTAAACCTTACTAATTCCTAAAAAATATTTTGGAGTGAAATTAACATTAACTTTATGGATGGACTTCTCAAATTTAATCATCATTTAATAATCTTGTTGGTAATAGACATGCTCAACAAATATGCTCACTTTATAACTTTAAAGCATCCATTCATAACTTATAGAGTATGTAGCATCCGGACTTGGGCCGGATCGCTATTGTGCCGGGCCTCAGACCCCGACCGCCCATCACACCAAAGTATTGTCCTCTTTGGTCAAGGGTGAGTCCACGACTCGAACCCATGACCTCAAGGTTTTGTTCCACATTTTTTTCATCGGGTCCGGGTAGAGACCAAAGGTCTTGAGCAACCGATCCGGAGTTAGCTCAATGGTAAGAGGCGTCCACTTAAAGTGGAACAAAACCTTGAGGTCATGGGTTCGAGTCGTGG
>JANIIA010000192.1:66563840-66578205 GCA_027478495.1 Erythroxylum alaternifolium | reverse complement strand
ACAATACCTTGGTGTGATGGGCGGTAGGGGTCCGAGGCCCTGCACAGTAGCGATCCGGCCCAAGTCCGGATGCTACAGAGTAGCTGTAGCATTCATTAATTAAGTCTTCAAGCTATGCAGTATACCAAAGGTGATAATGAGTTGTAGATATTCACTCTTTCTCAATTCATTTTAGCAAGAGTTTTTCCAGTTGCAAGTTTTTAACACACGAAAATCTTATCCACAAATCAATGAGAAGATTAAAGTTGTCAACGTAATCCTTAAAACATATTTGAAGTGTATATGTATTGATTAATCTTATAGATGGATGCAATAGTTACCACTAATTGAATGGTAGTATAACACTACCTATAATTCACCCATTAACAGTATCCCTTTAGAGATCAAAGAGACTATCGTCTATTTGTACATACACCTTATTTTATGGGTGACTTAAGAATTTTTAGCTATGGATTAAACACTCTTAAACAGAGAAGAAATTGTACAAGTTTATTAATTCTATCTAAAAAAGAACCTAAAGACATACGAGCAATCAAACTGATAAGAGGAGGATTGATCAAGTATTCAATATTAGATACTATATTTACCTCAAGTTTCAACCTTATAAGCATCATTCAGTGGGAAAAAAAGAACTTCTCATAAGCTCTCTCCACTTTCTATATTACATTGGAGACGTAGCATACAAATTATAGCTTTTTATCAAAGCCTTAATACATAATGTATTTCACATATCACATCTGAAGAAATATATTGTTACAAATGCTCAAGTGTCTATTGAAGCTCATTCACCTCTAATTATGATTAATCATTACCAACTATAGTTTTTAGACAAGGGATTTACTAATGGGAAGAACAAAGTTTTTACTCAACTCATGGTCTAATAGTCAAGCATATCTCTTAATAAAGTAACGTGAGAGTCCTTTATAAATTACAGTAGAGATTTCTGTATTAAACCTTGTAGACGAAGTTGTTAATGCAAGAAGCATTGATGTAGGATAAAGTTACAAACCCACTATTTTATTAAAACACTCCTATAAGATTTAATTTGTAAAAGATATTTATCTTATTTGAACACCTGTTGCTCCTTGCCTTAAAATAAACTAAATAAGTTATAAGCAATATATAAGTGAACTCAATTTTCTATTATTTTGTATTAGTATCATAAAAAATGGACCTACCATTCAACCGATCAAAGGAAAGATTTAAGGTTTAAAGGTTCAACCTGTGTTGAACTACTATAAAACCGGTATATAATAAATAAGAAGTAAGAAAAATAAATAAAAACAAAATATTTTATTGAAATAAAAAATACATCAATTTCTATTATTATATAATGAACTAATAATAAATAAATCTGAGTCTACTATAAAATTTTAAATATCAATAAAAATCAAAATTGTATTTCTAAAAGAATTTATGTCTCTTCATCGTCAAAAATTTAAAATTTTCCAATTCTATTTAAAGACTCATAAATTACGCTTTCATCCAAAATATTTACATCAACATCTTCTAAGTAATGTATGAAATTATTATCAATTGTAAATTTGTAATACACTATATTTTAACTTAAATATGATCAAAATAAAATATGAACTCACAGATGTTCTTAATTCATTCATAAATGCATTTTCTTTATAAATCACCTTTTCAAGTTCATTATAGTCATAATCATGATTTTTTTAAAATACACAAGTTGAAATCAACACAATAACCAGAAAAACGGAGAATGCAAAGAGAGAACCTTTTTTTTACAATGATTTAGTTATTTAAGTAAAAACAGACTAATAGTATTAACAAAAACACTTCTTTGAATTCCAAACATCAATTAGATTCTAATAAACCTTATCATCAATCCAAATACCATAAATTAGAATATGTGTTCCATAAAATTCAAGTGTTGTAGCAATTAAAAATTGAGAATAATTCTAGTTTTGCCTTTTATTGGATGAACCCGCAAGTGTAACTGACATTCATAGTAACCATACATAAAATCTTTTAGAAACTATTAAAAAAAAAAGACCAATACTTTGCACTTCTAGTAACGAAACAAATGGGGAAAACACAGATAATCTATTTCAATTACCTTATGATCAACAGAAAAGGAAAAAGAAGAATAACAAGCTTAGATGTTATCACATTGAAACGAATTTAGCACATCAAAAAAGCATAGAGGATATTTATATTAGGGATGGAAGGATTAATTAACATAGACTTTCATTAATCAAGTATTCTCAAACTAATACGAACTGTCATCTTTTTTTCTTTCAGCTTCATAGTCACGTATAAATATTTTGTATCAACGTCCTGAATATATGGAATTGGATCTACTCAAAAGTATTATGGGTTTGGATAAAACTTAATCATGTAATATAGAAGTAGATATGACCTTTGCTAAAGTAAACAATAATGAGAATATTTATATTGGGGATAGAAGGATCAATTAACAATAGACAATGTTAAAAGACGTGAAATGAAACCTCCACAGTGTAAAAAACTCATAGAGCTTCATAGCAGCTTTTAAGCTGACATATTCCTGGAAGTTGTATAGAGATTATGACCGTGTTTGATTGTAATGAGAAGCATTCATTGTGCATCAAGTAACAACAAATAAAATTACCAGAAAGAATCTGCGGGAGACACTGATAAGAATCAGTGTGAGCATGATACATCCATTTGGATTATCATTGGCCATAAATGAGAGTACTAAAAGCACTGTGAGAATGGTATTAAATGGATGAAAAAATGCATTCCACAGGAGTTGCCACCAACTTGGAAAAATATACTCTAATGAACAATTGGCCCATTTTCTTTCGATCTCCTCTCAGCTTCAGTGAAGCTCAAACCGATATTAAGCATTGAATAAGCAAACCTTCGCTCTGTTCATGTCAAAAGTTGAAAAGAAATGACCATTAATCTATATTCATCATCATTAAAATGAACATAAATTGATTAAATATTTTGATTTCCTATAATCATCCTGCCTGAGTTCGAAGAAGCTTGCTAGTTATCTGGTCTTCAACCAGTATTATAAATAAGAAACACATAGTCAAACTTTCATCTGAACACATCAAACAGAAGCAAACAAACCTCTTTCCGTAGATCGAACATACTCAAAAACCAAATCTTTATCAGATTGCGTATAACCAAGAATACACCTTTATCACGCTACTTTAATTTGCCACCACATGCAAGCCCCATTTCACTTTTAATCTTTATCACGCTACCTTAATTTGCCAGCTCATGCAAGCCCCACTTCTGTCCTCCCTTTAGCGCTTCACTTATTTTCTTTTTTTTCTAGTTTTTCCCTGATCTATTCACACTCCAACTCAGAAATTTATGCAATCTACTATAACCTTTGGTGTTTCAAGAAAACCAAAAACGTAAGGCCCCCGTTCCTCAAGACATATTCTTGCAGTGAAGATGGAAATTGCCTCTTCCTATTCTTGACAACTCCACTACTGCCCATATTGAAATAGCTCTGACAGACCTCTGTCCGGCACGGTTAGTTGCTCTCTCTCCTGTTTCGGCAAGCGAAAGTCCAGTAGTCTCCTTTACATGGGAACTGAGCAGAGCAGATGGTAAAAAGTAAAAGCAAGATGGTCGAACAACTATAAACCAGTCAGTTTTTATACACACTGGTTATTATAATAAACCGAACCAAGCAACCAGTCAGTTCATATTATTTCAAGTTTCATAGTTAGTAAAGACCCAAAGCGTAAACCTCTTCTATATACAAATGGTATCATTTTGTACTCGCAGTCACTGCTCACATTTGATTCTAGCTCTACATGGAGAAAAGAAAAGACATTTCCATTTCCTTCTAGTAAAACTTGTAAAATAAACCAAGCAAAGGCATGCATTTCATACAGAACATGAACGTATAAAATACATGCATTAAGCATGATATATCGAACCGTAAGATATATGTAAAACACAGTAGCGGAAGCTTAACCAAGAAACATATACCTCCAGCCATTGCCTTTTCCATTGAAGATCTGCAAGAATTTGGAGTTTCTATCCTCTTCCGTAAGCAACAGAGATGGTTTATATGCTGCTAGGTGAGAATAGGGGACCAAAACTAATGGATATAAATCCACTACAACCACTCAAAGCCTTCGGCCATCACAAAGACAATGAGATAGGTAGGTGGGCAACAGAGTTTAGTGGGTAGAGTAAAGGTGTTTTCAATGGACCATATGAATGATGAGGAGATAAAACCTTACAAAACTATGACCTCCTTTCGTAATCACCTCAAATCCTCCTCCGATGCCATCCACCTTTCTGTCCACCATCATCTCTGTCCACTCGGTAGTCTTTGCTTATTTTCTCACTCTTTCTCTATCTTAATTAACACACAACGGATGGAGAGAACTCATGCGTTGTTTTCATGATTTGATTTACAATAGACTCCACTTCTTCCCCCACTCCCTTAACCATCGCCTCTCTACACCCTCCATCGATCTCAAGATGCTCGACTCCTTACCTTTCAATATTGTCTCAATATCTCAAGCGTACCCTACGAGGAGCTAATAGGTCACTGCCAGTGCCAGTGGCGGAGCCAGGAATTTCCTGAAGCCAGGGCTGATTGGATGGTGGGCGGTGGCGGTGGCGGTGGACGGTGGCGGTGGACGGTGGCGTTCGCCGTTCAGTTCAGTCTGAGACTCTTAGCAGAAGGTTCGAGGCTTTGAGCGACAGAGAGAGGAAGTCAGGAAGAGAAAAGAGAGTAAATAACAGGCAGGCGGGAAATTTTATAGAAAAGAGTAAAGTCGTCGCAATGGCGACTTTGGTTAAGTTTTGTGAAAGTCGCGATCGCGACTTTGGTTAAATTTTACAGAAGTTGCGATCGCGACTTTCTCGCTTGTTATTCCTGCCTCGGTAAGCCGGGGCTAACGCCGGAGCTTGTCCCACGCTAGCTCCACCCCTGGCCAGTGCCATGACCTTCTACACCATATTTAACACGGTCTTACTATTGATTTTGGCATGTTCCAAATCAATTTCTACCCTCTCTTCTTTTTTATTATATTAAGGGTTAGACTTTTCGAATATGGCTCGATCCGATTGAGTTTTTGGTCACATGAAACTTGAGCCTCCAACTGAACTTGATATAAAATTTTAAGTCGAAACTTAAATCATAGATAGCCTAAGCCTAACCCAACCTAACTTATTGCTGACCCAATCTAACTATTGTCGAGCCTAACTTCAGCCGAAACGGCAATTAAGCTCGATTGTACTACACATTAACGTTATTCAACGCGATACTAGTGGTCTGAATCTCATTATTTTCAAATAATTTTGTCACGAGTGAACCATTATTGGGACCTAATTTTAGCAGAAAGAACAGATAGCATGACGTTTTGGATTTTTCAAAAGTTCACTGGGAATAGCATGAAATCTTTTTAGTTATATTATACTTTAGAAACTCCGGGAAGAAACTATTCAATAGCTACCTCTACAGCTTTGTGAATGCGACCTTATGAGAAGATGCAAGATTAGATCGAGCTGGGCCTCTTCTCTGCCAATATCCATAATTATATGAAGTTAGTCAATATGCATCTGAATCCAAGAAAGAACAAAGTGTTTCTTTTATCTCTTCCAAACGATTTTCACTCCTATCATGAACTCCCTGCCCTTGTACATTGATATTAGTATTACTCCGACTTAACCAGGGGCGGAGCCACATGGGGACAAGCCCCCACGCCAGCGGGGGCTTGTCCCTGGGTTGAGTTTGATCCCTACTTTCGATTGAATGTCATAGCATTCCGCCATTTTTGTGTTCCCATGATCTTCACGGCTGCTTGTAACCAGTCTGCATGAGCTTTGTTCTTGCAAACTGTGTTAGTGTGTGAAAGTTGTTCTTGTCATCCATGCCAGTATTTAGTTTTCTCTTATATGTACAGTTCTGCAGAGTTAACTGGTCGTCCGTGGTGTTATCACCAGTATCAGTGACATTGTCATCAAAAGTTGTTCCAACTTCCAAACTTTATTTCAGCGTTGGAAGCAAGTGATAGTATGGTTTACAATAACCGTATACGGACAGGAACTAGCTGGCAAGATTTGTTTATAGAAGAATGTGCAAAATGGAATACAAATTTGAAAGATGAAAAATCCAGCAAATTGGTTAGGATGACGTAGGTAAAAGGATAATGGCATTACCATTTGTGATCTGTGTGCAGTGAATGATCAAGACCTTAACATTAGTTGTCATTCACTCCAAGATTTTGCAGGTCACTGTTATGAATCTCCTTTGGTAATTCACCCAAACTTATTGATCAGATGAAATATATGTAATGTGAACCAGAAAAGAAAACCGTTACTCCCAAAGGAGTCCAACGACTTCCTCAAATGGCATATTCTGAGTAGAGATGCTATGCACTATGCAGCAGGTAAGTATGATATACATGGACTTCCACATGGGAACAAGCCCCCGCGTGGCCAAATCTTTGTCGTTTTCACGCTGCTCATTTTGGTGGTAAGCTAAAAATTTGTTCTTACTTTTTCTACAATATTTACATTTTCTAATTAAAAGGACTTTGTTCGTTCCATTCTTTTAATAATAGGAAAAACTTCATTATATATATATATATATATGATGGAACAAGTTGTTCTTTGCTTGTTCCCAACATTAAGATAAGGGGAGGACGTGTCTTTTGAATATTGTTGGCATGATGAGGATTTGGCTCTTATTTCAATAAATGATTTGTTTCAAGCAGGGGCGGAGCCACATCGGGACAAGCAGGCTTGTCCCTGGCTAAATCCCTTGTGCCTTTGAATGTCTTTTTTTAAAAGTATTTGAATGTTATATATATATACACTATGCTTCCATATTCATACTTATCTAGAAGGTCATCACTAACATAAATTTAATATTTTATTAAAAATAAATCTTGCATTTAATGAAATTGTTATTAAAACATTGTTATTGTTATTGTTATTTACAAAACTTACGAGACTATTTTACAGCAGTTTCAAGTTATAGCAACTCGTCGAAAATAATTATCATCCATTGGTTCTAATGTCTTTAAAACCGTCTAAAGACATTGTAATTTGAATATTTTAGTTAACTTCATTTATGAATTTGATTTGTGAAATTATTTTTTGAATTAATTTTGAATTTGCCGGAAGTCTTCGCCGCCAGTCTATCGCTGTCCAATCATCCCCGACTTCAAGATATTCCTGGCTCCGCCACTGGATTTAACACCTTGCCTTACGAATTTATATTAAAATTTGGGTTACAAACTCCACGAAGAAACTATGAATAATCAACTCTACATTAATAGCTTGATGATCAAGGTACAACATCACATCGTGCAGTCCCTTTCGTGCATTGAGTTACATAATCTAACAGGGAGTTCCTGATTATCTTTGTACATGTCATCAAAATTATGCAAGCTCCAAGGCTTCTTCACGTTTGATTTCAAACACCCTGATAAGCGTGTCATCCACAACCTGATAAAGATTTGAACAAGACATACTGCTAGTCTTAGCTTCCATACTTCATCACTAATATAGTAGTGCCAAAGCATGATATTGCAGCTGAGTAGATGAAACGGCACTTGAAATTTGAAACTTAGAGTGGATGTAGAGCATTTTAATGAAAATTGGTAAGAAAAAAGAGGTAATTTTACCTTGTCCGGAGTTGAGGCACCAGAAGTTACACCAATGGTAATCGGACCTTCTGGTAGCCAGTTATCCTTCTCAACCAGCTCCCCATGCTATTGAGACAAAATATATAGTAATTGATGTACACCAATTAAAGATGAGCTTAAGAACTTAAATTTTCTGGTTAAAAGCCAACTCAAACATCTACACTTACATTCAACTTGTAAGCTATCTTGTTTCCTGGACCTATTCTCTTTTCACTGTCAATCCAATATGAAGGAATTCCTCTGAGCTCTCCAATTTCTTGAAGGTGCGAAGTATTGCTCGAATTCCACCCACCAATGACTAACAAAAGATCCAACTTTTCCTCCACCATCTTGAACATTGCATCTTGTCGCTCCTGTTAAATGCACAAATTTAGCACAAAACAATAAAGTTACATGGACAAAATCAATGTTCTCCGAGCAATTAGCAGTAGGCATCATCTCCCCTAGCTAATCCTTTACAGTTATGTATGGTGTAGGATCCAATCCCATCTTTCCACTGCTCCCTTAGAAGAAGACAAAATTCTCCAGTTTCATCATGTTATTTTGAACTTAAAAGGGAAGTAACCACCAAGAAGTTGAAAATTCTTTGCAACAAAGTTCTAGAATGTCACAACAAAGATGCTATAATAACTTGACAGACAAAATCATAAGTTTGGAGAAGAAAAATTACTTGAGTGGCATCACAAATTGTGTTGAAGCTTATGAAGTGATCATTAATATTTCCAACACCATATTTTTGCATCATGGTCTTCTCCACCAATTTCCCTATAATACAAAAAACATCAATAAATTAGTTGAACACCACAGACAGTATATTGCCAAAACATATATAGTTACATTATGACAAATTGAATGTAACTCACCAATCTCTTCTGTTTCCCCTTTGAGCATAGTGGTTTGATTCGCAATACCAACTTTGGTCAGGTCAGCATCCGGATCAAACCCCTTAGAAATTGCATTTTTGAATTTCTGCAAGCATGGCAACAATTATCTGATAAACTGTGGCATACAACAAAAGCTGGTGATTAAATCAAGAACAGTCAGAAGCTACACCTCTAGGAACTCCTCTTTTGTTGAGCTAGATCCATTGAGTCCACCTCCAAGAATGTAATCACAGACATATGTTGCCTGCATAAAGTTAAAATCCATTCAGAGCCCAAGATCATGACAACAAATAATGCTATCATTTCTTTAGGATAACAAAATCACACGAAGAATTCAATACAAATTTCATATCTAGAAATAAAAATAAAAGAATTACCAACTTTTGGACTTCAAACATACCTCTTTCATATTCTTCACAATGATATATTTTCCTGCAAAAGAGGCGGTTGCTACGGTTTCCTCATGAGCATATTTACCATGAATGATCGAAGTGTACTGTCCCTTCTTGTGTTTCTCAACAGTAGTCCAGACCTTCAAAAGGTTTGAAAGTGAGAAAACATAAGCCAAAGTGATAATGCAAACGGATGTACTTTAAAGCAATAAATAACAGCTTCAATATAGTTGCACCTTAGATACCCAAGGACAAGTTGTATCAACGATTTGTACGCCTTTTTTACTCAAAGCCAACATTTCATCAACAGCAGCCCCAAAAGCAGGCAAAACCACAACGTCGCCCTCGTTTACTACCTCAAACTGCTTCTGCCCTTCCTTAACAGGAATGTCCTTAACTTCCATCTCCTCTAGACGCTGTGATAAAAGGAAAAAAGATAAGTTTAACCGTCAAGCAGCCACAAAAATAGTAGATCTCCAGATACGCGTAAAAAGCACACAACCATCGTAACATTTATGGCAATAAACTAAACAGCAACAAAAGCTAGCATAATCGAACAGGGTCTGATAAGTGCAGACCTTATTAACAGTAGGATTGTGAATGATCTCATTGGTGATCCATATCTTCTCATTAGGAAACTGTTTCCTCGTCTCATATGCAATCTGAACAGCTCTCTCTACTCCCCAGCAAAAGCCATAAGCTTGAGCCAATTTCACAGTAACATTTCCCCATGTATACTCATTCCCATTTTCCTTCAAAGTCTTTATAATATCGCCTAAGTCCCCCAGAAAGACAGTTATTTAGAACTCACGTACGATTATAAGGACTGATAATTTAAAACTATAATCATTTTATGCTAAAAGAAATCAAAACACAAAGCCAACAAATGAATTTATCCAAACTCAGCATCAAACAAGCACAAAAGTTGCTGCTTTTCCGGTTCAATCCACTAGATACCGAAAAGAGTTCGTGATCATATGATTTTTACAAGAACTTACTAGTATACTCGCGGTTCATGAGCTCGAGAGTCTCTTCCTTGTGGCCAAAACCTCGCCGATTGTAATTCTTGCTTCGCGTCAAGTTATGGCGGAACGTTTTGGCGTCGAACTCAGAGTCGATCGCCACCGAGGCGGACAGCACCTCGTCGCTGGCGGAGCATCGGATGGAGACGGACTTCCTTCGTGGAAAAGGGGCGCGATTCTCTCCGGAGAAGAGTTTGGTGGGGAGCGAGGTACGACAGAGCTGTAGAGAGATAGCCATGGCAGAGGAGAGAACTCTGCGGAGAGAAAGAGGGTGACAGGCGATCGTTAACAGAGAGAGTTGGCTTTGGAGGAAAGTGTGCACCGGGGGTGCGCATTTTATGGGGTTAGTGAGTGACGTAGATAATACTGTGTTCCGTGTTTTATAATTTAATTTTCAATTGTTTTGTTGTGGGAAAGGATCAGGGCCGTTGAGTTGGAAGTTGATTCCGTATGTATTTAAAAATTAAAATAACCACCGAGAAGTCCAGTGGTAAGGATTGGTCTCCCTTGAGCAAGATTGGGAGTTCAACTCTCACTGATATAAGCAGAAGTCTTTAAGTACACTTCAATATTTTGAGCATCGTAATGATTTGAAGGCATTACAATTCGAACCTATCTAAAAAAATGTCATAAATTAACTAAAAAAAATTAAAATAAAACCAACTTCGTAGGTTGTCTATTTGGAATTCTTGGGTCAGTGAAAATTATTATAACAAGTTTAAGCTGGCGGATATTGACTAAGAGGTGGATATCCTAAAAACATATACTTTCAGGGTTTAATCATGCGTGGCGTGCAAGAGCAAGAAGTAGAAGACTGTCTCCGTGAGTTGTTCTGCACGAAAACAACCACCAGCAACCTCAAACACATACATCTACATATGCATACTTAAACCCATCAGACGAAAGAAAACAAACATGTGAGCACAGTTTTGAAAAGGGTTGGGATTGACTGGTGACTGGCTGCTGATAACTTATTTTTCTCTAAAATAAGGTTAAATTAAAATGACTACCAAGGTCTAGGTCAGAATTTGTCTACATTGACGGCTATATCATATATAATGACAGGACCACATAAGATTAAATAAATTTGTTGTTATGTTTTGCTTTATTCAGGTTTTGAACATGGATCCTGGGCTGGGCTGTCTAATTATTACCCATAACAGTGGAGACAATTACTAAATTCTACCCTTGGAGCAAGAATATGAGTACTATGCCACGTAAGATGGTTTGGAAACTCTTAAATTAGATTCTTTGACGAATAAGATTTAATTATATTTATAGGATTGAATTAAATTCGATTTACGCTGTTTGGAATAAATCTATAAATATTAGAATTTAATTCAATTACATTGTTTGAAACACAATAAAAATGAATTCAATTACTTCATATAACTTTTTTATCCTTAACTAAAAGTAGTATGCAATCAATGTGTATGTGTTTTGTAATAATTTGTATATTTATGATGTGTATATTTAGAAAAAGAATCTTTAATGTTTTGAAAAGAATTGACTATTCAATTTGAGATGTGAATTGAATTCATAAAGAAAATGAGATTTAATTACGTAGTTGAATTCAAGTCATCTTTTTTTTAGCATTCAAAACGCATGAATTGAATTCAATTACATAAAATTAATGAATTGAATCCAATTTATTAGATTCCAAACAGCTTGTAAATATCAGTTAATATTTTATCCTTGATGTTTCCCCCAAACTGCCTTCTTCTCCGATCTTCACTCTAACTCAGTTAGAAGAATCATAATACGAATTATAATGAATATAGTAAAAAATAGAAATAAATATAGCTTTCATTTTTCACTATATTGGGAGTAAGAGGTATTGCTTCGAAAGAGAATATAAAAATACTGTTCATCCAATCATAACATATTACCAATAATCTTTTTTCATTTCTCACCCATTTCTTTCTTTTCATACCAACTAACCAAGCTTTCTTTAGTATTCATTCGTCACCCCTCTTCTCTTCCTCTTGTCATCGTCACCCTATCGTGTAGTTGTGCGTTATTCATCTCGGACCTCTCCTCATTTTACCATTGTCCAACGCCCACTCATCCTCCTCTTGTCGTTGTAACCATTGCAACTCATCTGCTTAAGAATTATACAAGTTCATTAAGATAGATAGGATGTGAGGATAGGCCTAAATAGTAACCTAGATATTAGGAGTAGCAAAAAAATAGAAATGGATGGTAACCTTGAATATTAGGATAGGCTTTATTGTAAGCAGTAAAGAATCAAGGTAAAATAAAGATGGACATTAGATATTTGAATAAGTTCCAAGTTTTAATTGCTCTCAGCTCCAAATCTATGCATAAGCTGATTAAACATGACCGTTAACTTGCCATCACATGTTCCTTCTGTTCATCTTTGACTTTTTAATAGTAACCTTTTTATTATGAGCTTATTATTAAACGAGGCCCTGGACACTTTTCTGTAATAAATTTTGTAGCTGAAATCCTTTAGTAGCCTCTACCTTTGACTAGCCATAAGCAAGGTTCAAAAGCTCTAACGTCAATTGCTTTGATAAAAAAAAGTTTCTAATCACTAAGAAATCATTTAAACATGCAAAGAGAAAAGGAAAGATAGTTACAACAGAGAAGAGAGATAAAACTTAAAAGAGAGAAAAAATCAGTTATGGTAATGATATAAAGAATTAAGAGTCACTTTAACAACAACTAATTATAATAAATAAGTTAATTTGGCTAATAAATTGTAGCCATGTGTATAATTTGTTATAAGCAAAGATAACTAATAATTTGTTTTTTTACACATAATAGAATTTTCTCTTTCTGCAATGTTATTCTATTTTTATTTCTTAGTTACCATTGTTCTCCCACATCCTTCCTAACCTTTCTTATAATATCACTACAAGAAAAATGTCGTTTGGCGACGGACATTACTGATGGAAAACATTAATATTTTGTCAGTATGTAAGATTAGTGATGGACATTACCGACAGATAAAGGCATCGTAGAAATGACCGAAGGTAATAAATACCAACAGAAGATCATGTTCTGTTGGTAAATTTACCGACTGAAAATAGTAAACTGTTGGTAAATTTACTGACAGAAAATAATGTTCCGTTGGTAAATTTACCGACGAAATATTGTGTGGTTGACCGTCGGTATATTTACCAACAGAACATTATTTTCTGTCGGTAAATTTACCAACGGTTTGTTATTTTCTGTCGTTAAGTTGTTAATACATTACCGATGGTTATATTTTTTTCCATCGGTGAGTTTACAGACGGACCAATGGCCTACGATTTGTTATTTCGTTTGTAATTACCAACGGGATACAATTAGTTATTCTGTCTGTGATCACCGATAGTTTATGCTTTTTCTTCAGTAAGTTTGTTCAAACATTACCGACGGATGTTCTTTTTCGTCGGTAGTTGAACAAAAAGCATTCAGGGAAACTTTAGAAAGGCTTATCTGAATTGTCACAGACCTACAAGAGGAGGTCAAGGAGATCAAAAAAGGTTCTTACACAATTGAATCTAGTAGAGGGAGGAGGAACCGAGATGGCGAATGGGAGGATGAAGTAGAAGATGAAGAGTTTGAAACATCTAGTATTCAAAATCCTACCAGAGCCAGGAGAGGTCCTAAACAAGATACCATATATAAGGTGGCTTTATTCAGAAAAAGGACAGATTATTCAGAATACATTACGTTCTTGAGAGGTTTCTCTGGCTTTGTTCTTAATTGAACTTGTGAGTTTCTCCAACTTGCTTATACACTTATACATACTCAATCGGCTTAATTGTGTTCTAGATTTGTTCCCTAGGATACAACTTGCCTTCGACACATATTGATTTCGAGATTTCTAGTCACAATTTTTTGGTTAGGGGTTTAGGAGATTTTCACTGTGGAACATATCCTTCTAACGAGATTGGTCATTTGGGGATAATCTTGGGCTAGTTGATTGATTGTGAGTTTTTGGAACAGGTTTCTCCAAGGGTTTACATCACCTCCCTTAATGATTAAATCACCTCCCTTAATCATTAACTCAGTACATCCTTTAAGAAAGTTTATTCTTTTTTCAACAAGAATTAATGCCTCCCTTAATCATTAACTCAATACAAAATAATTTATACAATAAAAAAATTACACAAACCATAACTTTGTTTTATGTTTCTCAACCAAGTTAAAAATTATGGTTCAATTGCACTAACTTTCTTTTAAAAGATTTTGAGATTAATTATCACATTTAATACTCATCATACATTATCATCTCGATTAGCTGAATTTCACTTGGTTAGCTAAATTTTCTAAAACTCTATTTTTTAAAAAACTTTGGAGACATAGCTTACACATTGTGTTGCTCAAGGCAATGCCTTTTAATCTATCCAAAAATTTTAATATATATTTGATTGCTAACTATAATAAGAAGGAGCCTTTAGGAAAGT
>JANIIA010000192.1:66553204-66563740 GCA_027478495.1 Erythroxylum alaternifolium | reverse complement strand
CTATAATAAGAAGGAGCCTTTAGGAAAGTTATTATTAAAATAAACAAGGTTCTTCCAAGTTACTCTCTTAGTTGGGGAACTAAATGATCTTATACAAGATTTATTAGTAAAGCATCGTAAAGCATCTAGTGTTATTCCTCATCCATATTATCTTCTTGATCTATTCTTGGTTTGTAATTTTAGATTAAATTCATTATTAGATTAAAACCCTTATACCTATAATGCCATTCTCAACCTTAGTATACTAGGGAATATGGAACTTGAGGTTGTCTATACCTTATAGTTTATAAAGAGGACTAAGTTTATTCTAATTGTCAAACCAAAATTAGGCTTTCCACTTATTTTTGATCTTAACTTTCATTTCTCAAATCATTATATCCCTTAGTTTAAATATTTAGCTAGGGTCTGTGAGTAGCTAAACTTTTTTTTAATAATCCAAAAACCTTGATCCTTTTACTATATAAGAACGCATCCACTTAACCCATATAAATTTATATTCCTCAAACAACTTCTAAATTTTTTTAGCCATAAGCATCTTATTGATCAATCAAACTAATTTAACTCCATCTTGGGAAAGCAAACTTCTTTCTGTTAAACTTTTTTGGTTATCTTTTTAGCCTTGCCTGGCCACAAAAAATTTTAAAACAATCTTTTCACCTCTTTGATCAAATCCAGAGGCAAATATAGGTTACAACTCTTAATGAATATCTAAATCCTCTAACATTATTAAGGCAAGTTGAAGCCCCCCAGCATACGAGAGTAATTTATTATTTCGATGGTCTATTTTCTTCAAAATTAAATCAAAGAGGCATAGAAACCATCCTTACCATGCTTCACGGATACATTAAAAAAGTAATGCAATAAACTCAAATATGATGCTTCGATTAAGCACATTCATACCCTAATTTAACAAATTCCGCAAATTAAGTACATTTACCCTAATTAACACATTCAATTTGGCTAACCTAATCAATTCACCAATTCATATATACCCTAATCAATTCAGGAAATACACACCCTAATCAACACAGTCGACGGAGAGGAGAGACTTCAGACGGCGATGGTGATGAGAAGAGATGCAAACAGCGAGGAGAGGACGGCAAGACAATGAGAGGAGACGACGAGATTCAGACGGCGAGGAAAAAAACGAAAAACAGAGGAGAAAGGGAGAAGGAAGGCTCAGGGATGCTTTAACCCCCGAAGCAAAACAACTTCATTTGGTATTAAACCAAACGACGTCGTTTTTTAATTTTAAAAACGATTAATCTGAATTTAACGACGGAAAGAAAAGACCGTTAGAAAATCACCGATGGAACACAAAACTATCGGTACAAAACCGACACTGCGTAAAATTCACCGACGGATACCAAATTTGTTGCTAAAATTTTGATGCAATTTAATTGCGGGAAGTGTTCCCATCTAATTTATCGACGGTTAAGACAAGTTTGTCGCTAAAATCTGTCAAAAAATTTGCGCAAATATTTTCCCTCCACCTTTAATAATGCCAATTTTGTCCGTCGCAAAATAAAATTTTCACCACAAAGTTACCAACGAATATTGATTTTTTGTTTGTAATTAGCTATGGTATTATATCCGTCGGTAAATTTTCGTTGCTAATGCTTAGTTTTCTTGTACTGTATAGAGGAGTGCTTAATGGTGGTTTTGTTGCTGGTAATCGAGGAGAATGTTATGATGGTGGAGTCAAAGTTAGTACATAGGATAGTTTTTTGGTAGATTTATTATTAGTGATTGGGAATGCAATGAGCTTAATCAAGCCTAGGCCCTTATGGCTTAAGTTTGACCTATTTTTTAGCCTATAAATTGCCTGAAGCTTTAATGATTTTTTAAAACCATTGAATAAATGACTTCATTTTATCAAACTTGACAAAATGACATCATTTTGATCATCTTGATATTTTGCCCATTGAATAAAATAGTGTGATTTGTTAAACTTAACAAAAACATATTATTTCGGTTAACTCAGTCAAGTGGACTAGGTTATAAAGCCTAAGTCTAAAATCGAGTTATGCTTAAATACTTGTATTATGTTTAAGATCGGGATCGTTAGAAGGTGTTAGATAATCACCTTGCTTTGGTTGTCATAGTTGTATTCATTATTGGTGTTAAAAGAGGATTCAAAGTAAGATTAGAAGGTCAATGACAACTTTTACATTTTTTTCTTATATTCTTTCCCTTACATTGAGATTGAATTTTACGAGTTTTATTTTATTTATATTTAATGGCTAGAAACCTTAGTTAAGGTTAGAGATGTAACTTGTAATGCATCATTTAATTATCAATGCATGATTTGACTATTTGTTGGTTGAATTTATTCTTTTTGTTCTTGACTATGAAAGTTATGCCTAGCCATCATAGATTCAATCTTAAGGATTGTTTAAAGAGTTGAGAGGTGAAATATTATTCACTAGAAGAATAAACACTTAAGTGCTAAAGAAAAAAAAAGTATCTTAGACTATGATGATAACCAAATAAATTAATTATGCTTAATGAATTTGATTAGCTTGAATTATGCACCAAGAGATGGTTGTTGTATAATTAAATATACATATACGATTTGAGAGAAGACATAGATATTTTAGGTTAATTGTTATTTCGACTTAGATAATTAATCTTATTTAATAATTGGAATGTCATATAAGTGAATTTTGAAACTTTAATGTTTACTTTATTAACTTACCTTCACAATATTATTTACATTATTTTTGCTAGTTTAGTGAATTAATCATCTTCCATAATCTTTTTCTTTTTTATTTTTATTGTTTAACTAGGATTAATATATATGGTAAATAGTTTTTATAAATCGATACTCTAGATTTACTTCATTATAATGATTGACAATTAACTTTATATGCTTGCATATTCAATAGATCAACACCATATATTACTCGCTTAAGCAATTACCCATGTTTGAAACAATTTTAAAATTTTAGGTATTTTTAAAGAAATTTAAATTTGAGCGTTAGATAATTAAAAATATTTTGATGCTATATAAATAAAATATATGGTTAAATATTTAGTGGTTTGTGATTTTATCTAAAGCTTAAAATAAAATGCTTAAAGATGCTTAGACTATGTTATAAGACTTAGAATAAAAATAAATTTAAAACATGTGAACAAATGGCTAGGATTTTATGATTTTATATAAAACTTAAAAATAAAATACACTCTTATAGGGCGCTAAATGCATATTAACTTAAACTTTGATTTGGAAGGCGTAAATTATGATTTGTATGAAAGTAAAAAAGTAAACAAATTGATAATAAAAGAAATAAAACACATTTTTAAAGGAATCAAAGGAGATATTTTAGAAACATTTTATTTGAAATGGTAAAAGAACTCTAAAAGAAAAGACTAAATTTTAGAAAGGAAATGACTTATTAGCTTTTGAAGCAAAAAAACATAGTTTATTTAGTTAAGCCAAAAGCTTTTTGGTCTTTTATTTAATTAAATTAAAGGGAAGTGAACTAAAATAATGAATTATTTAAAAAGAGTTCTTAAAGTATAAAAGGTTCAGTGAAAATTGAAGAAAAAAGCTATTACGCTTTAAAAGATCAAATTCCAACTAAATGATAAAAACCAATCTTAATGGCTTGATGACCCAACTAACTAATTTTATTTTTAAATTAAGTAAAAGAAGACATAATGCTACCGTTAATAGTCAACAAGTCCAATTAACCTTCTATTTCTTATTTAATAAATAGAATGATTTTTAAAAGGAACATTGAACATCTAAGAAAAAGATAATGGACTTTAAAAAGAGAAATTAGGATTTTGAAAAAATAACATTTTTATTGTGATATTTATTATCTTCTATCTCTTTCTCCTCTTATAACATTTTTGAACCATACATTCACCTAATCAAGTTAAACAAGAAAAGGACATTTTAAAAGTTAAGGGCATGGGGCCAAACGTTCGATCTATTTTTACTAAAGGTTAGGTCTAATTTATTTTAAAAATTACCATATAGGGTTGAGCTTATTCAAGCGAAATCTTAAGTGATTTTTTTCTTATGAAATCATTTTAGAAAAAGTGTTGATTTATTTATTCTAAGGCGAAATACAAAAAACATAATTTAAAATCAAATATGCAAACATTACTAATGGGCTTATGAGTTCATTAATAAAGCTTCTTGAGCTTCACTTGAATTGAACCTAAATGCTCTATATTGTTGATTGTATTATAAATCCCTCCGAACAGTTATGTAAAAGAAAAGAGTCAAAAACAAGAATATAGATATAAGGTCATGTAACCTGAAAAAATGTATTTTCATCTAAGACCCTTTTAAAATCGAATAATAACATATGGGCCTATAAACAACATTGATTAAACAACATCGACATGGAACATAACAAAGAACATATGGAACAAATTTTTATAGCAATATAAAATGAAGATCAACATAGAATACAAATTTTCACATGAAAAGTTAAGCTAAGTCAAACAATGCTTACATACAAAAAGGAGAGTACAAAGTTAGGCAAAAATACTCTCAAAATAAAATGTAATAAGCAAAGGCATATACCCATATTTTCTCTGTTCATTTTCATATAATTCTTTAACATGTCGTTATCCTTTATAGGTTTGTGAGAGTTATAGTGACATGGACGCAACTTATGGTGGTTTTGGTTAAAAGGAAGAGGTGCAATGAAAAATAGAATGTAATGAGCAAAGGCACATACCCATATTTTCTCTATCCATTTTCGTAGAATTCTTTATCAACATGTCTCTATCCTGTATAAGCTTGTGAGAGTTACAGTGACATAGATGCAACTTATGGTGGTTTTGGTTAAGAGGAAGAGATGCAATGAAAAATCTCCAGTAATGACTGAATCTACTATTACTTAAACAATGGAGGAGGTTGATGTGAGAGTGACTAAAAGAGGGGCAAGGCTTTTTAAGAAGTGATTCAAAATTTTAGGAGTTTGAAGTTGTCACTCTGGAAAGATTTGGTCTGCTACTCTTACATGATTTTTTGCCTATATTTTCTCTTATTATTTTTTACATGTTATGTATAGTCACATGATAAGCGGGAGTTTGTTTCTTATTATGCTATACTTTGTAGAAGCATATTAAAGTAAGTTTTGATTTAATAAAATGTGTGATAGTTGAATTACTTCAGGCATATGAGTTTTAGTATAAAAAGAATTGCCATCATAAATTATTCCTTTTTTTAGCTTTCTCTGTTTTTCAATAAAGTGGCATTAAAGCCAAGTTCATCTCTTACTAGGCAAATGAGAAAGTGAAACATGAGAGACAAGATTTTTTTTTCTTAAAATGACAATAAATAGGTCTTCAAATTTACAACCATTTGTCCCAATATTTAATGGACGTAAATACCAGTTCTAGATTGTGAAGAGAAGAACATTGTTCAAGTTGTAAGATTTAAAGGAACTTATTGAAGAAGGATTTGCAGTTCTTAACGAAGCTGCCAAATTAAAAAAGAATAAGAAAAAGGATGCAAAGGCACTCTTCTTCCTCAACAAATTGTTCATGAAAACATATTTCTAATGATCATAAATGCTACTACATCTAAAAAAGTATGAATGAAGAAGGAATTTGAGGGTGATAAAAAGGTTATCACATTTATATGGTAGACACTTCGAGGGAGTTTGAGATTGTAATGACGAGAATAATGAATAAGTGCAAAAGTGTCTTTCTAAACTTCAATGATTGTGAATCAAATGTAAGTTTAATGTCAAAAGTTTAGTGATAAAGTTGTTGTGGCTAAGATGTTAAGAAGTTTTACATCTCAATTTGATCATATTATAGTTACAATTGAAGAATCAAAAGATCTATTCATTTTTTCCTTTAATGAATTGATGGAGTCTTTATAATCTCATTAGGCAAGAATTAAATGTCAGATAAGAAAACTGATGAGAAGGCATTTCACATAAAGAGGGAGATTTTAACAATGGAAGGAATCATGTGTGGTGATGACAAGTAAGCTATTGAAAAAGGTTATAGAAGAGATGCAGGCTAATAGCAAGGAAGAGGACATGGCTAGGCTATTCATCATCATTATTGTAAAGTATATGGTCATATCAAGGCATAATGTTGGAAAAAGACATAATCAAGCAAGCTATATAGAAAAAAAACAAAAAGATTACTAGAAGGGCATAGTTTTATGAAGGAATACTAATGGTAAAACTAAGTACCTTTATAATGTTCTTTTTGTTCCCAACTTATCTCAAAGTTTGTTAAGTTTTTGGCAATTAATTTCAATTATGTATTATATATTAGTTAATAATTTGTCATGTACGATTAAAAACAAAACATGTTAAATTATAATATAAGCAAATATAATGAAAAACAATTTATTTCTAGTAGGATTATCAAGTTTAAAAGAAGCAAAAATGAGGTTATGGCATGGGGGTTATGGACATCTTAATCTCAATATAGTGAAGTTATTACAACAAATAGACATGGTATGAGAAATACACAAGATTAACGCATTAGGAGTATGTGAAGCCTATAATTCTAGAAAGAAAAGTAAAAGGCCCTTCACTATAAGAAAGGCATGAAGAGCACCCATCGACTTGGATTTAATCCATACAATTTTTTTTTAAACCAATAAAGATAGAAAAATATGGAGGGATTCGATATTTCATACTTCTAACTGATGATTATAGTCATATGATTTAGGTATCATATGTGAAAAACCAAGATGAAGCATTTAAAGCTTTTGTTTAAATTTTTTATTAGAGAAAAAGTGGGAAGCATATTATAGCATTGAAAACATATCGAGGAGGAGAATTTATTTTGCAAACATTTTGCTCATCCTATAAAGAGCACGACATTCGTAAATAACTCATTGCTCTATATACATTGGAGCAAAATAGAGTAGCTAAACACAATAATTAAATTAAGGTAGAAATGTATGAAGTATAATCCAAGATAAAAGATTTCCTACATAATTATGGGGGAAATCTATTATTGCAACTATTTATCTACTGAACATCTTACCCATCCGGGTAGTTCCAAATCAGATACCATATAAAGCTTGGATAGGTAAAAGACTAAGGGTAAGTCATATAAAGGTTCTTTAGTATGTTGCTTACTCTAATTAACTTAAAAATTTTGTAGCAAATAGGATGAAAAAGCCATAAAATGTATTTTTTAGCGAATGCACTAACTCAAAGGCATAAAGGCTCTATAACCTTAGAAATGGCAAAATTATTATCAGTTTCGATGATCCACAATGGATTGTGCTCGGGCTTAATTATCACTAGAGGCCATACTACTTTTGATGAACTCTCTCAACTTGCTACTGGAACATCAACATAGCCTAACTTGATTAAACGAAGTATATATGCTAATGTTGCAAATAGAGGCTAAAGACCTCCTAAAGGTAGCAAAGGCAAAAGGAAGAGATTCATATAAAGACTATTGTTACCTGAGAATCTCTTTATATATTAGTTAGAGGAAGTAGGCTTTCCTATGGTTGTCTCCTTAGAATATGATATTTAATGAGGAAGGAAGATACATATAGTGAGAAGGTGAAAAAGGATTATTCAATTTGAGGATTTAGCCACTGCAAAACACCAATACATTACTGATTACCAACTTCAATCCTATTTAACACATCAACATGTTTATTACTTTAAAGTTTATGGCATCTAAAGTAACTAATCCATCAAGTAGTGAAATATCCTTAGGTAAATCAAGTTCAACTAAGGGAGAAAGGCCACGAGTATACAAATCCTTAAGAGATACATATGAGATAACACAAGCTTTATATATGATCAATCCCTGTTCTTTTAAAGAAACTATGGGGAAGGTAGGCTATAAAGGAGGCTCTAATGGTAACTAAAAAGAATAACACATAGGAGCTGATTGAATTTCCAAAAGATAAGAAGGTAATTAAAGTAAAATAGGTGTATAAAACCAAGTATAATGTATATGGAAGTATACAAAAGTATAAGCATTGTTAGTGGCAAAGTGATATTGTCACAATATGGCATAGAGTACGAAGATACTTTTTCACCCATTGCACATTTTAAAACTATAAGAAAAATTTTATCTTTTATTGTGCGATTAAATTGGTTTGTATATCAATATGATATTAAGTCAAATTTTTATGTATAATTAGAAGATCGTTTGCAAAACGCAATCGTAGTAGTTATGGTTCAAGGTAAAGAGGAAGGAATGTAAAGGTTGAGAAAAGAACTTTATGGATTAAACCAAGCTCCTAGAGCATGGTACGGAAGGATAAATTCTTATTTCATTCAAAAATGGATTTAAAAGGAGCATAAATGAGCCCACACTTTACATAGAGAAGAAAGGAAACAATGTTTGGTTATTAGTATTTATATGGATGATATAATCTTCTAGAGCTTATCCTCTTTACTCATAGATCAATTTTGAATAAGTATGAGGATAGAATTTGAAATATTAGATATAGGTTTATTACAATACTTTTTTGGTATACAAGTGAAGTGAATTATATATGGTGTTTTCATCTCTCAAAAGAAGTATGCAACAAATTTACTGAAGAGACTTCACATTTTAAAATTTAAAGTAGCTAGTATACTTATAAATGTGAATTAAAAGTTTCCCCTAGAGGATGACATCAAATCGACCATTGAACAACATTACAAAATCTAGTAGGCCCATCTATTTAACCTATAATAGATCTAACGTATCTTATTATGTGGATATAAGTTCTATGTTTTATGTACTCTTTTTCCAAGCATCATTTATTAGCTATAAAATGGATACTACGTCATATAGTAGGCACTCATAATTTGGGAATATGGTATGGAGACATGGTACATTACAAGTTGTTTAGATACATTGATAGTGATTGGCAGGATGCATCGAGGATAAGAGAAACACCTTAAGCTGCAAATTTAGTATAAAATCTAGAGTAATTTTATAGAGTTTAAAGAAACAATACATTCTTGCATTATCTTCTTTAAAAGATAAGTATATGGCAGCAATTGCATAAGCATGTCAAGAGATATAGCTGAGGAAGATGTTAAAGGAACTTGAATAAGAACAAGGTGGAGCCACACAAAAAAAGACAATAAAGAGACTATAACTATGTTGAAGAATTATTTATATTATGAAAGGACCAAGCATATAGTATAAGAGCAAATTTTACTAGAGAAATAGTTACTTAGAGAAAATAATTTTTCAATACTGCAATATAGAAGAACATCTTAAAGATATCTTGACAAAATCTTTGATAAGATATAAGCATAAATATTTGAGGTCTTTGCTTAATGTATGTAATCTTGGATCAAGGAGGAGCAATGAGAAGTTAACTAAAATTTTAGGAGTTTGAAACCATTAATGTGGAAACATTAGGTTTATCGCTCTAATATGACTATTTTCTTATATTTTATTCTTTCAGTTTTTACACATTAGGCATAATTACAACATTACCTAAAGTTTTTTTCTTATTATGTTATGCTTTGTAGGCTTCTATTTAAAGGAGTTTCGTTTTAATAAATGTGTAGCAGTCGAATTACTCAAGCATATAAGTTTTAGTGAAAATATAATTTCCATTA
This sequence comes from Erythroxylum alaternifolium, assembly GCA_027478495.1. NCBI lineage: Eukaryota > Viridiplantae > Streptophyta > Magnoliopsida > Malpighiales > Erythroxylaceae > Erythroxylum > Erythroxylum alaternifolium. The sequence continues at coordinate 66,554,207 of JANIIA010000192.1, read as the reverse complement.
TAAACCATTCCGTTTTTTATATTGCTATGTTTTTTAATAAGATATGGATCTTGTTAATAGTGAAAGATAATTCATATAGAAACATGTTACTAAAAAAAACGAGGATCAACGAAGAAAAAATGATGCTCCTTGAGGATATTCAAAGAAAAAGATGATAAATGAGAAAGGTGATGTGTGTGAAAATACCAATCAACTCTTATCTTTGAGCTTGTCAAAACTATACCCATTTTACCTAATAGCAATGTCAGAATCATCACAAAAATAGAGAAAAATTGAAGAAATTTTCAAATCTTCAATTTGTTGTCTTTAGTGAGTATTGTCGACCACTACTACCAAATTTATACTCCCATCAATGTCAGGAGAAAAAGCCTTATGGTCTCATCGCTGGTCATCTTCTGTATTGCTGCTTGATTGATGAAAATAGAGGTTAAGGCTCTATAGTAATTTTTTAATTCGCTAAGATTGGTTGAAAATTTAAGTCTCTTGTAGTTATAAAAGTTGTTCTACTCATCAAGAGTTTTTATTGGTATAAAAATCGTTGATTTTGAGACTAAAAATTTTCTGGTCATTAAAGGAATATTCTAATGACTGGAGGAATATTTCAGTCGCTGAAAATATTGTTTCGATAACCTTTTGACGACTTTTCAGAAAATTTTGAAAATTTTTATAAATTATGTTGATAATTTTCTCTTAAGGACTATAGCAAAATTCTTAACGATTTGTGAATTAAAACATGAAAAGGTTAGGCGAGAATATGATCAGGGACCAAATTACATAATTGGACCATCCTAGCAAACCTATTAAGTCCTAGGTTGTTAATTGAGCCCAACAACTTATAGATGACACTGATTAGGATGTTTCCTTTTGTATTTTATAGGTACGTTATGAGTAGGACTCGCATCGCAAGGTTCGGACAGACAAGTACATTAATCAGGTAAGTTCATATCTATCTAGCTATTGAATATGATTCTATACTGATATAAGTGATGATTATATATATGAA
>JANIIA010000192.1:66517488-66541710 GCA_027478495.1 Erythroxylum alaternifolium | reverse complement strand
AGTGGCTAATAAAAGTGTTTGTGATTTTTCAGTGTATGAGATGTGTTCTGCTTTCAGTTGAAATAAATAAAGTGTTTGAAAAAGTGAGCACACAATATGTGCTAAGTGTATAGTGTTTAAAAAAAAAAGTGTACCGAGTTTTGTTAAGTGATGTGTTAAGTGATGTGACATGCCACCCTCGCGGGGCACGAATCCGGGTATCACTGTCGATATCGGGTTCGGGTTCAGCGGGAATGGGGTGTTACAGTTATGGTTAATTTGATTTTTGTTTTGTAATTACTGTACATTCTGCATAGTGTAGTTTTTTATTGTTTGTAAGATCCTTGAGGAAGATTATGTATAAGTTTCTACTTTAGTAATATATTTCTTTTTAAATTCCAAAAAAAAAGATAGAGGATGATATATACAAGAAAGCAAAAGAAAGCTCTTGCTTCTGCGAAGACTTAGTGGAATATTCTTTTAGCCTAGACAAAATATAGGGTTTTAAAAAAACTATAGAAAAATACCAAAAGAAGTGTCCCCAAGGACTTAATTCATTCCCAAAATTTGATGATTGACAAAAATTCAATTTTTAATTTTTCTATTCTTTTTTCAACCCATTTCCAAATGTCATTTCTTTTTTTAATTAATTAGATAAGTTTACAAAAAGTTTCCTTTATTATTATGATTAGCAAGAAACCTTTAGAAATTTCAAAAATACTCAAATGTCTTTATCAATTTTCCTCGTTTTTATTTTTACCCAATTTTTCAAAAAGAAAATGTCCTAATAAACTTATTGGACTTAAAATTAAAATAGAAGTAAAATCTCCACTTATAGGAAATTATTTTTTAATTAAAATATATAATGGAGAGGTATCAGTAATTGTAATGTAGTTAAGATTAAGTAAGTCTTAAAAGAACAAAATTAAAGATAGTAAAAAGAAATTAAACATAATATAGTGAAATGCAATGCAAATTATGCTTCATAAGAATGCTACTAAAATAAATTAAATGAAATAATGTACAAGTATATTTAAAATAAATTTGATAGGATGGAATTATAAATAAAATAAAAAAGAGAGTAAATAAAAAATAGATCAAAATTAATTATCAACAAGTATGTAGTTGAAGAGGAACGATGGATAAAATAATAGGTACGGTAAAAGAAAAAGAAGACTCTTGCTTCCATGGAGGCTCGTTATACTTTACCCTAAACAAAATATAGGATTTTCAAAAAACGGATTAAAAACTTAAAAAAAAAGTTATCTAAAAGACTTAATTCATTCACAGATTTTGATAATTGACAAAAATTCATAAGTTTAAAAATAAAAAATGTTCGAAAAAAGAAATTTCTCTTATAATTCATTTTATGTGAGCATATCATCGGAAACAAATTTTCAATTAGTGATTTCTATTAATGAGACAATATATGATATATTGTACGTGGATTTATTATAAATAATTTTTTATTTGATAGGGGTAAGATTACGTACTATAAGATTTTTTTAACCTTACATTTTAATGAAACTTTAACTGAGTGTTGATGTTAATAAGGATTGTGAAAAAATAACACAAGTTATGTTAAAATTTAAAAATCTTCAAGACAAGATGTACTGTTAATTAAAAAGGAAGATGCATGTTTTATTTATAAAATATATAATTTTTTAATTTTTTTAGTGTATAAAATTAAATTAATAAGGTAAAGGATATTTTTAACTTTCCACAATTATTATTATTATTTCAATTATGAACCAACTTCACAAATTACTTCTAGGGTGATATCTTACCCCTCAAATCCTCTGTCCCAGGAATTCTAGCCTAATTCTGTCTCAATCCATCATAACCATTTATTTATGTGTTGAGATAACGAGACTTGATCTTTTGTCTCAGCAACCTTGGCCTAACTTTATCTCAGTCTATCTTAATCATTTATTTATGTGGCGTGTTGAGATAAAAGGACTTGATCCTTTCACATAAATAAATGATTAAGATGAATTGAGCTAGAATTGGGCCAAAATTATTAGGAAAGAGGATCAAGGCCCTTTGTCTCAAGCGTCCCGTGAATATATCCGAAAAGAAAGATTGGATTTTTGAAATATATTCTTCCTTTGTATTAGTACATGGCCAATGGTCAGAATATGGGACCCATCACATCCACATGGAATAGAGAGTGCCACATCTGCCCGGCTGAAACAGTAACCACCAAGATATAACGCCGTCTGTTTTTTCATGAGGCTGTAGTTGCAACATCATCGCTCCTTAAAAATGGAGTCTTGTTCTCTGCAGCCATCATCTGTCACCACCATTGTCACCTCCTTAACAAAAGCTAAAGCTGGGTTTATTGAGAAAAGTTCTCTACATGGTCAGCTCCTTCGGTTTCCTAATTTCATTCGGCACCCAAATGCCAGAAAGCTCAAACTTTTTACTGTAAAGGCTCAGACTTCAGGTAGATTTCTAGTCTCTTATATTTCATCAATTTGATTTCTTTCTTAGTTTACAAATACTGGGTCTTTGTGATTTGACTCATTGAAGTCTTCGGTTCTTTAGTTCTGATCTCCCGTCTTCCTTGGAAGATGAGCTTCAGGGAAAGTAAATTATGCTGCTATGTTTTTCCAGAGGCACCTTTTACTAAATTGAACGAACTTCCCCTACCAAGCTCTTAACAATTGTCTTCAGTTTGCCTAACATGAGTATATAAGGCAAAATGTAAGAAAGTTTACAGTGTAAGCCATTTGAGAATAGAAAGATTGTTAGAAAAGCTTGCTTCCAGACATTCAATATGCCTCTAAAGTTCTGACAGCGTAAATGCAAAGCCGAGAGCGAGCCGACTTGCAAATGGTGCGTAGCTTGATGTTGATCATGAGAGCTAGACTTTATTTCTGCACTAGTTTTTGAAGTTACAACCATGAACTATATACTACCAGCAACAGATTCTAGGCTCAAGAGAGGTTGATCATCTTTTCTATGTCTCCTTTTGGTTTGCAATTGATGTTCATGGATTTCTTTTAAGGTGCAACGAAATTTAGCTCACAAATTGTGGAGGCAATTCCAGGGGATGTAGGACAAAAAGATGAGAAGCTTGCATTTGTTTCCGGTGCTACTGGCAGAGTCGGGTCACGAACAGTGAGGTTGCTTCATAATAATTTATGTTCTATAAGATTGGATTTTATGAATGAATGTAACATCCAAGCATAGCTTCACTTCAGTTCAAATAGGCGTAGTGTTTGCATTTGCATTTGCATTTATATTTGTTTCATTCTACTTTTCTGTGAGGTTCATGTTCTAAACAAATATAAATTACGTCAGGGAGCTTCTAAAACTTGGATTTCGAGTTAAAGCTGCTGTGAGAAGTGCTCAGCGAGCAGAAACTCTCGTGCAGGTGCAACTTTCTTCATCAAATTATCTTTATCTATTTCATTTGATCTCTTATTCCCTTTTTGATGTGCATTTACTGACATGGATGCTTTAGCTGTAGAGTGTCAAGAACCTGAAAGTTGATCCTGAAGGAGCTCAGCGTAAGAGAAACCACGTTAACTTCTTATTGATTTGAGTTTCAAAGGGCATTTTCCAGTGTAAAAGGGTTAGGTTAATATGCAAGAAGGAATACTATGTATAACTAGTAACAGATAGTCTTGGTGATTAACTCAGCTATTGAGAGACTTGAAATTGTGGAATGTGATTTGGAGAAACAAGATCAGATTGTACCATCACTGGGAAATGCATCTATAGTTGTATGCTGCATTGGAGCCAGTGAGAAGGAAGTGTTTGACATAACAGGTCCTTATCGAATTGATTATCAGGCTACGAAAAACCTTATTGATGCAGGTAAAAGATACTGTGCCGTGCAGATAGAAGTGCTGTTGTACTAAGCATTTTTTGAAAGTTGATCACTTCTCTTAATGTACAGCAACTACTGCAAATGTAAACCATTTTATCATGGTTTCATCATTGGGGACAAACAAAATTGGATTTCCAGCTGCTATTCTAAAGTAAGTGGTAATCTGACACAGAAGGAGCATTAGCAAATTAAGTAATGCTATTAGCAACAAGATCTTTTGATATTTCTTGGCTTTTATTACTATAGTTTGTTTTGGGGAGTTCTGATATGGAAGAGGAAAGCAGAAGAAGCACTCATAGCAAGTGGCCTTCCTTACACTGTGAGTAGGCACAGAAATGATCATCTATTAGTTGGACGTAGAAGTTATAAATATGTGCTGCAAGCTTGAACTTGATTGTTCATAGTGCTTTACAGATAGTAAGACCTGGAGGAATGGAGCGGCCTACTGATGCTTACAAGGAAACTCATAACATTACCCTTTCAGAAGAAGATACTCTATTTGGTGGCCAGGTGTCAAATCTTCAGGTATTTTTTCTTTCATATTTTCTCCACAAGGATCACAATTGTCATTTCCACCATTTTCTTTACTGGGTTTTCGGTTTGAGACTTAGTTGAGTTCCGTGCTCCAAAATGTTGAGCATTGCTTCACTTGCATCATTGTTTATGCTAGGCTCATAATTTGTCTATTTTGAATAATTTGTCTATTTTGAATTCCTGTTTTTCTTGTCATGTCCATTGATTATATATGTCATCCTTTCAGAATTTCCTGTTTTTCTTGTCAAGTCCATTGATTATATATGTCATCCTTTGAATAATGAAAAGTTTCAAGGTCTCATTGACATTTTTAACAGAATAATTTATTAAAAAATTTGCAGGTTGCTGAACTCATTGCATTTATGGCCAAGAACTCTGACCTGTCATATTGCAAAGTGGTGGAAGTAATTGCTGAGACAACTGCACCACTAACTCCATTGGATAAGCTTCTTGCAATGATACCATCCCAACGCACACGTCCAAAGGTACCCTCCTCTTTTCTTCCTCAAAGAATGAAGAGCCTGTGTTCTAGTATTCTCAAGAACATAACTTTCATCTCAAGCCAACCTAGCTTGAGGATGCAGTTCCTCAGGAGCAGGTGTCTCTGGAGTGTAATTGTCAATAGATAGCAGTAATTTAGATCATTGCCTTCGTATACTGGACGCATCCAAGTATCTAATCTGGAAGGTGTATTTGCAACAAATATTTTGAGAAAATATTTTGGTTCATAAACTGTGATACCCAGGCTAGTGTAGTGTTAAATATTTAGTTTATCTAGCTAATATATCCAGAAAATGATTTGTTTCCAAACCTGCTATCATGGTAACACAAGGGTTGAAATGATTGGCCGTTGGTGTAGTATTCTGAGGCTAGAGCGCCTAAAACTGTAGTATCAGAGTCATTTCTCTAGGAAAATAGTTGATTACATCTAAATTGCATAAGAAATGGATGCTTTGATTTGATTATCTGTATATATACACACACATACACAAAGTAATTTTGCTCCAAGTGAATTTGAACATTTTCCTTGTAGAAACTCTTAGGACCCAAAACTCAGATGTCTTATATCCACAGGGATCAGATTCAGCAGATATGCCTATGGTTGAGCCTACCACGGATATTGTAACAGAGGCAAGCTCTACCATTTCCAAGGAACCTTCAGTAAAAGTTAAGGTGTCAAGTCCACTCTCGCCTTATACTGCGTAAGGCCAAGATGCCATGATTCTCTATAATTCAAAGATTTGCAATATCCCTATGCTTGCAATATTTGGAAACTCAATGGAAGGCAGAAACATGTAGCAAATGTTCTTATCTTCTATCTGCTTCAATGTTTCCAAGTTAGGTTCTTCTAAGGCCACAGACGGTTATAGGTGAACCTTTTGAAACCATGTGCAGGCTTTGTATGGCCTCTTGCTAAAGTGCGTTACTAATTTCAGTCGCTATCTAAATAGATGGACAAGTTAAGGTCAACAGCGTGTTTTTACTGAGAAGTTTGAAAGGAGAGTAATTTGGTATTGTATACTTGCAACTGCAATCCAAGCTGAAGCAATTTTGCATATTCTTGTAGCCTTGTCTAAAGATGAATGCGGTATCTGATGGACTTATTGCTACTAGGTTTTATTGCTTTTGTGCTTGCCGTTGTTATAGTGTTATTCATATTATGTTATGCCCCTAACAGATATGAAGATTTGAAACCTCCCACTTCTCCCACTCCAAGTGCGCCCACTGGCCAACAAATAATATCCAGTCCTATAGATGCGGCATCACCGGTTTCTTCTGATGCTCAGACAAGCTCTTCTGAGACAGCACCTGAGATTACAGAGACAAAACCAGCAATGATAGGAATGCCTCTTTCTCCCTATGTTGTGTAAGAAAAATTTTCAATGAACTCCACTGATTCTAGCTTGCACGTGTTTTGTTCATAGTTCATTATTTGGTAGTTATGAAGATCTGAAGCCCCTTACCTCTCCAAATCCGACACCAAGTGGCCCAAAAGAAGTAGCCACTGGTGCTTCAACACCACCAACAGGAGGCAATGACGTAGCAACGGTCATAGTTAACAGTAATCCTATGCCAGATTCTGCTTCACGTCATTCACCCTTCCTGGTGTAAGAATATCATAATAAAGTAGCTGCTAATTAACTCTTGATCTAGGTCACCAAATAAAAACCTAGTTCAGTTTCATTCACTCGACAAGATACTTGGTTGCTTGCATGCGAGCCCCTGCAATTTCTACCACCTTAATCCAATGCAAAGTGAAAAAAAAATATCTTAGAATTCGTAGGCATCTATTTGTACGCTGCTATGAATATGATCCACTTGTAATCCTCAAGTTGTTCGAGTGTGCAGCATCAACTAACTAGTCTTTCATGGTTCTCTAGACTTCTAGTGGCTCTTCTTCTTTGTTTTGTTCGGTTTATTGCTGCTGATTATGCTCTCAGGTATGATGATCTGAAACCTCCCACATCACCGTCTCCTACAGCGCCTGTCGGATCATTCCAGTCTGCTTATTACGAAGGGCCTAAAATAGGAAACACCGCACCTTCACCTGCATCCGTGAATGAGGTACATCAAATAGAACCAAAGCCAAAGCCAAAGCCAAAGCCAAAGCAAAAGCCACTTTCACCTTATACTATGTAAACTTTGATTCTCAATCTCTTGCTCAATTGAGATATGTTGTTATTGTCATAATTATCAGGCTTGTTCTTACCTCTGAAAATCAACTTCCAAGCTCGACAGAAATTGTTTTTACTTGTTAAACTTATCAAAAACCTCCCAGGCTTAACTGTTTTCTCTGCTTTTTCTAATAAAAAAGGTATGAAGACTTGAAGCCCCCTACTTCCCCAAGGCCTCCCCTGGAGAAATTGAAGTGAAAGAAGAGCTTTTACCTGAGCATTTGAAGAGGTAAAGAAAGGTGGGATTTTCCTTGAGCAAAATATGAATCATCTTCTTCATGCCAGCTTATATACTATGAAGAGACTAGCAAGTGGAAATTGCGGGAACCAAAGTACAAGCATCGTCTTGCTGTATAGTCCAGACAAGGTTTTTGTTGCTGAAAGCTTTAGTCTTGAAGTATGCTGTGCAGGATGTAAACTGCTACATATTGAATTTGTTGTTATATTAATTCTTATTATGTGGAAGATTAATAATAAGAATCCTGAATGGATTGTTCCATGCTAGTGATTGAAGGTACTTGTTTGGTAAATAAGAATTTATTCTTCCTCTTCTTGTCTCCTATTACCGTTTACTCTCAGTTTTATCTCCTCTCAGTCAATTTTTTCAAACATTCATTTTGTGTAATTTATCTAAACCCTGGGGGAAAAATTGTGGCAACTTAAGAAGTTACAAAAACTTACCGTATTTGGCTTGGGGTTTGGGATTTGGGTTTTGTGAGTTGTTTGTTGGCTGTTGTATTGTATGGTTTCTTTCATCTTCGGAACAATTTGTTTCGTACAGGATTAAAGTAATTATGCTGAAGGGGCTTACTTAGATTAGGACTTTAAATTTCTTCATGTTTTTATGAATATGCTTGTCCGCTATTTAATTAGAATTCCTTCTAATTATTAGTATTAGTATTAGTATTATAATAATAATTATAAACATTTATTTATTACTATTATTTGTATTTCTATCAGTATTACTATTTATTTATTCTTTTTGCATATTGACTATTAATTATTTCATATTGTATTTATTAAATATTTATTTTTTTAATTATCATTATTACTACTATTATTGGCGAAGCAGTAGAGTTTCCAAGATCTACAAAGAAGCTCGCCTATGTTTCTAGCCCCGCTAGCCATATCCAGATTATGTGTGTAGAAAGGCTTTGGTTACGTTATCTCTATCACTGTCTAGCTGTCTCAATTTTTTTGCTACATGCGTTCTGACTATTACTTTTAATTTGTTAATTCTTGCATGTCTCTTTCTTCTGCCTGTTTGTTAGATTTAATTTGTATGTGATTCCCTTGCCGTGTGCATCTAGTTGACCAATTGGGAATCTACTTGATTAGCTGGTCGGGCTCTTCTTATTATTTCTTAATATGTATTCCTATTTGTCTTCTTATTATTATTATTAGTATTATTATTATTTTAGAATGAGCAAGACTAAGGTGGAGTATTTAGAATGCAATTTTTCGGGAAGCCAGATGGTACATGAGGCGGCGGTAGCAATTGGTAATGACTTCATATCACAAAAATCGAGTTTTAAATATCTCGGGTTCATCATTTAGAGAGATAGTAATATCGATGTCGATATAGTATATCGTATTAGACCTGGATAGGTCAAATGACAAAGCGCATCAGGGGTCTTATGTGATAAAAAGATCTCTTTAAAACTCAAAGGGAAGTTTTATAAAATGGTGATTTAGCCAATCATGTTATATGGGGAGGAGTGTCAGCCCGCCACATGTCGACATACACAGTTGTTGATAACAAAAATACGTATGCTTCGGTAGATGTGTGACATTACTAGAAGAGATGAGGTCTGGAATCGTGTGGTGAGAGACGGATTACAAGTGGCTAGTATTGCTGACAAGTTGAGAGAGACCAGGCTTAGGTGATTTGGGCATGTGCGCAGGAGGCCTTCTGATGCTCTGGTATGATGCTATGAGAAAATAACCTTTAGTGATTACAAGAGGAGAAAAGGGAGGCCTTACAACAGTTGGAGAGAAGTGATCAAGAAAGATATGTCAGAGTTGGCCCTTACTGAGGCAGTGGCTAGAAATAGAAAAGTCTGACGTGAACGGATAAGGGTAAAGGATACCCTTTAAAGTTCACCAAAATAGTTGAGTTAGTTATTAGGAAGTGTCTACTTTAACGCTTGCGCTAAGTAGTTACTGCGTAAGAAGTCCAACCCAATGTTCTCCCTGTCTTTTCTAGTTGTAAGTCTTGGACAAGGCTTTCGGGCCTACAACTTTGCCTTTCAGGACAGGTGTATCGGAAAAGATCCCTCGAGGCCGTCTAAAAATGTAGGATTGTTATACCCTCAGGGTTTCTGAGCAAAAACTCCTAGCTTGACTAAAAACAAGAAGAGCCGAACTTTGCAACTTATTATGTATTAGTAGATCTGGATACCATATCAAGTATATCCTTTGTTTATTTTTTTACTTTTCAGCTACTAGAAGATCTGAACATCATATCAGGTATATCCGTTGGTTATATTTTATTTTTATTTATTTATGTATTTATTGTAATTTTATTTACATAACCTTTTAGCATACCAGTTTTACTTATTTACTCTTTAACCTACATCATTCTTTTATTGTCACATCTGCATGTCGGTCTACTAGAAACAACTTCTCTACTATGTAGTGGTAAGGCTACGTGCTATCAAACCTCCCTAAATCCCGCTTTATTGCAGGACTTCAGAGTAGGAGTGATGATGATGATAATGATGATGATGATGATGACGACGACGACGACGTGGAAGATTAAAGGGTCGTTTGGTTCTACTTTTATTTTTTTTGTTGTTTATTTTTGGTTTTTGTTTCCTGCTTTTAGTTTCTGCTTTTTTTCTTAAAAAACGAAAACCTGTTTGGTTAAGATTTGGTAATATAAAAATTGAAAACAAAAGTTTGTTTGATTAATGTTTGTAATAAAAAACTAAAAACTAAAAACATATTTGGTTTTGTCATCCTGATTCTATTTTTATAATTATACTCTTATATTAATTATTTTAATATAACATATGATGTTTTAAAAAGTAATTAATTCTCGTTATAATTAGAAATAAAATATATGCAATTTTATATAATTAAAAAATTTGTATATTAATTGTATACAATAAAATTCTATTATAATATAAATCAGCCCACTGCCACTCTCAAAGTAGACGAGATAATGATGTAGGTTAGAAATACTTTTAGACCATTCCAACAACTCAGATCTTCAGCTTCACTTTTCCTTTCAGATTCTAGTTCAATTGTTGCTGCTATTCAAGCAGAGAGAATAATAAAAAATGGCCCCATAAACGACTGGATTCGTCAAGATATAAAGGACATTTATGATTCCCCTTTACTCAATCTCCGCTTTCATAGGGTCTTTTACAGCATTTCCCTTCTGTGTTGGTTTTCTTAATGTGAATAGTGACTGTGAGTTAAGTTCTTTCTTCTTTTCTTTTCTCATTACAGGCTCTAAGTCCATAGGTATGCTCAAAACTTCAAAGAAGTTCAACAATGCACTCTTCTTTCTGTAAAGAGTGGTGGGTGTAGTGAGGATTGTTCATATTGTCCTCGATCTTCTCGGTACAACACTGAAGTCAAAACCCAAACTAATCCAAACCTAGAAAAAAAACTATACGTATTTAGATAGAGTGAAACATAATCTTTAGCATCAAACCCATAAGCTCTGTACCAAAAGCTAACCATAAAAATTTTCAAAATCGAACCAATCCAAACCCAAATAGATTTTACTGAGTTAGATACAGTAGATGCAATACAACCGTGTGTGGATTACTCTGCCCCTTAAAACTTGCAATGACCCAACTGATGGTTTACACAACTCTTTTTCTTTCAATGTTTTCACTTTTCTCCAGGGCAGGAGGAGAAGGCAGCGACTCAGCCTCCGGCACCTCTGTATCTTCCATCGCATTCTATACTCTGAACTTCACATTCAGTAATACCCAGATTTACTTTCTAATCTTTCCGATACAAATCCAAACTAGATGTAAAAAGGATGAGCTCTAGATGGGTCCAAACTAGATGTAAAAAAGATGAGCTCTAGATGGGTTTGCTAAAAACGATGATAGAAAAATAAACAGGGGTAAGTTGTTTTTCAGTTGACGAAAACGAATAGCGAAAAATTGGAGAAACGTTATTTTTTGGTTTTCATAAAACTGTTGCGATTTTCTTGTTTTCGGAAACAAGAAATTACAATAGATTGAGACAAACATGATTTGTTGACTTGTTTTTCTTTTTACAAAAACGAAAATAAAAAACTGAAAAGAAAATAAAAACAAACAGCCCCTAAGTTTGCTCAACATGACTCAAGATATGCACTAGATAAATGGTCTGATAATAATACGTGTGCCATAGGTTCCTAATATTTTACAGGCTTTGGGTAAAGTAAAAAAGGATTCTATTTTTTCTATTTTTGAGTCCTTACAAAGAATAAAAATAAGTAAAATATGAGTATTTTTTGTTATTCTTTATGAAATCAAGAGTATATCTTATTTATTTTATTTTATTTTTTATGAAGATAAAAATGAGTTCTATTTTATTATTTATAAAGATGAGCTTTGAGTAGAACCTGCCCTACCTTTACCTAGGCCGGCCCTAGTCATAGGATAAGTTTATCTTCCTTTCTTTTGAAAAATGTAGATTTATTTTGAGAAATAAGCCATTATGAAACACAAAATTCTAGAATATTTTAATTTTAAAAATTAAAAGATTATTATTTTTAATGGATTAAAAATAAAAAATATTACAACTCTCATCTAATTCGGAATCATTTATTTATTAAATAATTTAATTAAATACTTGATTTGCTGAAATGAAAATTTGGACAGTCTTCTTATAACTGGGTCTAGGGCTGCTTTTTCGCCTGGAAGGAGAGCAAAGAAGAGAATAGTAAAAGAAAGTCGAGAATTTGAATGAGGATCAGTGCGACAAATGGATCAGATCCAAGATAGGACTCGACAGCGGGACTTTACTCCTTCCAACGTTCTGTCTTACCTTGACCCTCAGTACTGGTAACAAAGCGTCTTGAAAAAAATCTCAACTTTGTGTCTCTCCCTTTCTCTCTCGTTTTTTCAATTGTCTCTAACTTGGAACCTCTCTTTCACGCTGGTAATTTTCGATGTTTTTGATTTTTTATTTAGGGATGAGAGATTCTCTCATGAGGAGCACTACGAGTGGTTCAAAGGTTATTCTCATTTTCGTCATCTCATTCAGTCATATGTCCCCGCCAACTCCTCCGTATTGTCCTAATCCCTCTCTTTTTACCGTTTAGTATATGAGTATTGGTCAAACTTCTTCATTTTAAAGATCAAAGTTACCATTTTTACTGTTTTGTAATCTAGGGCCTAAAAGGGATTCGCTGGTGAATACTAGTTTCCATTTTTTTAAACGATGGGTATTTTTGAAAGTTGAATTTTGTGGTTTGCTCATTGCATTTGCGTTACTTGAATTAACAAAATTGGTTCTAGTTGTGTGAATGTTGAGATAGTTGGACAGTAACTCAATTATGCAAGTTTTCAAATTGTCCTACGTTGGTTGCTTTGTCCCGTCTTGTTTCTGCTCTCTGTCAAATTTCGGCCAGTACATACGTTTTGGGAGTTATTCGTTGATTAGATGGCTGGATGGTGTAGGTGTTGGAGCTTGGTTGTGGCAACTCACAGCTGTCTGAAGAGATGTACAAAGATGGAATCGTTGAGATAACATGCATTGATCTGTCTGCCATTGCAGTGGAGAAGATGCAGAAACGATTGTTGGCCAAGGGATATGAAGGTATGTGTTGTTGGAAACTTTTGGAGTCATCTTTCCTACTTAATGCAAAGCCGTATTAGATGTTTGCCATTTCACAGATCCAAAAATATAGTTCCTGTTTGTTGATACCTTGTTAGAGAAGTGGGTTGGAGTTGTAGTTGTGTTCAAGTACATGACATTCAATGCTACGTTTCTGCACGAGGACTTACTTTTAGGATGAAACATTAAACGTTAAATAGTATTTTCATAGTTTTTCTTTCTTGTCACCTCAATCATCAGAAATAAAAGTGCTGCAAGCTGACATGCTAGACCTGCCCTTTAGCAACGAGTCTTTTGATGTGGTTGTTGAGAAAGGAACAATGGTAAATAGATGCTTAAGACTGTTGCTACTTTCTTTTCTTTTCAAACTTCTTTTAGATTATTCACCACAATCGTCATTTTTTAATTGCCTAATGTTTGAGGTTGAAGATGAATTTTGTGCTTAACAAGCATAAATATTTTTTTCCCTATGAAGGACGTATTGTTTGTCGATAGTGGTGACCCATGGAATCCAAGGTGTGAAGCTTTAACTAGGATGAAAGCAATGCTGGAAGGTGTTCACAGAGTTCTAAAATCAGATGGCATTTTCATCTCAATTTCTTTTGGTCAGGTGGATTCAAAATCAAAATTTATCACTTTAAGAGCGGTCTTGTTTTAGGTGTGAGAATTATCTAGGGTCTTGGAGATGGGAATTGTCTGTGCCATTGTTCTGATTTTATGTTCATCTTGTGCAGCCACACTTCCGAAGTCGTTTATTTAACGCTCCTGAATTTACGTGGTCTGTTGAATGGTGCACTTTTGGTGATGGATTCCACTATTTTTTCTACGTCTTGAGGAAGGTGAGCCTCCAGATTGTTCATTCATGAGCTAAACTTGTTAGACTGTTGATATAAATCCATGTTACTCCACAACATTTCCTTTAATTCTTTGAAATTGGACTTGGGGATTTCTCTCAAACTTGAGGATATCTTGAGATCTGGAGAGGAAGATCAAAAGATAAAGATATTACGGACTGTTCCATATTTAAGTTTTTATCATTTATTTACGTTTTTGAGAAGTTCATAAATTATAAAATGACATTTCTCAGGGAAAGAGAGCATCAAAGGACGAGTATTGTGTTGATTGTGGCGAAAAAAATGAGGTACCGGCCGTACGCCTACTTCAAGAAGAATTGGAAGGGGAGGATTATATTTTCCGAACCAGCATCGGGGAAGATACTTAGAACTGGTAGTGACTTTCATTTTCTCGGGTAGTTATGTTCTTGGTATGCTTCTTACATCTGTACGTGAAGAAGAATTAGAAGGGGCGGATTATATTTTGTAGACCATTAAACTTCAATTTCTCAATTCTTGTTATGGTTATTGCATCTATGATTCATTTGACTTCATAACTGGAAGTTGTAAGAACTTTTATGCATGGCTTTGAGCAGCTGCTACTAACCGACCAATATTTTCATTGGAATTGATTATATATATGCCAATTCAAGATAGGAATCTTGGGACGGTGAAGGGTGTAATTAGAACATCTCGTTGGATTGGTAGTTGAATGTTCAAAGACATTATAAAACAACACTACATGTCTTTGGAATGAAACAAAAGCAAATGCGAGAACTAACAAGGAACATGCCATGGTACAAATAATCTTCGTATGCAACAATACTTGCCTTTGAAACTAGAAACGAAATTAATCAAATGATCAGTGCATGCTCATCTCCAACTCCCATTTAATGTCGAATTAAAACATTCAAGTAATATGTGACTGTAAGATTATAATTTATAAAACTACTTATGTTATGACTTTATTAAGATTACCGCAAAGCAAGAAATCTTGTATGCTATGTATGTTGATTTTTTAAAAATATTCTTCATATTACAATATTGTCTGCTACAATTGCAGTTTTAGGTCGAAACTTTTTTTTTTTTCAATGTGAAATTGGATATAAGAGTATCTTTTTTGTTGACTTACCCTTATTCCCTAATGAAATACATAATATTATAAAGTTTTTCAAAAAAGCCGTTTAATGATAACCCAAAAAAATGTTTAATAATAATTAAAAAACAAAAGGAAACCCTTCAATCACAGTCCACTCCAATCCACCGCAGACCTTTCTCTTATTTGAACAGACTCAAACGACAGCGTAGCGCAGCCAGTGTCCTTTACACGCAAATAATATAGTACGCCTCGTAAACAAATGCTCAACCTTTTCTCCTCTCTCTCTCTCTCCCTCCGATTCTTTACCTATTTGCTTCTCTCTCGTCGCCGGCAATCCTCTATCTCACCGGAAACCTCCTCGGATCAGGGGATTATATTCGATTCCTTTATCACATTTTTACACAGTTATTGAAACGGAACTAGATTGTACATAGGTTGGTTCAATTAATTTGATTTTAGATGGAGGATTACGGTGACAGTGACGAGGAGTGCTACTACTCCGATGATCGGGAGTCTCTCGACGGTCTTGATAGTGAAGATTCCCATTTCCAGAGAGTTACCCCCAAGGGTCCTAAGGTAATTAAATTTCGACCTTTTTCCTATGTTTTCGTTTTAAAGAAGTTCTCTTTTTGGGTCTCTTTTTGCCCTAGTTTCTGTTCGTGTTTTAACGAATATAATCAGGGTTGTATGTGGATTTGCGATGGTAACGACTGGAAATTTATGTAATTCTCGCCAGGTTTGTTTCAAGATTTTGGCTTCCTTGCTCTTTTCTTTTTAAAGTCGACCGTTTTCGGATGTTGGGTTTATTTTTCTCTTCTATGTAATTACGGGGTTGATTGGAAGGGTTTGGTTTGGTTACATGAGTCCGTTGTGTTGGTTCATCCGATTCATGAATTTGTCAATGTTATGCAATAGCTGTTTATAAAGTTGATCTTTTTGAAGTTTTCAGCTGTTTTCTGCCCAACGTGGACTGTTTTTCTTTAATAGATCTTTTTAAATTGTCTTTTCTGACTAATGGGCGTATAATTTATCAAAATGTTGATCTTTGGAACAAAGTGTTTGTTTTTGTTTGTTGGGTATTCAATGTGGACTACTGAAGACATTGTTTTTAGTACCCAAACTTCTTGCATTATAGAGATTTGGTTTCGATTTACTCAACTCTTTAGCATCTGGCAGGTGATCAGAAAGGAATCCCTATTGGCAGCTCAGGTAAACCCAGAAAATGAAAACTGATCATTAGAATCGTTATCTTATATATATTCTAATGCAGCACCTACTGATGCCTGACTTTGAATACATTGACAAAGAGGGAGGATTTACGTAGAGTAATGGAGTTGCTATCACTAAGAGAACATCATGCTCGAACTTTGTTGATCCATTACCGTTGGGATGTTGAGAGGCTGTTTGCTGTTCTTGTAGAGAAAGGGAAATCATTCTTGTTTACTGAAGCTGGTGTTACTATCATTGAAAGTCAGGATAATGACTCACAACAGAATTCATGCTCTACAGTAAGATGTGATATTTGCATAGAAGATTTGTCTCGTGATAAGGCTACTAGGATGGACTGTGGCCATTCATTTTGTAATGACTGTAAGTTCTATTACCATTCTTGATCAGTTTTCCCTTTGAAGCATGCTCTTTATGACAGCTTGGGTTGCTTTTCTATGCTTTTCTATCTTTACATAAACACGTTGAACTTTGGCTAAGGTTGAATTTAGTGTGATTTTAAGTTTATTGGTACTGAATGTGCATTTCGAAAATAAGAAAGATATTAACTTATTAGTGCTGACCTTTTAAAATTCGTGCTGAAAACTTGTAGAATTTCATGCTATTTATTTATTAAAAGGTCAAGCCGTGTGATAAAATGTTCTATTGTTTCTTATCTTTTTTTTTTGGTCTCCTCGCCAATATGGGTTGAACTTTTAGTCTCCGTCACTGTTTATGTAATGCAGCAAAGATCGCTGAAGACATCTCTTATATTGATTTTTCCATTTGAAGGTTGGACAGAGCACTTTATTGTGAAAATAAATGAGGGTCAGAGCAAGCGCATTCGTTGCATGGCATACAAATGCAATGCTATCTGTGACGAGGCCGTTGTTAGAAACCTAGTAAGCAAAAGGCATCCTGATTTAGCAGAAAAATTTGAGCGGTTTCTCCTTGAGTCATATATTGAGGACAACAAAATGGTAAAATGGTGTCCAAGCACTCCTCATTGTGGGAATGCTATAAGAGTGGAGGAAGACCAATTTTGCGAGGTAGAATGTTCGTGTGGCATGCAGTTTTGTTTTAGTTGCTTGTCAGAAACACACTCGCCTTGTTCATGTTTGATGTGGGAGCTCTGGAGCAAAAAATGCCGAGATGAATCTGAAACTGTTAACTGGATCACGGTCCATACAAAACCTTGTCCCAAGTGTCACAAACCAGTGGAGAAGAATGGTGGCTGTAACCTTGTCAGCTGTGTATGTGGACAAGCATTTTGGTGAGGATTCTCTGTCATGCTCTGATAGTTGCACATGCAATATGATTAATTCTTATTCATAAGGAGAACAGAAAGCAAAGGAACTGTAGTCAGTATGTTCATAAAAAGGCATTTTGTTTCTAAATTTGACATATTGATTTTATGTTTCTCACCTGAATGATAATCCCAACGATGTCTCTTTACTCGTAAACCGTAGCCAGCATGAGTCACACATGGTTGCTTACTGCTCTTTCAAACAGTCAGATGGTTAGGCTTGACTTAGCTTGTTCTGACTATTACCTGCGAATGGATATATCATCTCAGATTTGATCTTTCATGCAACCTCTTCTTGTCTCATACTAATGTTTTTTCATATTGGTGGCTTACATGATACTTGTGTCATTTCTCATTTCACTCAGTTGGCTGTGCGGTGGAGCTACTGGTAGAGACCATACGTGGTCAAGGATAGCTGGCCACAGCTGTGGTCGATATAAAGAGGATCAAGAGAAAAAAACTGAGCGGGCAAAGCGGGATCTATACCGATACATGCACTATCATAATCGTTATAAAGCTCATACAGATTCCTTTGAACTGGAAAGTAAACTTAAAAAGACAATTATGCGTAAGGTGTCAATTTCAGAAGAGAAGGAATCAAGACTCCGAGATTTCAGCTGGGTAACAAATGGACTTCAGAGACTTTTTAGATCACGGCGGGTTCTTTCATACTCGTACCCATTTGCATTTTATATGTTTGGTGAGGAGCTTTTGGAGGATGGAATGACAGAGGTGGACAGGGAGATAAAGCAGAGTTTATTCGAGGATCAACAACAGCAGCTTGAGTCAAATGTTGAGAAACTCTCCAAGTTTCTGGGGAAGCCTTTCGAACAATACAGTGATGATAAAGTAATGGATATAAGAATGCAAGTCATTAATCTTTCTGTTGTCACTGATTCACTTTGTAAGAAAATGTGAGTTCAGTTGTTGCAAAAACTTGAAAATACTTCTTGGACTTTCCAACTTCTTGAAGTAACAGATTTTCTTGCAGGTACGAGTGCATTGAGAATGATTTGTTGGGTTCCCTCCAACCGGGTATGCATAACATAGCTCCATACAAGTCAAAGGGCATTGAGAAGGCATCAGAACTTACCAGTGGTTGGAGCTCCAAAACCAATGCTACAAATATGTTTCTATCATCAAGTGGTGGGCGAAGTTTAATATTACTCTTGAAGTAATTTTTTTGGTTCTAGCACATAACTCTTAGGCAGCAGTTGCTGCAATAGAAGGTTTTGTACTTCGTTTCCTTGTTATCTTGCTTGAAATTACGAGCTTGGTACTCTCCATCTGCCATTCCTAGATTTTGCTAACATTGATCCAGCTTAAAGTTTTTGATTCTTGTAAATTTTAAAAGCTTTTCCCGATTCATGAATGGCCATATTTTGCTTATCGTATTCCCACACTTCAAAAGCATTTTGAATTGCAGTGGAAGACAATTATATGCAAGAGCACAACTTTATGATTGAAAAACTTGATGAAAATTTTCTTTTTTAGCTCAATTTTTAGAAGCCTTTTAATAGAAGGGCTAGAATCACTCAACTGAAGTGGAAAGTAGATGGTTTATCTACCAAAATATCTTATTTAAAATGCTGACTTCTTGTATTTAGGTGGGACATCAAAGCAAGAGAGACCTTCAGATTCTGGAAGTTCAGATGATAGTGGATGCTTTGCTTTGAAACGTGCTAGAAACGAAGATGGTGGCTATTTTGATCTGAACTTGCCAGCAGAGGTTGTAGATAGGAGCTGAACTCAGACTCTAAGAGACTGAAAGTATAGCTAATACAGGTGTACAGCTCTAACCTCAAGACCTTCATTTCTTCATAGGATTGGTCTTTTGTGGAAGATGGCACTAAGTGATGTTCTTCTACCATCAGCACCTTTTGTCCGGAGTTTGAGGTTGTTGCCGGAATACTCTGGAGGAGAAATTTGGGTTA
The DNA here is from genome assembly GCA_027478495.1 of Erythroxylum alaternifolium. Taxonomy (NCBI): domain Eukaryota; kingdom Viridiplantae; phylum Streptophyta; class Magnoliopsida; order Malpighiales; family Erythroxylaceae; genus Erythroxylum; species Erythroxylum alaternifolium. The sequence goes on along the minus strand of JANIIA010000192.1, from coordinate 66,522,516 downwards.
CCGCATTTTCCTTGTATCTTTATGTTGTCATATATCTGTTTTTTTGGTCATTTATGGGCGATACATATGTAAATTCTCTACCTGAGAACTTGAACTAGACTTCCGTGAACTTTTTTTTTCCTCCTTTCGACATAAGGTTTTAATAGCCTGATGAATAGATGTCTGCAATGATACAAGTTAATATATTTATATGCTTAAGACTTATTTCCCGTTTGCTTTAGATTTTTAATATTATTTCATTGAATCAACTGACAAATAAAAGATGAAATTGGTTATGGAAGCCAAATGCTGCAATGGTGCTGATGCCAAGTGCAAACCTGTTGGCTTTATGGGTTGAATTAGTGGGCATTAAAACTTGATCTGATTACAGATTTCATAGGGTTCAAATATGTGGTGTATTTCTGCATACGTCACGCGTACTGGACACATCTCAGAGACTTTCTTTTGCTTTCTGGGTTGTTCTTCGTTTTCCTAGACCATATCTCAGGAACATTCTTTCGCGCCATTAACTTCGCTTGAAATTATTTTTTTTGTTTAATTGCTTGTTAGTCAATTCATCTTACTTTCTCACTTTTTGGGAAACTAAACACGCCTCTTTTTGTCTCTGCTGTTTATGATACTGCCATTACCATAACTAATTTACTTTCACTGTGTATTCCCAGTTGTTGCTTCGTCAATGAAGCTGCTTTTTTATTTATTTTCGTTTTCTTCTTTTTTCTCTCTTTTCTTTGCATTTCTTTTGAGATTGATGGGAACAAATTTTGTAACTCCAACTAAGTCTTGACTCTATAGTGTTTATGATCGAGGAATAGCCCTCGAGGTTGATCTGAGATTTGATATGATAGGAGCGAAAGTTGATGACCGAAGAAGAAGAGTTATACGACATAGCATTGAAGATAACAAGTAAATAAATAAGACGTCACCGTAATAGGAGTGAAGCTGATGAATAAAAGAAGTATTATGTGACATAAAATTGTACATAATAGTTAATAAATGAAACATAGTCATGTACAGGAGGACAATTATCTTGAAGTAATTGGCTGATTTCTGACAGTTGTTGTATTCGTTATTATAGTCATTGAAAACATGGGAAAAAGCAATGAATATCTGTAACTGAACATTCTCTCACTAAAAAGCTCTTCTCTCCTCCGCTCAACTTCTTCCTCCTTTGTATTCTTCTATTCTCTTTCATTGTTTTAATCCCTAATTTCCCAATTTCAATCACAAAACAAATACATGTAACAAATTGGTATCATGGTCGTGATTCGGGCTATAGTTAACGTTGCAATATGGTAGAAGGAATGCGAGGCCGAGAGTGAAGACTAGTGGAGCAAGGTTTGCGCAGTCAGATGCAAGAGTTAGAGATAAGACATGAAAGAAGTATGCAAGAACTGAAGGAATGGATCACTCAATTGTTTTAAAAAGATAACGGTGAAAATGAAGTCAGAGAAAATGTTGATCAAAGGGCCCTTGAAATTGTGAATGGAGATGGTTACTACAGGGGACATTACACCATCCCTAGGAGGTGTAGAAAGATTGAGCTACTAGTGTTTAAAGGAGAAAATTTGTGAGCTTAGGTGTTTAAATGCGACCAATTTTTTACGCTTGATTGTACGTTAGTTAAGTTGAAGGTCGAGTTGGCAACAATGAATTTGGCATGGGAAGCTCTAGCTTGGCACGGATTATATGTGAGGAATCGATTGACTAGGGATCCTCCTAGTTAGGGTGAGAATTGTTTAGCATTGAAGCAAATGTTTGGAGAGACAACCTTTCAAGATCCGATAAGAGAGTTAAAGGAGTTGAAATAGAAGGGCAAAGTGAAGTAGTATTATGCTGAGTTTAACATGTTATCGCAAAAGTTGGTGATGCCAGAGCCTTATTTAGTGAGTGTGCTTTCAAAAAGGTTGAAAGTGGAGATTAAATATCCAATTAAACTGTGGAATCCTATAACTTTTCAAAAAGCTTATAAACTAAAGAGAAAAAATGATATGGTAGCAACACATTGTGGACTAATAGGAAATTTTCATCAAAAGGGGTCATATTATGCTAGAAGAGCATTGACTATATTGAAGCCTTTCAAGTTGTTACCTACACTAATGCAAGGGACTTAGAAGGGAGATAGAGAAGTGAGTGGGGCAAAACAACTTCTAGCAAAGAATTGGACAAGCTTTAAGTTAAAGGATTGTGTTTTTTATGTGAAAAGAAGTATGTTCCTGAACATAGGTGCAAAAAGAAAAAGTTTAATATGTATGTAGCTAAGGATGAGATGGAGAATGAAGAAGGTAATGTAATTGATGAAGAAGAATCACTGAGCATATCCTTGCAAGACATGTTAGGAGTGTCTATGGCGAAATACCAACAAATCAAAGTGCAAGGTATGTAAGATAGAATAGTAATTTATATATTGGTCGATAGGGGGAGTACCCGCAATTTTGTAGATTAGAAGAGGTGAAAGAGTTATCAATTGTGGTAGGAGGTGGAATGAATATGAGTTGTAAACATATATGTCAAAATTTAAGGTGGCAAATGGGAGGTAAGGAATCCTGTGTGGATGCATTAGTGATAGACATTGATGGAACTTATATAGTGTTAGGAGTGTAATGGTTATCAATTTTGGATGACATTGTATTCACTATCAAAAGGGAACTACAAAATTTTATTGGTTTGGTGAGGAGATGGAGTTAACAAGTATAGGGTGTAGAAACTTAGTGCAGGTACTAAAGAAAAAAATAGCTTAAATGTGGGGTAACAAGGATGTTTTATGTTGTTTTATGGTGGTGTCTCAAAAGGATGAAACTAAAGAAAAAAAAGGATCAGTAGGTGGAATTAAGATCTTCAATAAAAGAAGAATCAGATGCAAAATTGCTTGCAACATTTAAGGAGCAATTACATAAATGATTGAAATTGTTTTTGAAGAACCAACTGCCTACATCTCCATTTCACAATCGTCGAATAACCTTGAAGGAGGGTACTGAGGCTGTGAATCTTCGATCTTATAGGTATTCTGGAGTTCAGAAAAGTGTTGTCGAGGATCTGGTGGAAGACATGCTACAACAAGGGATCATTAGACAGAGTGTTAGTCCCTTCTCAATTCCTATAATCTTGATAAAAAAGAAAGATGGGTCCTAACAATTTTATGTTGATTATAGGTCTCTTAATCAATGCACAATGAAGGACAAATTTCCCATTCCCTTAATAGAAGAGTTGTTTGGTGAATTACATGGCGCACGGTGCTTTTCGAAGTTGGATCTTCAAGCAGGATACCATTAGATTAGAGTGTATGAAGAAGACATTTACAAAACAGTCTTTAGAACTCATGAAGGGCATTATGAATTTCTTTTTTGTTGGGTAAATCAGTGAATTTATAAATAAATAAAAATATGCACAAATAAGAGATTTGCAAAAATGCCAATCTTTTATTTATAACAAAAGAAACCTAATATGTGAGCATGGGGAACCCTATAATTGTGACCCAGGACTACACAACCATAATAGCAACCTAAAACATATAAACCCACAAGATGACCATAACAAGGATCACCTTACCAAAATTACAATAATTCCTTGCAGCAGGTTTTGTACTCTAAACTAATCAAGACTACCTTTCAACCCATAATCAGAGAGATACACAACAGGTTAGAATTCATTGCATTCCAGATCACATTGTTATATTGTTTGTAAAGAACTACCGAAGTGCTGAGGAAGGAGAGATAGATCAACTCTCATCCAACTTCCTTTGTTTATCCAATCTAGTCCTCCAACTTTTAAGACACCAATCAGGGGTTAGGGCTCTCCTACTATTGAGTTGCCCAAGGAGTGAATCGTTGAAGCCTGTGACATCATGCATTCTTTAAGACTTTTTGGAGATTGAGGCATTCCTGCATAATCCTCTCTTGCCTGATGCTTGCATTCAATGTATCCTCCTACCAAGCTTACATGGCTTTACCACTTCTGTTCTTGTCTTTTTGATAAACAACCTATCTCTTAGCACGTAACTAGGCTTGCCATTGAATTTGATTGCCAACAAGGGAGTGAACCCAACCCAACCAACAACCTGCAAAACAAAAATAAACTAGAACCACAATTTACTCAGTGTTTGAGCAAAGTTGTTCGATTACTTGGAAGATCACTTTAGTGTTGATGCTCCCCACTTCTATAGCTGTGTCTTTGAAGGTTCTGAGGTTTCTCTCAGACCATATGTTATACACAACAACAGAAAGAAGGATGATAAATGTGTTCAGGTCAATGTTTCTATAGCTTTGGGGTTGGTTGAACCAATAGAGAATGGAATGAAGATTTAATAGGTTTGGAATGATTATCTGAAAGTGGTTGAGGTAGTGTAACCACACTGATTTTGAAAAGGAACATTCAAAGAATTTCTTGTAATGCTTTTATATTGACAAACATGCCAGCCACTTTTCAAAGTCTAATAAACCAGATTTTCAAATCATACCTAGGAAGGTTTGTGTTAGTGTTCTTCGATGTTACTACATTTGAAACATTTACGGGTAGTATTGGAGATTTGAAAAGAACAATAGTTGTATATGAAGTTATCCAAGTGTTCCTTTGGGGTTGATCAAGTAGAATATCTGGGGCATATATCAAGTTTAATATTTAGGGCATATAATTAATGGTAAAGGGACTGATCCACAAAAGGTGTGTACAGTGTTGAATTAGCCCCCACCTCAAAAACTTTGGCAACTCTGAGGATTTCTAGGGTTGTGTGGATATTGTAAAAGGTTTGTTAGGGGTTATGGACAAATGAGTAAACCTCTCACAAACCCGTTGAAGAAGGATTCATTTGTGTGGAATGAAGAGGCAACAATCGAATTCATAGTTATGAAACATACATTGACAACAGCTCCAGTATTGGCTCTCCTGAACTTCTTGAAGGAGTTTGTAGTTGAGGTAGATGCTAGTGGTAAGGGAATTAGAGCAGTACTCATGTAGGATAACTGTAACATCCCCTCACCAATTGCTAGTGAACAGTGACATATGCATGCATTATACATGCACATGCATAGTAGA
>JANIIA010000192.1:66463014-66486670 GCA_027478495.1 Erythroxylum alaternifolium | reverse complement strand
TGTAGAAAAGTTCACACTGAACTAAAAAGTGTGTAGTAAAGTGTTTTGCCAAAATCCTAAGTGGGAGCTTAGGTAGATGACGTAGGTCTTAGCACCGAACGTCTATAAAAACAGTGTTTGCCTTTCTTCCCTACTCTGTTTACATTCTTACTTTGATTATTTATTTTGTGTGTTCTAATACTTTGTTTTTGTAGAACTTTAAGAAAAAGTTTAAAAGATCTATTCAACCCCCCCTTCTAGATCGTTTTCAGGAGTCTCATCATTATCATCACTCAAATTCAACGCACCAAATGACATTTCAATGCTTTCTCATCCAATATTATTTTTCAAGTCATTCACATCTACCAAACTCAGTTCCTCAAAAACTTAGTGTGCCAAAAGACCGATATTATCAATGTCAATTGGATCTATTAAACTACTTGTACTACTAGGAGTCCTAGTAAAAAAAATTAATTATTAAAAAATATAAGAAATTATATATAAATTAATAATGATAATAACATACATTTTTCAAAGCTTTAAATTGTAATGAATCAAGACCAAGTCATTCAATCTATTGTGCTCCAATCTATTTCTTTTCTGGGAATGGATGAATTCAAATGTGCTCAAGTTCCTTTCACAACTTGTTGCATTCACAAGTCGACTTAAAATTCAAATTGTAAACCTTTGCAATTCTGGAAAATCAGTTCCAAATTGATTCCACCAAGAAACAGTAAGTTGTAAGACAACAAAAGTAACGTTATAAACAAAATAAAGTGATAACTAAGTTTTAACAAATAAGAAAAGGGAAAAAACTAATTCTTGGATAAAGTTTTGCTCTTTGTCGAATAGTAATTGACATCCCAAAATTCCTAGAAGACCACTTATAAAGCTCTATTTATGAGCTCAGGATATCTTACATCATATCATGGGCAATAACTGTTGTAATAGTTAATATCATTCTCCTATTAATTTCAACTTTCTTCATAAAATCTTATCTGAAATAGAGATTAGGATTAAAAGACTCTCCAGCTGCAAAAAACGGAGAAGAAAATTGCCTTTCTCATCTATCATTGATGATTACAAGATAAGTTGTGTACAAAGAAGGCCTATTTTATAGATTGGCCTTGATTGCTTCATTCGCCCTCTCAATGGCCAAAAAAAAAAAACTCATTGTTGCCTTTTCATCACTATCAGCTAAACGAAATACCATCACCTAAGACTCACAAAATTAAATAACAAATTGGTATTAGGACCAAAATTCACTACTTCCAGTATAATTCTTGAAACCTCCAATCTAGCATTAGACCTAGCATATTGAGATGTAACCCGCTTATCACTTATAAACATTTGTCTGAACTATTTCTTCATTATAACAAAACACTGAAGTAATAAAAAATTCGTTGCAAATCTTTTCATAGTAGAATGATACAAATTCCTACCATTAGTAAATTCCTTTTCTCATTAAATTCAACACCCATAGATGATTATAGATGAACTTGGTCATCTTTTAAGCTTTCTACACAGTCTCATCAATAATAGAAAAAACTTAGCATCCCCTATATTTTCCAACATTAAGTCAATGCAACGTGCAGATATTTTCTAGCATTAAGTCAATGCAATGTGCAGCATAAGAAGTACAGAGAAAGGAATTATACTTATTTTCTAACTTTCTTCCCGTCGCTTTATAAGCGAAATCATTTTTAGTAATAAACTAAACAGTATTTTCTAGCTCTAATTCATTCACAACTTCATCGAATATCTCAAATAAAGTATCAGTATTCCTAACAAGGCCAGATGCATCAATAGACTTCAAAAATATTGATCCATTTACAAATTAAACCAAAAATTAATAATAGGCTTATGTTTCTTATTTGTCTAACCATCACATATGATTGAATACTCATAAATAGCCCAATTCATTATTCTTTCTTCCAAATAACTTTTAATTTGACAAACTAAGCAACTTAAAAGTTTACCTTTGTAGTCATCAATGAAAGGAGATTAGATTTGTATCCTAGACCATAAGAAGCTATAGCATCCACTATAGGCTAATAATAGTAAGACTGAGAAGCATTGAATGCTGCACCTATAACATACCACCATCTAGCCATTGTTATTTCTACATTATAAGTCACACTTATTGATTGCATAATATTATGAATTGAAGGTTGGGCTTCAGGAGTTGTTCGTTGATAGGTGTAAATTATCCTATATTTTGATAGATATTTAAGTGTGCTTTTGAGTATTTCTTATATGTTTATCATATATATAGGATTAGAATTGTATTATTATTTTTATTAATGTTTGTTTATATTCTAATTGTTTGTGTAGTTTTGAGCATGATTTGGATCTTAAGTAATTGAGACAACAGTGGAGGGACATCATCCATCATTAATTTCTCTTGGATTTTTAAGATGGAATAAGGAGACAGTAGTGGAGAGGCGCCAATCATCATCATTTTCTCTTAGATTTCTAAAATGGAATAACGAAGACAGCAGTAGACAACAGTTATTCTTCATCATTTTCTCTTTAATTTTTAAGATGGAAAGAGGCAACAACAACTATTATTCTTGGAGATTAATAAAGAGGATGGAAGGCTAACATCACGACATCAGTTCAAAGGTAAAATCAATGCCCGAGTCACAGTTAAGCTTATCTCATCTTATTAATGTTGAATCTCTTTTCAGATTGTTATTATTTTTTGTGTTGATTGAATCGAATTTTGTAAAGATAATATTGATATGTTATTTGTATTATTCTATTATGAACCTACTGCTAGAATGTTGAATATAATCTATAATCATTATATTTGATGTTCGTTAGTAGCCACTAATGATCTTGAATCGTTAGGAACAACGTAACTTAAGTTAAATAACCTGAAAGTTTGACATTACTACCTATATTGATTTGTTTTCCAGTTCATAATGCAGTTGCCAAATTGAAATTTAGAGATCATATCCTATGTTATTCGATGACTAGGTTTAATTAACAAGTGTTTCTTAATTGAACACAACCTAAGGGAAAATTAGGGTTAGCAGAGCATATTGTTAGTCTACGATCGATAGTTCGAAGAGAGGTGTGAAAACATTAGAATGATGAGATATGTTTAATTATGTCTAGGCCAAGATTGATCCTAGAATTAGACTTTACACATATTCAACACTTTTATCATTTATGATTATTCTTCTATAATTTCTTTCGCTAGTTTTATTTTATTTTATTTTCTCAGTTACATAAAAACCCAAAACTCCTTTTTATTTCCTTTGCATAACTTTTTTTATCACGAGAATTAACCAAATATTCCTTATGGATAAGATCCTGACTCACCATTTCTACAAGTTTTTAGTATGCAATGATAGGTAAATTTTGCAGTGCACTCGACACGCGCTGTCATATTACAATGGGGAAAATGTAAGTTTTAAGTATGGGGGTGAGGATCTTAGTTTTTATACACGTTTTTGAGTTTAATGGTTGCTTATGTGGCTTTTTAGGCATTTCAAAATCAAACAAATAAAATCAATCATTTCCTCTTTTTCTATTGCTTTTAAGACTATAAAGTGATAATTCGAGTGTGAATTGACTAGAAAAATCCATGACAACTTTAGAATGTACTTTTGCACTTGTGATTGGTTATTACGCATTATCTTTAGAAGAGTAGTAACTAGTGGTAGACAAAAGCCAGTAAGATTTTGAACCTTATTAAACTGACACATCTATATCAGTTCCATTGTCTTTTGATTCTGTGTGACCTTTATGATATGCACATCCTGACTTTGTTTTGATTTTCTATTCAAGCCCACATTTTTGTCATATGCATTGACATGAAAATGATATAGGCATTCCTTGTTTTTACAAGCTACATTAGGCAAATAGTTTATCCATTGATATGGATTTTCCTTTGTTAAGGCCCCTTGAGCTTTAGTATCCTTTCTTTCTTGTGCTAACTACAACACATGCTTTAAACTGAACCAAATGTCTTACCCAAGGCTTAAAACTAGTGGAGCATTTGTTAATTGTTGATGATTGTGGATGTACAAAAGTATAAGTGTAGGGGTGTGCATATTTATGGGATGATTATTATTATTATTGGGATGCCATTTTACAATTTATCAATGAAATTCTCATATTGATATAGCTTCTTTCAATTTTTATTAAAAAATAAAAAATAAAAGAGAAAGAAAAAGAAAAAGAAAAAGAAAAAAGGAAAATGAAAAAGAAAAAGAAAAAGAAAAAGAAAAAGAATTGTTTGAATAAAAGTATCAAGGAGGAAATACATTTGTTTTAAAAAGTTGTTAATTATTGGTTTCTCCTCCTAGAGTTATATTGAATGGCTGATTTGAGTATGTTGCATATGAAGTAGATGTTGTTTTGGAAGGATCCACTCATTATAGTTTTAATGTATTGTTATCAATGATTTTTACGAGTGATTCCTTCTAATTGGTTACGCTTCATATGGTTTATAGTGTGAGAGCTTGAATTCGAGCTATGAAATAAAATTGTTGCATTCATTATAGCTGATAGTACCCAGTTTTGAATGAATGTTAGCTTGTGCACTTGATGTTTCAATGAGTTCTACTTTTGCTTCACTAGCTTGATGGCTTTTATGCTACATTACCCAAAATAAATCTCACCTTACCCTTGCCCATATTTCAACCTTAGAAAAGTCCTTTGATTCATGATTATGCATATAACTTTTAATGGTGGAAAAATGAAATGATATATAAAGTTGTGAAATGTCATGATCATGAAAGATGTTAGAGTGTACCTATGGAGCTATCTTATTTAAACACATTTTGTTCAAGTCTACGTCGAGATTGCTTGGTTTCTAAGGATCATAAATGTTGATTAATCATAAGTAGAAGCGTTGAATGTTGAGTTCTTACCATGGTTTTTGAAAGTTATTCATATTTACTTATTATTATCTATTCTTGGAAAATATAGAAAATGAGTAAGCATTTTTGGTTTAGGGAGGTTTGGCTGGTTTGAAATAAGAAAATAAAATAAAACTAAACTAAGAAAAACAAATTAAAGAAAACATGCAAAGTGATGAAAGTGTTGAATTCGTTAGGAATCTAGTTCTTTAGTTCTATCTCAGCCTACACCCTAATTAAACATATTTCGATGATTTGTTATTCTCAAGCCTAACCTAGCCACTGAATAACCTAGGATACGATCTCTAGATTCAATTGGGCAACCGCATTTTTAGAAAAACCGATTAATCAAGGCAACAATCACATACAATACGTCATTTAACCTAGGTTATATTATCCCTAATGATTACGAACTATTAGTTGCTACAAATGAATTTCAACATAACAATTACGAATTACATCGAATATTCTAGCAATGGGTTTGCAATAAAATGATCCAATGAACGCATTAAAATCATCTTTTCATAATAACCAATAGGTTCACACAAAAATAATCGAACTATAATGATAACATGTTCATTTATACACAAAACCCAAATTCATACGTATAGAATAACATAATCAATTTCTAAAGAGAGAAAGAAGCAACAAATACAAGTAAGGAATGCTTAATCGAGTTGTTAGTGTTGATGTTGCTTCTGAACTAGAGTCGAAAAGATAACACTATATGAGTTTCTCACAGTGGAGAGCTTCCATCACCCTCTTCGTGCTCCCTCGAAGCTCCCAAAACTCCCTCTCCTTTCAGTCGAAAACACCAAAAACTTTCATAACCCTCAGCCGTCACATCTTGTTTTGCTTTATACTAAAAACCTAGGTGATGTGGTAACTTCTCACACTCGTAAGTTCTCTCTCACATTTGTGGGAGAGCCTTACTAACATGACATATTGTTCACACCCGTGAGCAGCTTCTCATGACTGTGAGAGGCTTCTCATGGCCGTGAGAAGCATTGCTAATTTATGCCTAAGTTCCAGCCTTTTCACGTCACACACAACATGTATTTTATACCTTAAACGCTAGATTAAAATGCATAGGATAGCTGGCTCCTTTAATAATATGGCTACTGTAATTCACTTATCCATCGTATAATAATTAAATGGAAGTGGGATAGGTGGCAAGAAGAAACTACTCCACTCTCATTTTTTCTTCAGCCTCCTATTATTTGCCTCAGTCCTTCAGTCACGTCACAAAGAACCTTAAAGGTAAGTGGAATGGAAGCTAGTTTATATGCTCACGCCCATGCAAATTTATGCATAGCCGTGAGTGATGCTCACAGATTACTCATGACTATGCAATAATTCCAGCAGGCTGTGAGCTACTCTTCAGTAGTTTCTTCATTTTCTTGTCTTTTTTTTTCTTTATTTGCTCTAATCTTCCTCATTCTTGTTTCATGAAGATAGGTGGACATGAATCTTTAGAAAACAACCAAAATGTAGTGCTTTTGACTCACTTTAGCTCCATTACTTCTAAATTGTGCCCAAAACTACATATGATTTAAAGTGAGTATCTTAAGCAATTTCATATCATTAATCGCCAAGTGTTATGGAATAATTATACAATCAATTAAGCACATATCAATTTCTCCTATGTTTAGCATTTGGCCGTCCTTGGGCAAAACATCAAAATTAAGCTCATAGACCTAAAAAATTTTACTCAATTCTTATATGTTCCAAGAATATATAATTATAAGCAAAAAATAAGACTTTCAAAAATTATAGTAAGAATTCAGCATTCAATGCTTTTACTTACGATCAATCAAAATTCAACATCTTCAGAAACTGAGTAATCTAATGGTAGACTTAGAAAATGTGTTTAAAGAAGATATGTTCATGGTTCACTCAAATACCATCCACAATTAAGACATTTCACAACTTTACATATCATTTCATTTCTCCACCACTATGGTTCACATGCAAAATCATAAATCAAAGGACTTTTCAAGGTTGTAATGTCAGAAAAGGTAAGGTGAGATGTATTTGGGTAAAGTAGCATGAAAGCAATCAAAGCTAGTGAAACAAAACTAACACTTAATGAGATATCAAGTGCACAAGTTAACATTCATAAAAAACTATATACTATCAACTATGACGAATACAACAATTATTTTTCACAATTTAATTAAGCTCTCCCACACAAACCACCTGAAACATAATGAATCCAAAGGGATCACTTATAAAGATTGATGATAACACTACATTAAAACTATAATGAGTGAACCTTCCAAGACAACATATACCTCATATTCAACATACTCAAGTAACTTATTCATTACAACTTAAGGAAGATGCATTAATCATAAACAACTTTTCAACACATATGCACATCCTCTTAGATACATTCATTTAAACATTTTTCTTTTCTTTTGCTTTTCTATTTTTTTCTCTTATGAAAATTAAAAGAAACTACATCAACATGGGAATTTCAATGACAACATATAAAATAGCATCCCAACATTATAACCAACCCACACATATGTACACCCCCACACTTGTACTTTTGTATAATGAGTGAATCAACTCACTTTAGGTCCATCGCTTTCGAATTGTGCCTAAAACCACATATGAGTCAAAGTGAGTATCTTAAGCAATTTTATATCATTGATCGCTAAGTGTTATGGGATAATTATACAATCAATTAAGCATATATCATCTATTAAACTACCAAGTCTTGTTGTGCAATATAACAAACGTAATAAATCTAGAATAAATCCTAATTTGAAATTTAAAACTTCATTAACATGTTTAACATCTTGGAATTCAGTTTACTTATCAAGAATGATGAAATAACTAAGGGAAACGAGGAAAAACTCTATTAAAGACTTAACTTGAAAAGTTGGAATTCCTGGAAGTTTGTTTTGATCTCCCACATTTGATCCACTCTTTTGTGTTGGCTGCTATATTTGTTTTGGTGAGTTTCACGTTCTTAAATAGTGTTCTGGGGTCTTGGGGTTGTAACTAGAGTTTTCTCACTTTGATCGGTTCCAAAAATGCTCTTCAACTCTAAAATAGATAAAAAAACTCACGCTTGGAAAGTCTCTATCACCATCGTGACTTTGGGATTTTCATTTCTGTGACGATCGTGATTAATTATGCACGATCAAGACACCTTAAAGCTTCATCCATCTTCTTGATTCTATAATTTTCTTATTCCAAAGCCTTACAAACATGTTAAATACCTCTTGAAATATAAAATAAGATCTAATTATTGCTCTAAACTAAGCAAAGACCTAGAATTCATACAAACATCAACAGTAACATAATTTTAAGCCTATAAACTATGCCCAAAAAGTTCTAAAAAGACCTAGGCTACCTACTCGCAAGTATACGAGATGGTTGTAGCTGATAACCAAGGGTCGCCTCCCACGAAGGTGAAATTGGTCAACTTAAATTAAGTTTGAATTAAAAATAAAAATAAGACAATGCATTTCGAAACATTCTATCTGGATTGTTGAGTGAAAGCTTTTAAGGAAAATTACGAAATTAAATTGAAAAGTAGACATAATCAATTTGGAGAAAAGAAAAATAGATTAATTGAAGTGGAAAAACTCTTAAGAATTAATTTCACTAATTTAATATCTCCTATGCTTGATTAAGAGAAAATGATTGGATTATTGTCTTACTAAAATTAATAGTTAGGTTCTAAATCGATTCGAATAAAGAACTAGTCTAACTTTGGTATTCAACAAGTTACTATTCGAATTAATAATAAAAACTCGACTACCAATTACCACTTAAGTTAATATATTTCTAGTTCTTAACCTAAATGTCCATGGTTTCTCAATCCTTATTAAACTACATCTCTCGAATCTTCATTTAACACTAAAGTGATGCAAAGTTTGGACATTCTATTACATCCATTCAGTTCAAAAACCATAGTAATAAATAAGGCAACATATCTGTAACCCAATCATGCATATTCAAATAAATAGCTACATTAATTCTCAAAAAAAGAGATCAGCCCATCACGAATATCACTACATTCATTATCATTAAACACTTTAATTGCATGTTACTGTTAATAAAAGTATTAAAGCAATAATATGTGAATACTGAATGGATTATCAAAAGAAACAAATAACAGTAAGCTAAACTAATAAAAGTATAAGTCAGTTAATAACAGATAGTAAAATGAAAGATTCAAAACAACAAATAAGGAATATAATAGCAAACAAATCATCAGATGAAGAGTTGTGGAGATCTTAGCTCTAGTTTTTGACCTCTCCCAAGCTTCCAACTCTTTGCTATTTTACTCTTCTTCCCAACTCACTTTGTTTTCTTTCTCTATTTCTCTCTTTAGTTTACTATCTTTTTCTCTATCTCTCTGTGCCTCCTATGTCTATGTCTCTGTGTGAGTGAATCAATGATAGAATGAATGAAAGATGATTCCCCTCAGCCGCCACCCTCTTTTCTTTTTTATTAGACTCTCTTTAAGTTTAGGGTTGCGTGCCTTAACGTCGTAAGCTGCCACGTATTAAAGTCAGAATTAATGTTAAAACTTCTCACAGGCGAGTATGGGGAGTCATAGGTGTGACTCCCTTTGTGACATCCCCATGCACGAGTCACGAGTATGACATCCCCATGTGGATGGGTGTGACTTCTTTGTCACCCCTATGCATTAACCATGCATAGTGGTGACATAAAATCACCATCTTGCATGGTGGTCACTTTCCAAGTCGCCACCGTGCATAACATTTAATGCAAAAATTATATGACTTTGGTGTTTTAATGCAAAATCCACAAAATAACCCAATTAACATTCATGTAATATTCACACCATTTTCACTCAATTAATCTCACGTTTGGATCAAAACACAAGGATTTGTAACCAAAATCAAGATATGAAGGCAATTAAAAGTAATAGTTTTTAGACGCAACAAATTCCCCCATACTTAATTGTGCTTGTCCTCAAGCATAATAAAGAACACTATAAAAGAACAAACAATGAAAACAACAAATTTCCCAAATAATAGTCAAAGATATCAACAATCAATTCAACAATCACAACCTAAGAACTTGAAACTCATAATACTCCATGAATAAGCAATTCTTTGGATGCTTAGCCAAAATCAATAAGAACTTCAATTCAAAGAACCATCAACAAGTGTAAGAGACACTCACTCCACTCTCCATCCTCTCAAGCATTCAAAGGTAGTAAATATTCACTCAACGTTCATTTCATGTATTTATAGGCTTGCTTACTAATCCAGTTAGACATAATCAAAATATAAGGATTTGTAACCAAAATCAAGATATGAAGGAAATTAAAAGTAATAGAAATTAGACATAACATGCACACGATAGTCTACCTCATTTATTCTTAGTCAATCACTCTCACGAAAGGTATTAATGATGCTAACAGAGTTAATTGACTATAATTATAAATGAATACAAACAAAAATCATAAAGTGAAATAATAAGTGTCAAATCCTAATTAACATACATTTTCATCTCTAAGACACTTAAAACATAAAATTCACAAGCTAATATGCCTTTACAATTTAATTGAGCATGTTCAAAGCTAAACTATTCCATTTAATTCTTACCATTGATACATTCACACAGTGCACACATTACAATGCCATTCTAATAAAAAACTATGCAATTGATATATACATATGAAAAACTCACACATATGTGATATATAATTGCATATACATCCCCACACTTAAACAATACATTGTCCTTAATATAAGAAACAAAATAATATAAATAAAGATAAATAACAAACAATGAATAAAATATTAGAGTAAGAATACTTATGGTGTTTTGACATTGACGGTGTGGGTAATGGAATATAGAGACATTTAATTCCATAAAATTGTAGCAATTCACTTCCTACAAAATAAACATAAAAATAAATATAAAAATACTAACAAAATAAACTAAAATAAAATAAAACAAAGAAACATCCTAATTCTTGGGTTGCCTCCCAAGTAGGGCTTTATTAGCGTCATTAGCTATATTCTTCCTTCCATGCTCAACCTGGGCCAATTATGAGTGGCTTACATCCCCGCGTGTCACCCAGTTTTAGTTTAATAGCATATAAATAAGCTACATATTGCAAAATAATAACGACATAATTGATAAAATTAAGAAAGCTAAGTAAGTTCAGTAATGCCCATTTAAGCAACAAACTGTCAACAAATCTTTTGTTACATCCAAGAGTTTTTCCTTTAAGGAGGTGAAATTCTCTTCATATTCGACAATCACCCTTGTCCCCTCTTTTTTTGTCCCCTTCTAGAACAAAGACTTCCTTATATTCTTCAAGCTCTATGTCCTCTGTCATCTATTCCTCTTACTCTTACTTTAATTTTTGACTACATCAATTCTCATGAATGGGCTACTCTCCTTCGAATTCTTCAATACCTTATTCATATTGAATTTCACTTGTTCATCACCAATATGTAGGATGAGGTTACCTTTATAGACATCTACGAAACCTCTTCCAGTGTTCAAAAATTGTATACCAAGAACTAGTGGACAGTTTCGATCCTCTTCAAAGTCTAACATGATAAAATCCACACACCAAATAGTTTCTTTATTGATTGATTCTCCAATTGAATAAACATAGAAGTTGGCTTCACATTGCCTAGCCCAAATTTCTTCAAAACTGTCGAAGGCATATGATTAATACTTAAAACTAAGTCACATAAACATTTAGAAAACTCTAAATTACCAATGACATATGGTATAGTAAAGCTCCCAGGATCATTCAATTGGGAAGGCATGTGTTTAGTAATTATAGAGCTATAACTTTATATCATGGAAACCATTCGATTGTCATCCCAAGTTCGCTTCTTTGATAATATGTCTGATAAATTTTACATACATGGGTATGCTCTTCAAAGTTTCCACAAAAAACAAGGTAATTTTCAATTTTGTTAGCTTTTTAAAATTGTATACCAAATTTGTTCTTATGAAGTATTTATGGTAACGAAATTATTGGTGGGTAAGGTGGAGGAGGAACATAGGAAGGGTCCCTTTTTTTTTCTCATCTTTCTTCTGCTTTTTTTAGTCTTCTACGAGATAGGTTTTAGCTTATTTTTCTGCTGGATTTTCTAGCTCTTCCCCACTTTTAATTATGATAGCCTTAAATTGCTCTCTTGGTTTTACTTTCTTATTACTTAAAAGGCTTCCCACATCTCTCGTAAATAATGCGTTAGCAAGTTGGCCCACTTGAACCTCCAGATTTTGAGTAGAAGAGTTATGGGTCTTCACTACTTGCTCAAGTTGCCATTTTAGCCTCTTCTATACTTGTGAGCTTCTCTATGACCTTGTAAAATTTTGAATCATTTGAAATAGACTCTATTTTTTAAAATCCATATAGAACTTAATTTGTCAATTGAGTCCCTACATTATTAAACTAAAAGAAATTTGGGTGGTTCTGCCACCTATGATCAAATGTGTTCAAGTAAGGATTATTACCTCCCCATCCACATTTTGTTCCACTGAAGTGGAATTATTGCATGTTGTTATTTTCCACTGGGAAGCAACCAACTATAATATGGCTCTCTTTTGCATAGCTCATATTCATATTGAATTGCTTTGAATGGATAAAAAGAGGTGGCCATTGGGCTGTTTAATTACTTGGTGAGGTCATCGATCTCAACTTGCAATGCTGTCGCTAAAGCTGCAACAATAATTTCTTTGGATCCTAGAAGGTTAATTGTTGTCTACTTCATTTCGATGTCCAAAGATAACTATTGTTCACCATCTCTTCAAATAAATTATATGTCCCTTATACTAGTGGTCATGTAATTCCTTTATGATAGGTGTTGAACCCATACTTCATAAAGTCCATAAGGTTCCTTTATTCCCTGTGATGTATTTCCTCCACCATGATTCTTTCTATCTCTTCTTAAAGTTTAACTCTTTTGATTCCTCATTCATGCCTTACGATGTCTAAATTGATGTGTCTTCTACTTTGCATCCAAACTTTTCTCTTTTTGTATATTTATTAGGATTTGGTACCTTTATCACATAAGAAAGGATAATAATTACTTAAATCAAAGGAATTCAAATCATCATAATGCTAAAATCCTCAACAACAACATCAAAAACTTGTTGAGCAAGTTTTATATCTAATAAAACCCTTAATACACTGCAAGTATACGAATTATATCTTATAGTATATAAGGTTATCATTCCCACGAGGATTATGCAAGGTTAATAATTTGAACCCTACTTTGTCTAAAGTATTCAAAATTTGATTTGAATAAAAATATATAAAAAATTGAAACAACTAATAAAACAAAGTAACTAATTCAAATAACAAGTGAGCTACCAATTAAATTTGGGGTTATAATCAAGATTGAATACTTGGACTTATTCTTTCCTTATTTTATTTCCTTTACTATTATTAATTTAATTATGTGATTAATCCTAGATTTCCTAAGGTATTGATTACTCTCTCTCAATATCTAATCAATTAACTCTAACTGAATTTGAAAATTCCAAAATTGTAATATCTCGATTCATAAAACTTTTCCTAACTTGTTCAATTAGATCTGAAGCTATTTATTGGATAATTAATTTCTTAAATAAGATATCTCCTTAAATGATTATTAACTTAATAATTGAGGGTTTATTAAACTGCCAACTCATATTGTACAATCTAACACAGATTAATTTTGACTCACTTTCATGATTTGTTGTTAAGTTTAAGCATAAACAATTATCATAAACGTCCAATATGTATTGAAATCAACAATAATAAGAGACAAAATAAACCTAGAATAAATCCTAATTTGAAATTTAGAACTTTATAAACATGTTTAGCATCTTGGAAATTAGTTTACACATAAAGAATTATGAAATAACTAAAGGAAAAGATGAAAAAATCTATTGAAGATTTGATCTCGAAAGCTAGGATTCCTAGATGTTCTTCTTGATCTCCCATTTTTTATCCACTCTTTTGTGATTAGTTATTATGATTTTATGTGAGTTTCACTTTCTTAAATAGTATGTTAGGATCTTGGGGTGTAACTAGGATTTTCCCACTTTCATTAGTTTAAAAAATGCCCTCAAATAGTAAAACAGTTGAAAAAACTCACGCTTGGAAAATATTTATAACGATCATGACATAGGAGTCATGATCGTGCTCTAGGGATTTTCATTTATTTCATGACCATGACTAATTATGCTAGATTATGACACCTTTAAGCTTCATCCATCTTCTTCATTCTTCAATTTCCTGATTCCAAACACTGACAAACACATCAAACACCTCTTGAAATAGGAAATTAAGATCCAAATTTTTCTCTAACCAAACAAACACTTAGAATTCATACAAACATTCAAAATAACATATATCGTATAAAAATAACATATATACAAAGCAGTAAACCATAGTGTGAGCATCTTTTCAATGTCTCCTTGAACCTCTCTCGTACATTGTATAAAGATTCAACTTTAACTCAGGAGTAAAAGGAGATGCCATTCCTCAGTTTAGACTCTTCGTTGGTGGGAAGTATTTTAAGAAGAACTTCTCCGCCGCTTGTTCCCACTTAGTGAGTGATGATTATGGCATGGAGTTTATTCAATGCTTGGCCTCCCCCTCAAATAAAATCACTTAAAAAATAAAACAAAATAAAATAACAATGGATAGAGTGATAAAATTTAGGTGTTCCTAATGTTATCGTCTTTAGAAACGATGCCAAAAATATGATTGACTAGGGTCAAGGTTAATATTAAATTTACTGTAAGTGCACGATGTAATTGTAGCTAGTATAGGCAATTATACGTCGATCGTACAAAGATAGTAAGTACTAGTAGTTACCTTTTTTAAAAAATTAAACTAAAATTGGAAATAATAATGAACACATATCAAAGGGAATTACTTAGTAAAATTAATATCAAATAATTGTTTATAGTTGATGAATCCCCCTGAGAATTATTAAATAATTAACCTTTTATCATGTAATTATATTATTGATTATTGGACCGTGGAAATTTCTATCTTATATTAATATCTCACTTGAGACTATTAATAAATAATCCATCAGTTGATTAACATAAAGCCTTTTAGTTAAATTAGGATTGCAAAATTGATCTACGAATTCCGTTATTAGGTTTAACCTTACTCCATAGGATTTATGTTAGCCTATATCTAGGTTTACACGCAACTCCTTCCAATTATAGTAGATCTATTTATACGAGAGGATTTCACAATCTCAATCATATGAAATCAAATCATGTACTAATATTCCAGAAATATTAGAATATGAATAAAATGAATAATTGAATTATAACAAATTAATCAATATAATTGTATTAAATAAAGATTAAAACATATTGTTATCTTCATCACACCTAGCACTAAATACGTTTAGTTACTAATCAAGTGAAACAAAATCAAAGATAAACATGTAGAAAAACTAATAAAAAAAGAAATCATAATTCTAAATATCTTTTTATCTTTTACTGAATCTTCTTGTAAGTTTGGATTTGATGTAGCTATCTACTAGATCTTTTGACATATTCTTCATGTTTTTCTCATCCCTTAATCAAAATGATCACCTCTAAATGTTCCTTATGACCTAAAACTACTTAAAAATTTGAATCTCTCTTGTTTTCCTCTACTCACATCCTTTCATAATAAAATTTAGGGTTTATGGGATATACAAGGTCATTTACATAAGTGTATGAGAGACCATATATAATAAAAAACACCTAACCTAAAAGGCATTCATGTACGGAAAATGTTCCATAAGGATATATGAAAATGGTATTTTGTTGTCTTTCAGATAGATGAAAATTTGATTGTATTATGAGTATTTGTCAAGCAAACAATATAATGCATGTTTAGCCACCCTTTCAATCATTAATCTATGAATTATAAAGGAAATTGGTCCTTTTTAGTCACCATATTAAACTTACTGTAATCAACAAAAACTCTCTAACCTATGATTATGTGAGTAGAGATCATCTCACCCCTTTCACTCTCCATCACTATTATGCCTCCTTTCTTAAGTATACATTGTACTAGACTCACTACCTAAATTTGGGTAAATGATACCTATGTCTAATAGCTTCACTACCTCCTTCTTGAACACTTTTTCTATATGAGGGTTTAATCTTTGTTGTCTTTCCCTCACCACCTTACTTCCTTCCTCAAGATTAATCCTATATCACCATATTATGACTTATTCCTTTTATGTTTAAAGTTTTCCATCTCATGGCTTTCATCCTCTTCTTAATCATCTCTAACACTCTCTTCTTTTGTTCCCCATCCATCTAGTTTGAAATGATTATGGGCAAAGTGTGACCCTCTCCTAGAAAGGTATACCTAAGATATGTAGATAAGGGCTTTAACTTAAAAGTGGGTGGTTTTTTGATGGAAGGTGGAACAAATGCTTTAATTCTCATTAAGATCTCTCGCTTCAAATGAACACCCAACTCCCCCTTTTCTCGCTCTCATTTATTGTCAATTTCCCTAACACTTACTTCTTAATTATAACTCTCTTCTTTTTTTGTGCACTTATTTACTATATCTATCTTTATATAAGAGTTGCCTTCCTTTGGATTCTTCAATACTTTATTCATGTTGAATTCCATTTGTTCGTCACCAATCTGAATGCTGAGTTTCCCTTCATAGAAATCAATCAAATCTCTTCCTATATTCATAAACAAAGTGGGCAATTCATATCCTCTTCAAATTCTAACACTATGAAGTCTACCGAAATAATGAATTTATTCACCTTGACTGTGACACCCTCCACCATACCAAATCGTTTCTTTATAGATTGATTTGCTAATTGAATAAGCATCGAAGTTGAGTTCACATCTCCACTATTTCCTAAAAATTGAAAAGAAATAAGACTAATACTTACACCTAAGTCACATAAACATTTAATAAATTCTAAATTACCAATAACACAAGGTATAATAAAAATCCCTAGTTCTTTTAATTTTGTAGGCTTATGGCTTGTAATTATGGAGTTACAACTTTCAGCCAAAGAAACCACTTGATTATCCTCCTAAGTTTGCTTTGTTTGATAGTATATCCTTGAGAAACTTAGTGTACTTGGACATATGTCCCAAAGCTTCCAAAAAATATAGGTTGATCTGAAATTTCTTTAGCTTCTCCATCAACTTTGCAAGTTGTAAATTTAATTTGTTGTTTTGCAGCCTTTGAGGGAATGGAATCTTTGGTGCATATGGAGGAGGAGGAATATAAGGAGTTCCCTCTTTCTTCTCTTCATCCTTGTTTTTTTTCTCTTGCTTTTCTACTTGATGGGATTCAACTTGCTTTTTGGACAGTTCTTCCATCTCTTTCCCACTCATAAATGTGATAGCTTTTAGTTACTCCCTTGGATTTGATTCCATGTTGCTCGGGGGACTCCCTACACTTTGTGTAGACAACGCATTAGCTAATTGACCCACTTGAACCTTTAAATTATGAATGGAAGATGAACAGTTTTCACAATTTGATTGAACTTAATTTCCATGCTTTTTTGGTTCTTTTATTGGCTCGTGAACTTAAAATTCAGCACATTTGTTAGGTTATCCATCTTTGATTCCAATGAATGGAGCCTATTTTTTTTGGAATCTTGGTAGGCTTTGAGCTCTTATTTGATTCCCTGCATTGTTAGACCATGAAAATTTTGGGTGATTTTTCCACCCAGGATTGTAAGTATTGCCTTGAGTTGGACGAAAGATGTGGATTTTAGATTGTTCAGATATCTGGGTTGGTTTTTTATTTTAGCCTTTAATGTTGTCATTGAATCCACAACCAACATTCCCTTTTTATTTCTAAAGTTTGAAGTTTTTTTCTTCTTTTTGATGTCCATAGACAATAGTTTTTTACCATTTCTTTTAATAAATCATATGTTGCTTCAAGTTTTTGGCATCATTATATAAAAGACTTTCATACTGCAAGTTTACAGATCATAGTATAAAATATATTGTTCCTATGAGGATTGATTATAATCAACTAAAAATTTGAATCACACTTTGTCTAAGGTAAGAAAGTATTGAATTGATTAAAAATTAGTGTAAAATAACAAACTTTACAATTGAACAAATAAAAGATAATAATAACATTGAAGTGCTCAATTGTGGAAAGTTAGAGATTATTCTATCCTTGCTTTGTGTTCCGTTCACCTTGTGAATTCAACTATGCTTGATCTTAGATATCCAAAGGTTTTGATTACCCTTTCTCGAGATCTAATCAAGTCACCCAATTGAAATAGATAACAGTTGAGTTGCAATCTCTTGATCTCTCAAAACTACTATTAACTATTTAATTAGATTTGAAGCAATCTTAAGGATAATTAACTCACAGTTAAGATCTCTCTTCAATTGCTCATTAATCTAATATTTGTAAGTCAATTAAGGTACCAACTCTCGTTATGCAACTTAACATAAATAACTTGATTGAATCTCTCGATTTAGATAAAGTATGAGTATAAAAAATATAATAAACCTGTAAGTTATTGAATTCAATAAAGTAAAAATTATACAAAACAATTAAAAAATAAACCCTAAAACATATTTGAGAATCCATAATCATGTCCAAAACATAACTATTTAGATTTAGTATACAAGGCAATGCAATAGAACAAAGATAAGAGAATGAAATCAACTGGAGGCCTTAATCTGAAAAATCTGGAAAGTTGATGTTGATCTTGATGATTCCAGTTTTATTCTTCTTCCTTGGGATGTGTAGCTGTTAAGTCAGGAGGACTTTACGATAATTAATTTTGATGACAATCAAATAATAATAATGTTAAAAATAAATGAACTAGTTTGATAAGTATGTTAAGTGTACAGAAGAAGTCAAAACACAGAGGAAGTGAAACACAGAAGAAGTCAAAACATAAAAGAAGAAAAACACAGATGAAGCAAAACACAGAGGAAGCAAAACACAGAAGAAGTCGAAACACAGATGAAGAAAAACATAGATGAATCAAAACACAGAGGAAGTAAAACACAGAAGAAGTCGAAACACAGAAGAAGAAAAACACAGGCGAAGCAAAACACAGAGGAAGCAAAACATAGAAGAATTCGAAACACAGAAGAAGAAAAACACAGACGAAGCAAAACACAGAGGAAGCAAAACACAGAAGAAGTCGAAAAACAGAAGAAGAAAAACATAGACGAAGCAAAACATAGAGGAAGTGAAACACAGAAGAAGTTGAAACACATAAGAAGAAAAACACAGATGAAGTAAAACACAGAGGAAGTAAAACATAGAAGAAGAAAAACACAGAAGAAGCAAAACACAGAGGAAGTAAAACACAGAAGAAGTCGAAACACAAAAGAAGTCAAAACACAGAAGAAGAAAAACACAGACGAAGCAAAACACAGAGGAAGTAAAACACAGAAGAAGTCGAAACACATAAAAAGAAAAACACTGACGAAGTAAAACACAAAGGAAGTAAAACATAGAAGAAGTCAAAACATAGAAGAAGAAAAACACAGACGATACAGAGCAAAAGATACATGAGTATGTTGAGCGGTTAGTTAGTTGGAGTTAGTTACATAAATCAACTAAACAACAGTTATCAAGAATCAAGAAGTGGTTATCAAGATTCAAAGAAGTGGTTGGAGACTTAGGCTATAAATACTGGTCGCATTCGAAGACTAAATAATTTTTAGAGAGATCTTTGATTCTACAACTTTTGAGCATTCAAGTGTATACGTAAAAATACCGTAGAGCTAAACTATTGTAACAATAACTCACGATATCTTTCTAGAGAGAGAAAGAAAAGGCTGAAATCCTGAAGAAGCTAAGATTGCTGAAAAGAATACTTGATGTACGAGACCTGAAGAGGCTCGAGAAGAAAGAAAGAATTAACAGTGAATACTTAGAAGGAATCTAAGGACTGGACGTAGCCCACAGTTTGGGGTGAACCAGTATAAAATCACTGTGTCTACTCTCTATCTCTTATCTTATTCTATTTTGTTCTTAAACAAGTATATAGAAGTTATTTGCGATTTACCTTATAACAGTTTTCGTTAGTGATATTCTTTTAACAAGTTAGAGAAGTTCTTATCAGAAATACAAAGAATTTGTATTTACAAAAAGAATACATAATTCAACCCCCCTTTCTTGTGTATTTTATCTATTATAAGTAATTTCTATATTAACGTGTGATTTACTTCAGTCTTCACAAGATAGAGTTCTATCTTCATTCACGTGATTCACAAAAGAGTCTTTCCAAGATAGAGTTCTATCTTCATACAATCTCTTATCAAAAATTATCCAAGATAACTTTTCAATTTCAACCTCCAAGTCTAGCTATAATCAATCAATCAAATCCAAGATATTCTATCACATCTTGATTAGAATTTGAAGCTAATCAACATTATCTTGAAAGTCCAATTATTGAATAATGTCAAAACTAAATAATAAGATATATAATGTATATCTTAACAGCAACAAATCGCTAATCATTGTCACATAGAACGAGTTTTCACTGTGGGAGATTATGTTTATTTAAAGCTACAACCTTACTATCAACGGAGTGTTAAAAAATGTCAGTCACAGAAGTTATCAACGTTGTTCTATGGTCCATTCAAAACCGTTCGGAGGGTAGGTTCAGTAGCATACACACTCAATTTACCAGTTGATAGTAGGATTCACTTTACCTTTCATATGTCACAATTGAAACGTAGGGTATCTAATTTTGAAAATGTATCACCCGTATTGCCTCCCTCATTTTATTCTATGTTTGGTATTCTAGTCATTGTTCTTGATCGAAGATTGGTAAATCACCGTAATAGACTAGTTGTGCAGATATGAGTATAATAGTCCTCTTCAAAAGACAATGACGTTTCTTGGGAGTTTCTATACAATATTCAGCAGCGTTTTCTAGACGTAAATCTTGCGAAAAAGGTTCTCAAGAGGAAGGGAAATGATAGGAGCGAAAGTTGATGAATGAAGAAGAAGAGTTATACGGCGTAGCATTGAAGATAATAAGTAAATAATTAAGACGTCATTGTAATAGGAGTGAAGCTAATGAATAAAAAAAGTGTTATGCGACATAGCATTGTATATAATAATTAATAAATGAAACGTAGTCGTGTAAGCGGGGACAATTGTCTTGTGTAATCGGTTGATTTCCAATGGTTGTTATATTTGTTAATATAGTCGTTGAAAATAGGGGAAAAAGCAACAAATAGCTGCAACTAAGCTTTCTCTTACTAAAAAGCTCTTCTCTCTTCTTCCTCTATATTCTTCTATTTTCTTTTATTATTTCAATCCCTAATTTCCCAATTTTTGTCACAAAACAAATACCTATAACATGATATTGCTTTACAGAGATTTATGATATTTATTCAATTTTTTTAGACTTTGTTTAGTTGTTTAATGTCTCTCTCTCTCAAATTGTTAGTCGTTGGCTAGCCATTGTATCTGGTGACTTGATTTTTCTGCTTAAGTTTTAAGAAAAGCTTTTATGTTTGAGGAACATCTTGCCTCCGTGACCTATTAAGAGTGTCTCTTAGCCAGTCTACCATTTGTTACTCATTGGGTTAAGAAAAATAGTCTATGTTCGAGTGTGAATTGTCACGTTAGTGGATGCACATAGAAGCGCATAAGGTAAACTATACTCCGTTTTTGTATAAAACAAGCCCTTTTTCCTTTTTAAATTATTGGAATCAATAAATTGGAATTAACCTAAGTTTACAATCTTCTTTTGTGAAAAGTTTTTATGTATCTAGACATATGTGTCTATCTACACATATATGTGCCTATTCCGATATTCACCATTCTAAGAACAAACTTATTATTTTTTTGGTGGTGTTTTTGCTTATTGCTATGACTACTTTACTAAATTAGCTGACAATGTTGAATTTTATTCCTATATTTATTTATATAAATATTTATTTGCATTGGATATAATTTTTTGTGATTACTTTAGCTATTCCTTTTGATTTTTATTATTTATTTCCTTTATTCAGCTTGTTTAAGCTTTAATTCAAGTATCCTTTTCTCAAGTAATCTTATCGTTTTTTAGGGACTTGTTGCGCTTGTCCTGTGTAGCTTGGGTTGGGTATTAGGGTAGGAGTGGTGACTTTGACTTCTGATGATTGAGTAAGGGCCAATTTTTCGATAAGTTTTGCGCCTAAGAGAAAGGTAGATGCTGATAGGTTAAGGCCAAGTTCCTGAAACATTGAGACTACGAAAAATATTAGAATTAGTGAAGATTTTAGATAAATATAAGATTAATATAGTGTGCATCTAGGAGACAAAAGGGGACGGGAGCTAAGGCAAAAGAAATTAATGGGGGTTTAGACTTTGGTATTTAGGGTGTTTATGGCAATAAAATGAGGTAGATATCTGAGATGTCAAGGAACTCATACATCATGTTGTGGGTGTAGCACCCGACTCTCATAAGGCATATTCCCAAACATATCGATGGTATTAAAGAACATACTCTACGTGGGTGGCACGCTAAGACAATCATTCATACTAATTCCAAATTTTTCACGTATCACAAAAGTCATTACAATTTCACAATAAATCTGAATTCAAGCAACATCACATTTTTTGTTGCAACTGAAGCTCGCTTTGGCTCATTACATTCATAAATATACTTAGTCATGAATGTCATTACACTTTACAATTCACATAAACACTGTACACTATTTATGGAATACAATTCAAAATACAAAAGACTGTAAATATATGCAATGCAAACTGATCTCGATCTCTATCTCTTATTCGATTTCAGTGGCTATACTTCAATTTGTCTAACTGGGTATCCCTGAACCTGAAAGGCAACATTGCAATTTTGGTGAATTTTGAGAACTCAGTGAGCGGACCATCCTCAGTGATTTACTTATATCACATAACATAACTAGTTCATATTTCAAATTCACAGATAATTTATGTCATCATATATTGCACATCATTTCACAATTCAGTTTCAGAACAATAAATGTAACTCTTTCAATTATTCATTTAATACACACCAATTTATATATGCAATGCATATGTGACTCACTTCAGTTGTTACGTTGTTATGACCGAGTGCCTTTAACTGTCCCGTATCTATTGTGAATACTGGGTTCATTGATAACTGTCCTGTATCTGTTGGGGATACTGAGCTCATTATACATAGTGAGCCTTTGGCTCTTAATCACATTATAAACTTTAAGCTCTTTTTTGGTGGCTATCCAATCAAAACTACCTTTATCTGATCATGTATATCATATAATGAAATGAATGAATTCATATATATGCAAACAATCACATTTATTCAGTACATATTCACTTTTCTGCATTTGGATCCGATTTATATCTAGCATGCAACGAAACGTTGAGAACACTTATTTCTTTCTCATTCATATTCAATGATTCACTTCCAATACATTCACATTTATCAAGCTCCTCGGACTGTTAATGTCCAGAATTGTTTCAATCACATCATAATTAGTTTAATACAAAAATTTTAACAGAAATAATCAATCAATGTAAGACCATCTAGGTCGACTTACAGTACGCTCCAGATTAGTATATGCTTCCATGATCCGAAAACGTCTAGATGTTGACGTTCAATCTTGTGTATCAACTTCATTCGATAAGCACATTGTACACATATTACTAATTTGCACAATCACATGACTATTCAATTATACACATGTAACATCCCGATACCCATGTTAAGGCTAGAAGAGTAAGTTATGAGAAAGTATTGTGAAATGAGGAAAATGCACGTCATGCATAAGTTAATTGTAACATACACATTTATTTTGCACATTCATATGATTGTACATGCATTCATTGGCATTTCCGG
>JANIIA010000192.1:66432271-66447596 GCA_027478495.1 Erythroxylum alaternifolium | reverse complement strand
TTTTATTTTCTTATTAAAGCCGAAAGCCCCCCCCCCCCCCAAATACCTAAACATCAATTAATTTCATTTCATAAGCTAACCGAACACTCCTTGTGGTATCGACCTAGACTCACCATTGCTACAGTAGTAGTCTAGTTATTTTATTTTGACTAGCGTTACAACGCGCTGTCAGACATTCAGTAGCTGATTCTGAAAAGATATTATTATATTTGTTGCTTATTTTTCTGTCAAGTATTAGATGACATGTATGGGCTAGGCAATCGATGATTGTGTGGATCATGCAGTAGCATTTTTCTCCAGCCTTTGAATGACAATTGAGGGTTGTCTTTATTGTTGATTGAAGTCTCAGCAACTGTGTTGTTTTATTGGTGCTTGGGTGCGTTGACTGGACTATTGGTAAATGTGTGTGGGATAATTGCTGTTGCGTTTGTTTTTGTTCTAGTGTGACTTTAGTAAGCTGAATAATTATTGATGGCCAGCTACACTCTTTTATGTTGTTGAACAAAAATTGAAGGTAATTTTAACAACTGATTTTCATGGTATGTTTGTAAGTATTGTTATGCTGATCGATTATTGATAATGTGAGTTTTGGTGACTGTCGATAGTGGTGGTGGTGTGCGTAAAATTCTAGCACCTGGTGTGAATTTTGTAGTTCAAATTTCTGCAACGTTCCAGTGATGAAACATTTATTTTGTTCGTTATTTTTCTAGATTGGAGGAGTTGTGTTTTTTGTCTATTGTGAGAGATTTTAGGTTGTCGATGATAGTGATTTTCATAAGAGAAACTTCCAGCAGCCTTGGTGTTTTTGTAGCTCTTCTTGTATGACGTTTCGATGATGAAACATTTATTGTTTGAGGTGTTTTGTGGTTACTATGCATGGGATATTTCAGTGACATTATTGAAGGTTCATAACAGATTTTTGGTGGACAACTTTCCATCTTTCGTTGAAGAAGCTACATTGTTAGGGGAGTTGTTTTCTTTCTCAAATGTCTGTGTTTATGTTCGTTGTTATTTTAATCACTTGAGTTATTTTGTTTTCATCCTTTATTATCAAATACTATTGAGAAAATCCTCTGTTAAGGTTAATACGAGATGGTCATACTATTGGGTGTGAATTACTTTCACAAGTAGTGAGGACGAGGGAGTGTCAAGGGTTGGGTGAGTCAGCTCTGTAATGCCTTGAGTAAAACTATTGTTGTATCATAAGTGAAAGTAATTAAGCTGGGTATGAGCCCCTTAAACATAAGCAAGGTGTGTCAAACTGCATTAACAAATTTTCAGTGTTGATTTGTTATTTTACATTTAATTTTTCTGTTTCTGCTTGTGCTAGAAACAACTATGACTGAGCCAAAATTTTTGCAAAACTACTACATCCTTTTGAATTTACAGATGTTATTTAGGAATATGTTAATCACATGAAAATTGGTTATCCAAATTTTTCACTTGAGGACAAGCGCCATTCCTAGGGAGAGTGATGTTATAGTCATTAAACAGCCAGAATCAGACTTGGTTGCCAAAGTAGTACCTTTGAAAGTTTACTAAGGTAACAAAAGTAGAAGAAGGAATGATAAATAGTTTATGGCTATCTTCAGTTTATATATTTACTATTAGTTACTGCTATATGCAGCAGGCTAGATATTCGGTTTGAATTATTGTACATTTAAATCTGCTATTTTAATGGGGTTAAATTGGCAGTTTTATTTGTAAACCTTAAAGGCAATTGAAGACAACAATAATAGCAGGTATTTTTAGAAAAATTCTTGAGTACTTTTACTCTTGGAGATCATTGGGTTCTCTTTAACGAGCCTAAGCTATTATACTGTAAAAATAAGTCACAAAGGAAGGAAAACTCAGAAATCTGGTGAACTATAACAAAAATTCAGTCTTACTAGGCCTATAACCAGATTTAGGAGACTTGATCATACCAGTGAGCACTTATATCAGAAAACCAATTTGATTTTTATTGACTTAGAAAAGACTTATGACAAGGTACCTAGGGAAGTTATGTGGAGGTGTTTAGAAATTAAAAGAGTTCCTATGACCTATATACATATGATTAGCGATATGTATGAAGGTGTTAAGACCAGGGTAAGGACAGTAAGTGGAGACATTAAGCATGTCTTTATTGATATAGGCTACACCAAGGATCCTTATCGAGCCCCCTCCTATTTGCAGTTGTGGTATATAAGTTTACCAAGAATATTCAAGGAATGTGACATGATTTATGTTGTTTGTTGATAACATTATTTTAATGGATGAGATAAAAGAAGATGTCAATGTTAAGCTAGACTTTAGAGAGATATGTCAGAGTCAAAGAGCTTGAAATTAAGCAAGACTAAGATTGAGTACTTAGAGTATAATTTTTCAGGCTATAGGGGGAATCTCATATGGAGTTAAAGATTGATTCAGAAATTATACCACAAAAGATTCTTTTAACGTAAAGATTAGTTCAGAAGTTATACCACAAAAAGATTGTTTTAAGTACCGTGGATCTATCATCTGAAGCAATGACAAGATAGATGAAGACGTACTTCGCTATTTCAAATTAGGGTGGTTTAAATAAAGGGGTGTATTAGGAGATTTATGTAAAAAGAGGATATCACTCAAGCTAAAAGGTAAATTTTACTGTTTAATAATTAGGTCAGCCATGCTCGCCGAATGTTGATCCATCAAATAGGTGCATAGTCTTAAGTTAATAGTGTCAGAGATGAGGATACTTCGTTAAATGTGTAACCTTATAAGAAGAGATAAGATCAGAAATGTAGTGGTAAAAAACAAATTGAGGGTGACAAACATTGACGGTAAATTAAGAGAGTCAAGTTTAGCTAGTTTAAACATATTAAGAGGAGACATCTTAATGCTCTAGTGAGAAAATGTAAGAAGATTGTCCTAATAGACTGTAAGAGAAAAAGAGGAAGACTTGAGAAGAACTGAGGGAGATGATAAAAAATGATATGACTCTGTTAGAACTCTCTCAAAACTTAGCATTCAATAAGAAATTTTGGCAAACTAAGATATGAGCCAATGATATTATGTAAAAGGTCTTACATAGAGAGATCTTTCTCTTTTTCGTAGGTCTTTTGAACCATTTTTGTATCATTATATCTTGTATTTATTTGTAATACTTCTCTGGTAGTCACTCTAGCTTTTTGTAATTGTTTGTTTGTTATATTTATTTTATTTGTCATCTTTCTTTTATGTTTGTTTATTTACATATATTATCTTTTATTTTTATTCTTTATTTTATTATTTATTATGTACTTTTATTTTAATATTATTATTTATTATTATTATTATTATATTATTTATTAGTATTATCTTTTATTTTTATTTTTTATTATTAAAATTATCTGTCTCTTTATCTTTCTATTTTGGATTGTCGATTTATTCTTATTGTTATTTTATTGTTTTTTATGTCATTGTTTGTATATATTTTTTATTTTTATCCTCTTTAAAGAGTACTTCAAAGCTTTTTTTCCCCCTTATTTCATGCAGGTCTATCAAAAGGAGTCTATCTATTAATTAGAATAAGTTTGCATTCTTTTTAATCAGTCCAAATCTCACGTCTAAGCGAATTTCTACCGAGATATTGTATTTATCATTGTATTACTTTATATTATCGGCTATTTTGTCTCAGGCATGACTTTCACATCTGAGAGGGCTGTGGGCTTGTCAGTGTACATGAAGAAAAAGCAGTGAAGTATTCAAGGTAAGGAGAAGTTAAATATTGTATGCCCCAGAAATTGTGGATTGATCTCAAAACCCACCAAGAAAAGATTCCTTTTTTCTCTTATCATTGGCATTGACTGATTCAAATATGCTAATTTATTTTGCCTCTTTCCTCGAGACTCTTGCTTGCTTGACCATAGAGATTAGTTTTTCATAAATCTGAAGCCCACTTGATTATAAAATCGGTTGGTCTTCTTGAGAGAACCTTCTTTCCTCTCGGTTTACGCAATTACATGTTTACAAGACTAATGTCTGCTACACTTGCACCAGAAAGTTCAAAACTATACATAAAACAAGCGAGGCCTTTTCTTTTATTTGATGCAATCAGAACTCCACTGCTATTCCATATAAAGATCAACTCGTCATCCGTACCTTAGGTTGCTTAATCGCTTCATTATAATACGAATGCATGGATAAAGAATGATATAAAATCATCGGAAATGACAATTTTTATCATTTCTTGAAGTCTCCTAGATCTTTAAGTGAAGTTTTTACATGCTGATGCTATGCTACCTGACCTCCAAAAGTTATAGAAGTACGGGAGCTTTTAATGTGTAATCTGATCTTGATCTTACGAAGACGCTAATTACTATGTTTTGCATTAAATCAATTGGCATAGGAGCTTGTAAAGGTTGTGCTCATTTTTAACTTAGACAAAACTCATAAATGCAGTTTGAAGCTTTTAAAGTTGTCTCACGAAGCATGTCTGTCAGTTTCCTATGCTTCGGCTCAAAAACGAGGCAATTGTTTAGTTTCTTGGGTTTCAAGTGTTTTTTTTTTCCATGTCTGAAGATCTATTATTCAACGCGTCTTCAAAACTGTTGGTTTGTGTAGCTTTCTTTGATGCTCGTGTTAATTGCTAACTTGAGCTGAATCAGAAGCCTGTCGCCAAAGTGAAAATGCTTCACTAATATCAGAATCAATATGCAAAAGGTGGCAACAATAAGAAAGTGAAACCCAGACTAGAAGCCAAACTTACGGTTGTGGTCGAAGTGTGTTAAGAAGGTCTCTAACAACATTCATATGCTTTCTTTTTGTTTGTGAAAGGAAAATGTGCGAGAAAGTCTGATACCAAGCATGTCTGTGACTTTCTGAGACCACAAGCATGTCAGGCCAACTTCTCAGCCTCAATTTTGATGATTGGTTGTTGTAAGAACGAGGTTGTTTTTCCCTGAGTTCATTTACGACCGGACCTCGATTTGCTATTCTAAAGTCCCACCTTCTATGATAATTAAGCTATAATAATCTCTCTGATATGATGACAGAGGTAATTCATGGTTGTTTCGCAAAAGCATGTTCAAGTATATAATTTGCGATAGGCTTGGAAATACTACTACCTTTTATAATATTGGAATGTGAAAAGAGGAAATTTTCGGTATCTAAGCAATGAATATCCATCACAAAGTTCAATTGCCATGAAATCCAATTTTTTACTAAATCATACAGAGCCACACACATGATCTTATTCCCTCTCTCTCTCTCTCTCTTTTTCTTTTGACCTCTTTTCTAAAGCACTAAAGATAAGAAATGATATCAAAGGCCATGTGCATTTTACAAAATGCTCCTGGAAACCAAAATATGGAGTCCCATGTAACCAAAATGTACACATAACCTGCAGACCTAGTTATATGTGCAAGTGCAACTCGAAACTCTTTGAAACATTTTGACTTTGTAGTGGTGTTAATCGGTTGGTGATCCTAACATATTTATATTAAATTTTATTGTTTGCTAATCAATTTAGCTCTTTAACCAATATGAAAAGGGAAGAAGCTTTTCCCTCCCAGCAGGTTTTTGACCGGACAGAAGGGAGCTTACATTGTTGTATCCTGATACATCTAAGGATTAGACAATCGGTAAAGCCCACAAAACCAGTCAATTCATATCAATCTCGTGTATTTTCCTCCTTGACCTCTAACTTTCAGCCCTTTTGAGGGTGCTTTATCTTTTGTAAATGCTTCCTCCTTTTTAGTTATTTTGGGGCCACCACTATTAGCTTCTTCCTTGGCAGAGTGTTGCTAGCTAGCAACCTTACACTTCATGATTGGAAAAACTCAGGCATTAAAGAATGTTTATGATAAAGCAAGATCAACATCGCTCTTGATTTTATAGAAATCCCAACTTTCACATATTTATGTCTTTCCAACGACTTGATTGCTGTAGATATATGTATGCGAACTTGGTTTTACTGAATTTATATAATTGGAAGTAACAACAGAAGACATCATTATATGGTAGTTCAAACCTAGATGTGGAGGTTCTGACATTGTTGACCCCTGTAGACCCAAAAAATCAGTGTGTTAGGCATAAACCAAGGTCCTAAAAGTGAGTTTATTAGCACAATGTCCTAAATGCATTGGCACGAATTACAATGTTCTTAATCTCTTCGTTATGCATTGCGATTTTGGATGGTGACGGGATAGGATTGTTTGTTATTCATGCTTCCGAAATGAAATGACATGAAAACCATATGAAGTGTACAATCCAAATCCCATGAACTCTGGCTTATCACCTCCTAATTTTTTGTCTTTTCTTCCTTTTGTTTTTTAAATGCCTGACTTCCACTTTTAACAATCACATTGAATCAAAAAGCCAAGAACTGAGATTTGCTCCTTTTCATGCAATGCAAAAAGCCCACCATTCCAAAAGCTTGAAAGGTGGCATTGCTTTCTAAGACAAGGGACTAGTCAAAAAAAATTGACAACCCTTTTTCTTGCACTATACACTATGACACTCTACATAAGAGTGTAAGAATGTTTATCTTTTGCGCTATGTATACAATAGATAGTTATCAAAAGGACAATGGGTTTGTTGGATTTCGCATTAGATATGTCTAAGAATCGATTTGCCTCTTAATTGGTACACCCTTTTCAAAAACCAACGTCTGTGACTGTGAGTAGTCTCATTCCACACACTCTGGTTCCTGTTTCTTGTAACCAGGGTTTATTCTGTTACCATTTAATGACTTTGGATTTTTCCCTTCTGTAGTGTATTTTTTTCTTTGCTTAGTGCCTGTCAATATCTTATGGTAGTATTTGCCGCATTTAATGCTCTCTTGCCCAGTTTTCAATTGTGGGGTCTGAAGACAATATCTTTCTTTGCCACCATGCATGAAGTAAAGTGGCGGGATAGTTCAACACTAAAGCCATTCAAGCTCATGGAGGCAACAGTTTCAAAGCACAAGCGATCCAACAGGTGAGTATTGATACTAAAGCTTAACCTGTTCCCTTTATAGGTCTATATTGATCCTCGATGTTAACGAAGATATGAAGGTCTCTAAACTATTGTTTCATGGTTTCTACTTATAGATATTAGCTGCTACATGCGTGTTATGTAAGACTGAAAGTTGCAGCTTAATGTCCATTGTTTTCACCTTTTGCGTTGGTTCAGCTGTTTATTGCTTTTGCAGTGATCCAGTAAAAAGTAAAATTGAAAAACACGAAGCGGACAACATCTTTGGAGCTTCTAACCACCTGAAATTGGTAAGACTTATGTGTTGCTATTTCCTGCATCTTTGTTATATGATTTCTTGGAGCAACCTCAGTAGATATAGTTTGAAATATAAACATATACGAAAGAACTAGTGTCTCCACTGCATCTGTTTTACCGTTAGTTTTTCTTCCCTGACAGAAAATGGGACAGAGGGACGACCCTGTGGAAGGCAAGAAGAGGCAACCTCCTTACACGGGGGCTCAAGATTCTCTAAAACAAGAGGTTGGTATCTAAATTTCCCTGTGTTGAGAGGGGAGAGCAGTTATATTTCCTTTTTAGCATTCTAAACTTTCAGTCTGTGACCCTTCGCTGTTCCTGCTTTCTGTAAAATGCATAAAGGGATTCAGTATGAACCACATTAATCTGAAGATGGTCACAAGCATGACGCACTGTTCCTGGCAATCTATAGCTGTCACTGTGCTGTAAACTAAGTGCAGATATGCTTAGATCTGACTTCTTTTATTGTTTTATCATATACCTTAAACACAGAAAGAAGTTAATGCTTGTTCACACTTCCCATGTAAACCAAACAATCAGAGAGTATTTACAGGTCTTATGTGTCAATTGCAATGCTTAGGCAATGTAATTCAATTTATCTCACCCATCCTTGGTTGTTACGTAATTCAATTTATCTCACCCATCCTTGGTTGTCTTATATAGATTCTAGAGCTTCAAGACCAGTTGCAGGCTCAGTTTATGGTACGCAGTGCACTGGAGAAGGCATTAAGTTACAGGGCAGTTTCCCATGATATTATGAACGATAAAACCATTCCTAAGGTAAGTGTTCATAAATTGAAAGAAGAACTGATGTATGGATCCACACTGAGTTATACTTTGACATTGTTGATTTAGATGCTTCCCCTTCTCGATATCTCTGTTTTAGAAAGTTTGGGAAGTTGATTGAAACACTTCTATCTTCTATTTACTATCCACTTGATTTGCAGCCTGCTGAGGAACTGATTAACGAAGTTGCTGTGTTGGAGTTGGAAGTCGTGTATCTGGAAAAATATCTCCTTTCTGTGTATAGAAAGATGTTTGATCAACAAGTATCAATGATATCATCCACGGATGCGGGGCTTAAAATGAATTCGATCATTCATGAAGATAAGTTTCCAGTAATTCACGAGCA
The DNA here is from genome assembly GCA_027478495.1 of Erythroxylum alaternifolium. NCBI lineage: Eukaryota > Viridiplantae > Streptophyta > Magnoliopsida > Malpighiales > Erythroxylaceae > Erythroxylum > Erythroxylum alaternifolium. The sequence continues at coordinate 66,439,249 of JANIIA010000192.1, read as the reverse complement.
TGATCTTGTGCAACATGAAGATAATTCAGCTAATCAGTCAAGTCTTCAAAATCATCAGAAGGAAAGCAATGACATCTTTGGACTGGCAAAGCTTTCCGATTCTGGTATTCAACGATGTCACTCCTCATTGTCTCAACATTTGCCCGGAAGTTCTCGAACAATGAGATCTGTAGCTAGAGCTCTAGACTCATACCACTCTCTCCCACTGTCCATGCTGGAGGTAGCTTGTTTGAACGAGAATTTTCTTGTTGATAGTTCCTGTAATGGCCCTTCAGTAACATATCTAGTTTGTGTTTTCTTCAGCAAGCTCAGAATGAGGCTTCTAATGTAATCAGTCTGGCAGATCATTTTGGAAGCCGTGCTAATGATGATGCCACAGAGACACCAAACTGGCTTTCTGAGGAGATGATAAAATCTATCTCAACCATATACTGTGAACTTTCAGACCCACCTTTGGTCATTCCTGATTATCCTTTCTCACCTACTTCATTCTCTTCATCACCAAGCGATTTCCCAACTCAAGGTCAGGGTAGCATGTGGAGCCCCAACTATGGCAAATTTTCATCCTTTAATTCTTCTCTGGACAACCCTTTTCATATTGGGAAGTCAAAAGAATTCAGCGGACCATATTGCACAATGGTAGAGGTACACTGGATTTCCAGAGATGATCAGAAGCTAAGAGAAATACAGAACAAGCTCCACTACTTTAGGTGTGAACAGACTTGACTTTTACACCACATTTTACTTGCTTTGACTTTGAAGCTGCTTAAGTCACCCTCAAACTCAGAAACAACATGGAAAGCAACATAACTTTCTTAAAAATCTAGCAGTTATGCTATTATCGAGCGTCAATATTGATTAAGTAGATGTAAACTGAAAATAGAACATTTTCCTGTTTTGGTGTATGATTCAAAGGCGCATGAATGTCGATTGAAGTATATATTACATCCACGCCATCTTTAAGCCTATGTTAACATCTTTGTAAAGCGAATTTCAATTTTCAGCCTAGGTTAACATCCCTCTAAAGCAAAATTAAACTTTTTGATGGCGAGTGCTATATAGACCTGCGGAGGATCGCAGGCGATTTCTCATAAAAGAAAGAATTCTCTACATTTCTTTATCATAATTGCTTAAGTTTGATTCAGGTCACTTGTATCTCGGTTGGAAGAAGTTGATCCCAGAAAGATGAAACATGAAGAAAAGCTAGCTTTCTGGATCAATGTGCACAATGCACTGGTGATGCATGTAACATTTCTATACCAAGTACTATCAATCAAGTCATTCGTTTTCTAATGCATTCTGTCGTTTGCTGCTAACGGACCTAAATCTGAATGCGTTTCCTGCAGGCATGTTTTGTTTATGGGATTCCACAAAATAATACAAAAAGAGTATCCTTAGTGCTTAAGGTGATACAAAACTCAGTTGTTTTCAGAGAGAAAAATAAGCACCATATTTAGTAAATTTATTATGTTTCAGGCTGCATACAACATAGGGGGTTACACGGTTGATGTGGACATGATACAAATTCAGATACTGAGGTGTCGACTGCCTCGTCCAGGACAAGTAATCTTATTTTCTGAAACTTGATTGTCATCTCTTTGTGCGACTTGAGTTCGAAAATGAAAAACCCTTTCTTCAGTTATCTTTGCAGCCTCTTATATAACTTAGTGATGAGGAATAAAGTATCCCTTTAAACATCTAATTTTCCATATATTTGCTTTTAGTGGCTGCGACAGCTGTTCTCTTCGAGATCAAAATTCAAGGTTGGAGATGCAAGAGCGGGCTACTCGATCGAACACCCTGAACCTCGCTTGCATTTTGCACTTTGCTCAGGAAGCCATTCAGATCCTGCAGTATGTTACAGTGCACATGATTTTGAACTTCTTAAAATGCTAAATAAATCTTCCAAGTAAACCAGTTAGTAACATGCAGATTAGATGATTGATCTCAAGATATATTTCATTTCAGAAAAATATAAGCATGACGAGAATGCTTAGAAGAAAAATCTTCGTACACTCCATTTCATTTCTTCTTCAGTTCTTGTCATTTGCAGCTAATGTGAATCAATTAATTAGGTCCGAGTATACACTCCCAAGAGAGTGTTTGATGATCTGGAAGCCGCAAAAGAAGAATACATTCAATCAACTTTTGCTGTACACAAAGATAAGAAACTCCTTTTACCTAAGATTGTTGACTCTTTTGCCAAGGATTTAGATCTTTGCCCTTCTGGCTTGCTGGAAATGATAGAGCACTTACTACCTGCTTCTTTGAGGAAGAGCATTCAACAGAGTAAAGACAGGAAATTTGGGAAGACCATTGACTGGATCCACCACAATTTCACTTTCCGTTACTTGCTTTCCAGAGAATTAGTCTATTAGTCTCTTGATCACACTGGTTCCAAGTGGGAGATCATCCAGTGAAGCTACAGTGCAGTTCTGTTTGCCATCTTGTTTTTTCAGTGCTTTTAGCGTCAAAATGTGGAATGACTGATGAATCACAAAAATGTTTCCAAGGTCAATCGGGTAGATCCTTGTTGATTTCAACACTAGAAATTCGAAATATCTCAGAAGAATGAAGATCAGATTGGCTAAATGTGGAATTTCTAACTTGGCCTACTTAACCAAATACTGAAAACTCCAGTTCCTAAGAAGCTTAATCCGGCACGATCACCAATCTTCTCAGATCCCGTATACATTGTGATTCAGCTGTCATTCCTAATTGTCTTGCCAGCAATTTCCACTGGAGTTGATGTCTTTTGAGAAGCAGAAAGATCGTTGACAAGAACTCTGATTATGCAACTTCTTGTAATAGGAAAATCTTTCTTTTGCTTGCATTAAGAAGTACTTGCCAGCGTATACGTTGCCTTCCGTGATTCCTCCGGCCTATTTGGACTTCTTATATAAAGTGTGTGAAACATAAAACCAGGCTTTAGATAAATTCATATGTTTCATAAACTAATGGAAGTTGTATTAAGCAACCTGCAAATTGAGCATAACTGCGCTGAAGCTGTTGCATCTGCATTGCATTACATCCTGGAAGAAGAGTTAAAACCATTCAAGAGGTCCTGTCTCTGTATTTTAGTTCTCCTGTAAATTTACTGCTTAGATCTCAGATCAAATCACCTAGAGTTGGAAATTTCTTTTGGCACTCCAGTAGGGCTAGTGGAAACTGATAGTTTTCTGCTGGTAGACAATAAGATGTCTCAAGGCCCTCAAGCTTTGCCTACTTTCATATCTTTGAGCACAACCTGTCAGGTCGATAACTCTCACCAACCGGCCTCCTACTTTGACTAGATATAGAAGAGCAATACAATCTAGACACACTAGTGGACCAGCCTGTGAATGTACAAAAGTCGTGTTTCTCAGAAAACCAAAGAAATAGATACGTGTGTAGTGCCTGCCTTTCCCCAACTTAATTTTTCTTGGCATTACTTATTCTTACTTACATGAAAATGACAATAGAACACAAAATGGGAGAAGAAAACATAATGAAAACGTTTGGTCACAGGTCAAACACGTGAACATAGCAGCAAAATTACCCTGACCCACACAAGCACACAAGATTCCCTTGGTGCTCTAACCAAACAACAAACTCAAAAAAATGAAAATGAAAATGAAATCAGGAAAAACCTTAAAGAGGAAGAAAGTTAGACATCAGCTTTTTTTTTTTTTTTATCTCTGTTGAATGTCTTGAACTGAAGTATCTATCTCCTGAGAGTGCACCACAATCACTTGTATAGCACAAAAAAGTTCCAACCCCGGAAGCTCTTTTGACGCTTCTGCTTCTAAATAGAAACAAAACCTCTCAAAACGATCAAACAATAAAAGTCACGACAAGAAACAACTACCATTGTACGTCTGCTTCGTTATTTATGTCTAGAAGATCTCCATAGAGAAAAACTGAAAGAGGAGAGAGAGATGGAAGAAGAAGGGGTACAGGTTGTTTTAGCAAAAGCCACAGATTTGAGGTTAAAGATCTGTAATTGCATCCAACAAGCTAGCACCAATATTGATATCAACAACAGGGACAGCAGAAGCTCTCCTTTTACTGAAAAGAGAGAGAAGATAAAGAATCTCAATACACCGTCTGAAGATGGGTTGTCGGGTGAAGTAGAGGAAAAAGATGAGGAGGCTGAGGGGCTTTTGCACATCAAGGATGCACTTGAATCGCTCGAGCACCAGCTCTCTAACTTGCAGGTCTCTTATACAATACCCAATTCTCTGTTTTTAACAATAGTTGGGGCTTTTAGGCAAAAACTATCAGAACTTTGCGCTGTCACTTTTATATTATAATAGATGATCGTTGGTTGTGAGTGTGAGTTTCGTTGTGTGGGACTTGTGTGTCATTTATTTTGGCTCTGTTATGAACTTGTCTGAGAAAGGTGAAGCACAATTAGGACACTTGAATGCTTTCAGCATGTAACGCTAGGTTCTGTTATTGGGTTGGCAAAAATTCTGTTGAGCATCTCTAAAGCAATGCTTCAGCTTAAATATACCGAGGTTACAGAAATTGGATGTTACTGACTGTAGTGTATTTGCGTGGACTAAGCAGAATAATGATCGAGGTGGAATTGGTTAGAGAACCAGTGATTGTGTTGCTTATAGAATGCCTAAACGTGGAGGGATCCTCTTCAGTTTGTCATTACATGTTAACTCATAGTGTATGATGTGCTGAAAGAGAATGATTTCTTGCTCCTAATTGTTCTAAACATATCTTCTTTTTTGTCTTAACGGATATAACTATTATTCGATAGAGTAGGACATTCATTGCTGCTAACTCTTTGGTTGCTTTCATCTGCGTGTTAGGCTTTACAGCAGCAGCAATGTTACGAAAGGGAAGTTGCCCTCGGAGAGATTGAGCATAGCCGCAAGTTGTTATTGCATAAACTAAAGGATTACAAAGGACAAGAACTTGAAGTAATACGGGAAGTTTCTGCATTTGCTGGTGAAACAGTGGAACATAATAATCATCTTCTACTTCCTCCATATCCCACCCCTGCTCCACAGTCCCTGTTTACTGAGATTCGATCACGAAAATCTATGCTGAGTGTAGTAAAAAATGGTGAAGCAACGAAGAATATAAACCAAACCAACACTTCATCCAAAATCAGCTTGGGAAATTTCCTTGGTGCAGCAGCTAAGGCAGCAATTGCCTTTGTTGGTGTCATATCAGTGCTAAGCCTAGCCGGTTTTGGACCAAATCTCGTAAGCAGAAGAAGTGACCAATTAAGGATGTTGGGCATGTTTCAACAACCAGCTACTGAAGAAAAGAACAGAGAGGTTCTCGAATGCCCTCCTGGGAGAGTGCTGTTTGTGGAAAATGGTGAATCTCGATGTGTTGTGAAAGAGAGGGTTGCAATTCCTTTCGAAGCATTAGCTGCAAAACCAGATGTAAATTATGGGTGTGGTTAATTTGGTATTGTCTCTTTTCACTTTTAAAATTTTGGTAGATCCATTCTCCATCTTTTGTACATCCAGTTTCTTCATCGTAACTTGTGTTAAGATCTTGCTCCAATGGCCTATATGAATCAGATTGTTTAATACTGGTGCATGCTGTTGGTTATTTTGAAAAGGGATTTGTTCCCTTAAATTCCTATGCCCTACATAGTTATTTATGAGGCAGTGTGTCTCTTGTTCGGTGAACAAGTTCAAACCATGTTTCCCTTGTTTACCTGCGAAGCCAGTCCCAGATCGTCATACAGAGGTAAAAGTTGGCTCCACAACCTTTGGAAAGGGCTATATTGGCATGTTTGAGGACAGCCAAGTTTTTATTTCGCACAGAACGCAACTTCTGAATACAAGGCTTGTTTCGTATCGGACGGACTTGCAAAATCACAAATTTTTAGGACTAGACCGCAAAATAATTTGTATACTATCCCAAACAGAAAACCCAGCCAACGCTCTTGTCTTTCCCCCTTTCTCCCTCACACTCCTCAACCTCTCATTCTCAGATCTCATCTATCGGCAACAGTCACAGACTCAGAGCAGCTCTAATTCTTGCCTCTCTCTCTCTCGCCAACTCTCAAACAGTCACAGCACAGCAGCCTCCAAGTCCAAGCTGCAACTCTAGCCACAACCAAATTCACAAGATTCTCAACAGTCTCTCTCACGCCATCCGTCCCTCTCGCGCTCCAGAAAAACCCAACTCGCCAGCTCAACTCCCTGCTCACTTGGGTTATTTTTTGCCGCTTGTTTTCTGTACATATTTGGACTAGATTAGGAACATAACCCTAATGACTTCTTGTTTTTATCATATACTAATAACTTAATGATAATGAGGTTATGTTTTATATAATGTTTGATTATATTAATTATTTAATTTGCTTTTTGTGAAACTGAAATATGAAATACATACATTAAGTTTATATTATATATAATGTTTAATTATATTAATTATTTGATTTACTTTTTGTGAAACTGAAATATGAAATATATAAACTGATAAACCATCTTATTAATTATATAATGAATGAATTAATGTGCTTTTTTTTTTGAATATGTATGTTTTGAAGTGAAAACGATCTAGAAGAGGGGGTTGAATAGATCTTTTGAATTTATCGCAAAGTGCTACAAAACAAATAATTAAAACACACGAAACAAACAATACAAATTGAAATGTAAAAGAGTACAGAAAAGAGGCAAACACAATGTTTATAGAGGTTCGGTGCTAAGACCTACGTTTTCTACCTAAGCCCCCACTTAGGATTTTGTCAAAGCTCTTTACTATAAACTTTTTAGTTCAGTGTGAACTTTCCAATCAACTTGACTTCCGGCTCAAGCTACACCTTACAGTTGATTTGTTTTCCCGACACAAATCCTACCTTCAAGCGATTCTTCTCTAATCACTCAGCTCACGACAATAACAACGATAGAAATGAAGTAGTAAAGTTCAGTACAGTTGGACACAATTAGAATATGCTAAGAGCAAATTGAGAGCAATAAGAGGATAATCTTGAACTATAGCAAGTATGCTTCACTT
>JANIIA010000192.1:66397680-66418246 GCA_027478495.1 Erythroxylum alaternifolium | reverse complement strand
AGCCAACCGTAAACTGAAGATTAGCAAACAGCAAATTGATCCTAACACTTCCGCACAAAGGTTAGTCCTTATTTAAAACTACAATTACGAACTCATTCCAAAAACTCTTTTGAAATATGATTTGATCGATATAGATTTGGAGGATGAAGAAGGTTTACAGTCATAGTCCTTCTTATAACACCTATGTATGAACAATTTATCCTTATGATTTTCACTTAAAATTCGTAGAAATTTAAAAAGTCTTTTCAATCATCAACTAAATACAATTAAAAAAACAATTGTTGAAAGAGAAAAATAACAACAAAAGATCAAATCGTAGATGAAAACCATGCTTGTAACAATATCAATATTATAAAAATACTGTGCATATGATAGAATTATTAAAAGCAATATACATAAGTGATTAGGTAGTCAAGGAAGTGAATTCTCGAGAAGCGATTGATGTGAGATGGTGTATGATTTTTATAAGTGGACAAAACAAAGGGAATTCTGTAGAAAAATTTGACTAGGTTTTGTGTAAAAAAAGAGGGAAGAAAAAAATGAAAGAAAGAATGTGCTTGATGTGTATATATGGGTACACTAACACAATCGATTACAACCAAGTTCATTCCTATAAATTAGTAACTAAAATTCAATCAAGTTCATTCCTATAAATTAGTAACTAATTTATTTATATTTAGAAACAAACTTTTTAAATTTAAACTTGCTCTAGTCAAAGGATTATGAAATCATTATCAATTGATAATAATAAAACATTCCACGTAATTACATTAAAGGCAGTGAATCATTTACTAGCATTAGAACATTATAATGTGAGATATATTAATAATCTCGAATATAAGTTTCATTATATAATCATAATAATGAAGAGAACTGAAGATATCATATTTAAAATTTTTATCATTGAATCACTTTAGTAAACTTATTTTTTAATAAATACCTATACATTATTTGAATATATTAATACTTTAATTTATGAGATAAATTATTCTATGTTATGTAATAATTTTACCATTATCTTAGTATCTAAACTTTATGCAATTATAAATAGGAATAATGTGTACTTATAATTTGTTCTTATCAAATTTTAAATTGTGGTAATTATTTTAATAATTACATAAATTTAAATATTAATTAATTAATATTACATATCAATTACAACCAAGCCATTGCCTGCAAACAATAAGATACTCTCTTAATTTGCCACAAAATATATACCCATTTTATGTATGTGAAAAAGTTCATTTATTTAATATCTATTTGGTTCTCGGGTAAACTAATAAAAAGGGTTAATTAAAATTTCGTTACCTTTTAATGGAAACTAATTCAAGCTTAATTTTCATATTTAATTTAGATTTATGTTAAACTTGTTCATTTTTAAATTGAAATTAAGCCAAAATTTACACGTTAACATATACACAAGATCCTCAAAGAAGTGTAAATTTAATAATTACATTTGTTTTAACTCTAACTTATATTAAGTAAATAATCCTGGGCTTATAGATGTCAATGAGCCGCGCTTAAAAAATGGCCGATCAGGGGTCGGCCCGTGGCCCACGTGGGTCGGGATGGCCTGGCTTGCTGATGGGCCCACCAGCCAGCGGTCGGCGGGCTATGGGCGAGTTGGGCCAAACCCGACATGTTTATATTTTTTAATATTAAAAAATACAAAACGCCGTTTTGTCAGACCGTGAGCCGGGGCTGATCGGCCCACGGCTCGTCAAATTCGGGCTAAAAATGGGCCGAATCGGGCTAAAATTGGCATCCCTACTTAAGCTTGGCAATTGACCACATCGTATTAATTTTTTTAAAAAAATAATAATAAGTATCACAGGTCCAAGTCCGAGATAACTGAATAATCTCATTTAATCCCCAGGCCCGAGCCCGAGATAACCTACCCAGGTCGATCTATTGGAATTCCTAATTTATGATCCCATTCAATTTGGCGCTTTACCGTTTTATAAAACAAAAGCGACCGTCAGCAACCGAGAGGCGGTGCGAAAGAAGCCCTACTTTATTCAAGCCAGGCTTTGATTTCTCTCAGATCAATCATCTTCACCGAGCAGAATCTCCGGTCAATAAGAGTCCCATAGCGATGTCATACGACGACGTAGAGATAGAGGACATGGAGTGGAATGAGGAGCTCCAAGCCTATACGTACCCCTGTCCATGCGGCGACCTTTTTCAGATCACCAAGGACGATCTCCGACTCGGCGAGGAGATTGCGAGGTGCCCTAGCTGTTCTCTCTACATTACCGTCATTTACAACGCCGAGGATTTCGCCGACGACAAGTCCAAGAAGAAGTCCAATCTTGCCCCTTCTAAGCAGCAAACCGTCGCCGTCGCTTAAACCTTAGGTCTGTTTTCTCGAATTTGAGATATTTATTTCGTGTTTTAATGTTTGGATTTTTATGGATTTCTTTTTAGTGCTTGTTAGAGTTGGATTGGATGTTTTGCAACATATAGATTGTGAAGTCTGTGTTTGGATACATATATGGGTGAAGAAAATGAGTTAACTTTGAAAGTAATTTTTATATGATTCTTAATAGTGGTAAATGGGTATTGCTGTCGGTAGTATGATTGATAATGGATCTTAGTTGAAGACGCTCTTCGTATATATTAGGAATTGGGAGAGTGAAGAAAATCTGATTATTTGGAGTAGTTAAGGCTTACTTTTCTGTGTATATTCCTGAGTTTTTAATAGAATTTACAAAAATATGTAATGAATAATCTTTGTTTTATAGGATAAAATCTCTTGTGCTTGCTGATTGTGTGGAGGGTGTTGGACACTTGCATTTTCTGCAATTCTTTTTCTCTATTTAGTTGAATTGCTGGACGGATTGTAGTAGGGGAGATAAGCTGTTGCAGTTCTAACAATGAAACCTTCTGGTAGATATGCTGTGTATGTTGTGATGCGAGTGTGTTTTAACCGAGTCTATAGGACTTCTTTACCAAGTTTTTGAACCTTGCAATTCATACTGATGGCGGCAGAAAGTTTTGGTAATATAGCTGGTAGCTATGGTTTAATAACCTAATTAAGGGAGCTAGGATTGCTTGACCGGTGTAACTACCTAAAAGAATACTGCCGTCTCAAGTGTTTATGACTTAATAACTAGCGTGAGAGTTTAGTGGACTTGGATGTGTGCCAGTCATTAATTACACTTCTGTTTGCTAGTTCCTCTAGCCCTTGCCAACAAAATGGTGATTGGATATGTCTAACCACACTACAATTTCACACTTTGTGATCAAACATTCCTGTTGCATGTTGCCCCTTGCGAATATGGTTTGCTGTGGAATGACGAAAGAGAGAACTGATTAAATGTCTACCAATTAAGCTTGTTCTTTCAATTGTTTTCTCATGGCTCACGCTAATGTTATTGATTCGGAGGCTGAATGTGGCTATAGTTTTAATGTTGCTACTTTCATTTTGCAGATGGACTGCCCATATACTAAGGAGCCATACTTCAGGGAATATTGCAGAGTCGATCATATATGAAAATTCTGATCTTGTAGCATTTGCATAAAAAATAGCGAAATTTCTTGCGGATCATGATTTAGGAGATACAGGCCATTGAAGGGTTTAATACTTATTACTAGTTCAATCATGTAACACTAACTATAATCTATGGAGATAATACCGTTCTTGATAAATTTTGTTTTAGGATTTTCTTTTACGTGTTCTAAAGTTGGTTAATGTACTGTTAAAACTTTCCTGCTGTTTAGAAATGACATTGTAAGTGGCAAAAAGAGAAGTTGTGATGGAAAGTATAATTGAATAAGAGATTTAAAGCTGCCTTTACTTGGTTATCCAATAGGTGAATTAATTGATAGCTGATGGCAAGGGTGTCGGAAACCCTACTTGACCAAATGACTGAACACTATTCAAGCTCATTTCAAAAATAAGATTGTGCCCTGTCGGACCTATATGGGTTATGAACTAAAGTAAGTTCATGGACTTGTTTCACCTTGCTTGGCTTTAGACTCAATGTTACCGTTGACTCAATGTATTGCCATTAACGTGCGAGTATACAAATACACGGTCATTCCTACAACTTCCTTCCACGTAGCTTATGCTCATCAGTCCAACACCTGAAACTTACGTTCTCAGAAGCCATGCGAATACCAATAGCATCAGAAACCAACACAATAAATAAGTTTGAAACATCTTTGGGGAGAAGTAAAATGAATGGGGGTTGAGAAGCAATGATAAGTTCGGAAATTCTGAAACCATATCACGGTATCACTGTTGGTGGTTATTTTATATACTTGCCGGTAAAATATGAAAAAGCAAAAATTAGTAATATGGTTCTTTGAAAAGAATAACATAAGCAATACAAGCAATGGCAAAGAGAATGACGAAGACATCTATGGTTAGAGCAGACACAGCTTGATCACTAAGATCCATGTTTCGGCCACTAAGACGATCTACCATGTCAGGTACAGGCTTGTAATTCTGCACATCTTTAGTGTAAGGGTCTTCCAGTTTCATTCTTAATTTCTCAGCTTGTCGGCTCGCAGCCTCTTGGGCAAGCGTCCAATCGTAGAACTTTCGTTTCTCATCATCGCTCAGGACGTCATAAACTTCTCTGAGTTTCATGAACTTGTCGGAGGCTGCCTTCAGTGGAAGCGAAGTTGTGTCTGGGTGGTACTCCTTTGATAAGCGCCTATATGCCGCTTTGATCTCTTCCATATCCGCCTGCACAGGGACACCTAGGAATCTGATCAATTTCCATATTAGCCCCAGTTACGAAGTGCATATGTAGAATTTTAACCAAAAAAAGTTCAAATAGGCAAAACAAAACACTCACTGGTAATGAGAATCGGTAGAATCATTGAGCAAATCAGCGAACTGGTCCGCTAGCAAGTTGCCCTGCTCTTCTACATTTTGCGTTTTCTGTGAACCACTGCTTCCTCCAATCCAACCTTCGTCAGGGTTGTCCCAGTGAATTCTGGTATCCACTCCTGGGGGAGCTCTCTGTCGTGTTCTAGGTTCTTGTGATGCACGAACTCCAAGGCTCATCAATCTTCTTCTTCTTCTTCTTCTTGCAGTAATGCTGCATCCTCTTGCTGTGGGATAAACTTGTTGTTTAACAAGTTTGGTACCACTTGGACTCCTGTCTAGTAATAGAGAACAGGAAGCTTGATAGGCAGTTGCGGAAGCCATGAAAAAGAAGAGGAGGAAGTTGGTTAATTGTAGCGGAATAAGGAGAAAATTTGGATAGCCTCCCAAGTTTCTGTGGTTCCAAGACGAGTTGGGATCAAGTTTTGGACTGATGTTTATGGAATGCTTCCATGAGATTCGTCCAGTCAGCAGTGGGCCCATCAAGAAATTGCCTACCGAAACAAGGAGAACTTGCATTATGTACATAATTCTGGCGAAGATGAAACCTCTGTGAAACGTGATGATGATTCGGTGGGCTTTGGGAACTTTCCTGTCCAACCGGAATCAAATTTAGACTTGGGTAAACCAAGACATTGATTACCTTTTAGACAACGTAAAATTAGATGAACAACCCCAAATCCAAGTAAAGTGAGCTTGATAATGAAAACGTTGGTTGTTCTTAGCAAGCAAAAAAAAAGAAGAGAGAGTATTAAAAAAAAATACTTCTCCAAGTAAAGTGAGCTTGATAATGAAAACGTTGGTTGTTCTTAGCAAAAAAAAAAAAAAGAGGAGAGAGTATTAAAAAAAATACTTCTCAATCTTTCATTCACATATGTTTTCAAATACATACAATAGATACAATATTTCTCATTGCAACAACTCCAAAACTAGCTACTCCATATATTTAAAGTAGAGATAACGAGGATCACCTCAAAGTGATTTTCACTTGACACATTGATTATAAATGGTCTAAAATATTCACCAAATGGTATAATTAATGTCAATTCAATTGATCTAATAATTATAAAAAGTAAATAATCAAATTCATTAAGAAATTAAACACTACAAACAAAAATTCTTTGATAAATTTGAAGTTATATAAAAAAAGAAAAAAGAAGTATTCACAACTTTCAATAAGTAAAGATATAGAAAATCTTCGCATTGTGTAAAAATACTCTTTAAACACTAAATAAAATAATTGGGTTTTTGTAGCAGATACAACTTGGTATATGGTCATGCATTAGGTTATATTTGTTATCGAAACTTCAACAGTAATGGTAAGATTTGGTATATGGCCATGCACTAGGTCCTCGTTACCGAAACTTCAACAGTAATGGTAAGATTTAAAATACAATCATGTCGAAGACTGCACAAAATGGTGTTTTAGGATATATTCTTCACTAGAATTTTAACTCCTACATTCAAGGAGGAATATGATCTGAAATACATTCATATATGAAATTGTGTCTAATCTCCTCATGTCTAGAGAGAAATACAGGTTGAAATATGATCGTGCTCAATCCAAGATGAATCTTAACCCTCAAATTAATCCTTATATCTGTTTTAAGCATTTATATAATCTATATCATGTTTGGCTAGTTTTACTGCATCATATCCCCTCTCTTCAAAAGACTTCTTCCTCTAATCTTCAACTTTGGGAATAATGATATTCTTTTTGAATCACAAGAATAAGAAAAGTATTTGGGTACTCATAAACTCCTTTAAGTTTAGTAGAGCGTACCCATTTAACCTATAGTGATTACTATCATCGAATAGCTTTAGCAAATATATGTGACCAACTTGCACAGGTATTAAATCACAAAACACATCATTTTATACTTTCCAATAGAAAAAGACACCAGTACTTACTTAATCACTTATGATTTGTCCACATTCATTAAGCCACTGTAGGCCAATTTTACTTTTTTATAAGAGTAGTGCTACCTATATTAGTACAATTTTTTAAATAAAAAATTATATTACATACCTTGTTATGAACATGATATCTAGTATGAGAGATGTTCTCTTATCGTTGCTTTAAGTTGTCCTCCTTAATTTGAAGACTTAATATTCTCCTAATAGAAAGCAACTTTTCTTTGACAGTATATGAAACTCCACCATCACTAGAATCATCAAATGTTGGCATAGATTCATTTCCATTTGAATCGTTTCTACCTCCAGCAAAGGGTATTTTTATCTTTATACTACCCAAATTTTGATCTACATTAGCTCGAACTTTAGGATCCCATTCACATAAAGCTCCTTTTTTAGGCCTAAATATGTCCCCTCTAATCTCAAAAGTTATATCAATTTTATCATTATTTGGATCATCATTCTCCTTATCAACTTCTATTAGACGTGTTAGATTGTGTTGCCTCTTAGGGGTGGTCGAGTTGGTGGCATGGGAGAGGGGGACATGGGGCCAAAAGGTCCTGTTTTCGAATTTTCCTACCTACATTCTCTTGATCGAGCCTGTCATAAAGGGCTTGCCTAGTGTGGAGTACCTAATTGGCCTGATTTGTAGGTTATTGCGTCAATTCAGAGGTTTACCTAGTGCGCATTTAAAAGATAGCGACTGCGGGTTTCACCATTCCAAAAGAAAAGGTGTTAGATTGTGTCTAATAAGTCTTCTCCCATTAGGAACTCAAAGTTATTGATCATTTGTAATTTCATAAATTGATGGGATTGCCTCACCAATATGTATTTTACCTCATTATAATTTATGTTCACATTAATTCCTTGAAACACCTTTTCTTCCTTCAACATTGAAACACCTTTAAAAGCCATATATAAAATTTGCAAGAAAAGTTAGCAACAAAAAATTTCTCTCATTCTCTTATATGTTTACTCTTTAAGATGTCAAACCATTTATTTTTCACTCTTTAGTTGGATTTCTGAATACTAACCTCATACTCTCTTACCTTTTAACACTATTTGCTTCCTTTTCAAGTTCTTTAAGAATTAAACAAACTTACATCAACAACATAACAGTAGAAGAATTAAACAAATTTAAATCAAGATTTCAACATTATAAAGTCCAAAATTTGTAAGTAAAAGAAAATAAGTGCATATTAAGAAAGAAACAAAGGAGTTAAATAAAACAAAAAATAGAAATGATTCATTTAACCAAATTTGTGACTATTAAGGTTTGGTCAATTTCCTGATGAAAACCATAGTTGATCATTTTTTATCAATAAAAATCAAAAAGAATTTTTTATATCACTACCATAAGAACAATATGCTATGTATGGAACAAAATAAGGAATTGAATAAAAAGGAAGCCCTAATATGAGAGAAAGAGACAAAAAAACTCCCAAACAAAAAAGATGTCAAAGTTTTGATTTTATTTTATCAATTTAGAAACAAGAAAAGGATTATAGAAAATAATTTAATTGATAACCATGCTTGATTTAACGCTAAACTCTAATATCAGCTAATGTTAATCCAGCTAAGAATAAAATCTTAGCGGACCACAAACAAGTTTGGACATAATAAAAACTCTAAATTATATATATAAAGAGAATTGAATCATTAATTATAAAGAATCAAAAACCAAATTCATTAAGTAATTGAACACTATAAAGAAAAAAATCTTTGGATAAATTTAAAGTTCGATAAAGAATAATGAAAGAAGCACTCACAACTTTTAATAAAAATACATGTTAAAAACTCTCAAATTGTGTAAAAATACTCTTTAAATAATAATAAAAAATTAGGATTTTAATGGTAAACATAGTTATGCTATACGTTGTGTTAATAAAAAAAACTTAATCGCTAATAGATATGATCTAGGACGAGACAATGTTGGTGAATTTTTCTTCACAAATTATTTTCTATATTTATATTTGCTAGCATATGACCGTATGTCAGGCCGTATTATTTAATTGAACCTTAAATCCTACGTCTAAAGAAGAACTTGGTCTAGGACAAATCGATGAATTAGACCTTGTTCCATCTCTTTACACCTAGAGAGAAACAAAAAATGAGATATGGTTGTGTTTGAGTATATGTTTAGTTAAAGATGAATATTAACCCTTAACATATTCTCCAAATCTAGTCTTTGTAACTATTCTATTCCTTCATTTAATGGATCTTATGTTTAGTTAGTTGTGCTTGCATAAACTTTACAGTCCTAACATTAGGATCAATGTTCAAGTTATAGGTGATGATCGAGGGATTAATCCCAATATTATAGATTTTGTACCATTCTAACTAGTACTAGCCAAAACGTCTCATATCAAACAAAAAATGATACAAAAATATGTAAGTTATATTGGATATTAGTACCAATTGGTATCGGTAATTTTGCCTGGTATCGATCGATACTAACTAATACCAAGAGTACCAATAAAATATTGGTAACTTTTGCAAATTTCAAAATTTTAAGGACTAGAATTAAAAAACTAATATATCTATCAAGTACTTTCCACTTGTCGTACACCTCACTCACTCATAGACCAAACCTCATCACTGCCTTTCAGTGTTGCCTTCCTTTCTCTTCTCATCATGGCTTCATTGCTATGCCACTTCTTCATCAATCACTCCATTTGCTTCTCTGATAGGAATTGTTACTTCTGAACTTCTCCGCTATGTCCCTTCTATATCCTATTGCTTCTTAGTTGCTAGCTCATTGATGCTTATTCTTTCTACTGCTCCTTCAGTATTGGCTCATTAGCTCGATGCTACTCTATCTGTTACCTGCATCATCTTGTTCTACTTTATGTCTAAGACAATATCAAGGTTGAGGATACTTGATGATTAATACTTAATAGTTTTATAATTGTAAATGACTGTGAACTTATTATGTAGTGTGTTGTAAACTTGTAGTTTGCACAAATTATAGCTAATTTTTAGTTTTAAATTTTCAACTTTTTTGGTAAAAATTATATGCTTTTTTCTCTAATTTTGATTTGTTATAATTATGACACATTTTTTCACTAAAGTTCATATATATTATTTGAGAAAACTATTAATCCATATTAATCCATGACAATAATTGAGCTTTCATAAAATAAAACAATAAAAAAATTAGAGAGAAGACATTTATCTCAACGTTTATCTCAAAGTGCAACTAAAAATCAATTTTATTATTTTCATACTGAGTTAACAACACTTCTTTGAGTATTCATTCACTCTCATTTATTATATTATTGCATTAAGATATTTATATTAATCAAGACAGTGACCCTTAAAAGTTAAATTCTTTCTAGAATAGACAATTTCAAACAATTTCAAACCATGTAAGACTTGTACATATAGTGTTGTAACATGAAATATAAATAAACCCATAAATGATTTACATAATGTAAACAATGAAGTGATGACAATCTTTTGAAGAAAAAAAAAGAAAATTTAGATTTAACAAGAATTTAAGAAAGTAGTTATTTTCATGGTAGAAAAGTTTTACAATTAAAAGTTGTATGTGATATTTATTTGGCACATTGTACTTATTTAATTACATTTATTTTTACAAATAAATGAAGGGAAGTTTAAGCTCTCGTGATAATTTAACCTCTTCTAGTTTGGGAAGATTTGATGATCTAACTTGGGCTCATGCTAGATTGATTATTGAAATGAAGAACCGTAGCATTTAATTGTAAACATTTGAGAGGTGGGGGAATCACCATATTAAAGATGCATTTAACTGAGAACAAAGGAAATGTGAAACCTTGTAAGGAAGTTAGCCATAACTCAAAATGGAAAATGAAAACTTTGCTTGAAGAGTATAAATATGAGAAAGACATAAGGTAAATGTATAAAATATTTTCCTTATCTAACACTCCCCCTCAAGTTGAGTCGTAAGATCTTCAACGCCCAACTTGCACAATGCATTACGGGATATGCATATCCCCTAATATTTGTACATATCTTCTATAAATGTGTATAAAATATTTTCCTTATCTAACAGTAAAGACTAAATTATAAATTGGTAGCAGACTTTTTTTTTTATAGTCATCGGAATGATAGTGGAGATGTTGAAGGTGATATTCCTATTCAACAAGAAGGGATTGTTGCACTTAATGTAAGGAAGAGAAGAAGACACGATCTAACTTTTTTATACCACGAACAACTCCTAAAGCTCAACCTTTAATTCGTAGTGCCTTATAATCTAAAAATCAACTCATAATGTATACATGACAATGACTAGATTGTGGCATAATATAGGTTTATCATTCAATGTTACTCGGTCTTGTTATTGCCTTTTCCGGTTTAGGATATAAATCTCCTTTAATTAATAAATATAAAAGCAATCTTCTGAGTAGCTATGTTTATGAAATAAAAAGTTAGTTGGATAAAAGAAGAATGACTTGAGCATCTTATAGGTGTTCAATCATATGTGATAGTCAGAAAAATAAAAGACATGAACCTATTATCAATTTTTTTTAGTTTATTCTACTAAAGAACAATATTTTTAAAGTTTATTAATGCATTTAGCACTGTTAAAAATAGTGATATTTTGTTTCAGATATTTGATGAAGCTATGAATGAAGTTAGGCCTGAAAATATTTTGCAGTTCATTACTGATAATAATTATGCTTATAAAGCAGTTGAAAAAAGGTTGCAGCATCAATAATTTTTTTTATTGGACTCCTTATATTGCATATTGCATTGACCTGTTGTTGGAAAATATATCAGATCCTAGACACTTTGCTACTATTGGTGAAACTATGCAAAAATTAAGAAAAGTGACTAAGTTCATCTATAATTGTGCATGGTTTCTAATTTTGATGAGAAAAAGTTTTACCAATGGTAGGAATTTGTTTCACTTTACCATTACAAGATTTTTAACTAATTTTTTAATCTCTTTAATGCTTTGTTCAAATGAAGAAGGAGCTAAGACAAATATTTATAAGTAATAAGTGAGTTGCATCTCAGTATGTCAGGATTAATGCTGAAATAAAGGTTTCTAAAATTATACTTAAAGATCATAAATTTTAGTCTCAATGTCAATTTTTCATTCAAGTTTGTAAGCCTTTGGTAAGAATACTTTTTCTAACCGATTGTGACAAGAAGACAACAGTGAGTTATATTTATGATGCTATAAGGAGGGTGAAGGAAGCAATCAAATCTAATATGAAAATAGGCCTTCGCTATGTACACCTTATCATGCAGTCATTAATGAAAGATAAGAAAGACAACTTATTCCTTGATGTTTGTTATTAGGGAGTTTTTAAATCCTAGTGTCTATTTTAGTCCAAATTTTACAAAGAAAGTTAAAGTTAATGGGGGAATGTTATTAACTATCACAATAATTGTTGCACATGAGATGATGTAAGTTCTTATTAACTTATAAATGAAGGCATACAAGAATGTGTGGTAATTTTGGGACACCCATTACATTTCATCAAAGAGAGAAACAAAATTATAAGGTTACTTTTGTTGTCTTACAATTGTTTGGTGGGATCAATTCGAAAGTGGTGTTCCAAAATTACAATAGTTTGCAATTCAAATTTTGAGTCAATGTGTGAGTGCAATAAGATGCAAAAGGAATTGGAGCCCATTTTAATTTACCAATTACAAGAAAAGAAATTTATTAAAATACAAAAGATTAAATGATTTGGTCTTTGTTTGATACCGCTTAAAGCTTCGAGAAAGGTATGTTATTATCATTATTAAGTTGAATATAATTTCTTAATTATTTTATTTTATTTATTTACTAGGATCTATAATATAATAAGTAATTATATAACTCCAATTTGTCTTATATTGATCTTTTAGCGGATTGAATTTCTGAAGAACCAAGACTCATAAATGAGAGAATTTGAAAAATAATCTTGAATGAGAAAGTATTGACATATCATTTGAAGTGATGAATTTGAATTATGGTGATGATGAGGACTCCTCTCAATGTTGAGAAATTTGTACCAAATGAAAATCATGGTCAATGCAATCAGATAGATATTCAATTAAATAAATTTCTAAGTTTTTTCACTTCTACTCGGTTATGTTCATCGGCATGAAGTCATGTTGCAATGCTTATAGAGTAATAGACCTTTATTATTCTTAATATATGATATTTTGATGTAATTATTCTTTATTATATGATGTAAATTATAACATTTTAAATACTTTGCATTATTATTAGTTTTATAGCTAAAAGATAATTAAACAACGTTTTTCTTATATTAATTATGATTATTTTTATACGTGAATATATGAAAAGTGATATTAAAAGAAATAAAGAGATAATTGTTATTTTAAATTTATTTTATTATGATTTTTGAGACAAGGTTGGTATAAATTAAAAATTATGTAGCACAATATATTGAGGGACTATTTTTTAATTTTAAAAATTCAAAAATTATTTTGTTATTTTAAAAAATTGAATGGTACCTAATATTAACCATAATCAAATATGGCATTGGTTAATTATAACATTAATTAATCCATGACATACCTGAATGGTTCCCATATAACAATATCTTTGCAATTGGCCAATAAGTCTTCTAAAATTTTTCTCACTTTAGGGTTATATTTTTCCTAGTTTGAAAAAACCTACAAGGCTGAGTGACCTTCTCCTATGATACTCAAAACTTCTTACACATATTCCCCTTACTGCTCCTTTTCAAGATCTCAACCATCTATGTGGCCTGGATGATTGTTAAGGATTACGATCCTTTGTTAACCTTGAGCAAAATTATGAGGAACTGTCTTACCATTTTGATACTACTTTTGACTTTTTCTAGCATGTATTCTATTAGAAATTTGATAAGATGTAATTTGCTTATATTAGTTGGATTCATCTTTTTTGTTTTTGAGTTGATTTTGGAGTTTAATTGGTAAAATTAATATTTATTCTATTTTTAAACATGACAAGTGGAGACTGGACCAAATTTGGTTTGAAACATCTCATTAGAGCATTAATTGTCAAAGCCACGAATTTTGAAAAGATAAAGTCAAAGATGATAGATAGTTAAAGTAGATAAGGCGAGATCACACCTAAAGCTAGATTCACTTTAAGAAGTTCAATTCAACTAAGAGACTTATTCTCAGCCTTTTTATGTAGGGATTTTGAATTGTTTAAATAATATCATTGTAATATTAAAATAAATTAGTTTTTGAGTAGGAGAAGAGGAGGAAAAAATAACACCCTCCTTTATTATTATTCCTTTTTGTTTTTCTTCTTTCATCTATCTTTGTTGTGGAATTATAACTATATGTAGCTAAATATGAATTTTTTATTTAAGGCGAATCAAAACTCTAATTGTAACCTTAAGAAGTTTTGTTATAAACTTATACTTCAAGTAGTTCTTATGTTGTGTTTTTTTATTTTATGATTAATTAATATTTATCTAACAAATTAATTCGATGTTGATTATTATATTGCTATTTTTGAGTTTAGTTATCCATAATTATCATGAATGTTTTGTATAAGTAACAAGTAGGTCATTTATTTATTTTCATTTTTAACTTATTATAAACATGAAAACAAAATTAAATATTTGTAGATATTTAATTTAGGATTTTGTCTTTTCTATTGAGTTTATTGCTATTATTTAATTGATATAGAATGTTATTATACTCAACCAATTAATGGTAAGTTTTGATTTGAATGATAGGTTTGAATCAATAAATTTAGGAAAATGAAACTTATTATGACTATCCTAATAGGTTTCAGATTAATAGATTGAGTTGTGGAAAAAAAATTTAGACCAATGATCAAAGTAACATTTATATGAGATCATTCCCTTAAATTAGAGTTAAGTAAATTTGAATTTCTCACTTTTCTAATTATTTGATTTATTTGATTCCTTGATAATCTTAGATAGTTAATTAGTCACAAACCCTAGATCTATTTTATCAATTCAAATTAAGAAACTAATTTTTAGTTTTTTGAAGATTCAATTTGGTTACATAACTATTATAAAAGTTTAGTGAATCAGAGATTAATTTTAAGGGTATCGATAATTTGTTTAACTAGTTTCTTAGTTTTAGGTTCTATTTTATAGTTTCCTACTAATCTCTTATCTTGTATGACTCGTTCTTTTTAAACAAGTGAATTGCAATATAATCTAGAGATTGAGAAGACAATGCATCATTTAAGTAAAGAGACTAAGCAAGGAAGAAGTCATTCACCTTCAAAGGTAAAAGTTGAGATAGAATTAACAATTGGTGAAGATTCAAATTTTCAAAAAGCTGAAGAAAATATGGCAAATCCTAACACTAGAATGTTAAGAGAGTTAGTTGCACCAAATTGAAATCGATAACCCTTATGCATAAGATTTCCAGATGTTAAGGTAGATTTTGAATTGAAATTTGGTTTAATTTATTTATTCCTTATCTTTTATGGTTTTTCTTGTGAAGTTCCATATAAATACTTGAAAAAAATTCCATAATGTCTGCTATAGAATAAAGCCACAAGGAGTAGTAGAAGATTAAATTAATCTTAGAGCCTTTTCATTAGATAAAGTGAAGGATTAGCTTTATTATCCTCCTTTTGACTCAGATATAATATAGAATGAAATGAAAAGCTTGTTCCTAGATAAGTTCTTTCTTGCATCACAAGTAGCCAATATCGAAAAGAAGATATTGTGATAAGACAATTCAACGGATAAATATTATATGAATATTAGGAGAGTTTAAAGAATTATGAGTTAGTTGCCCACACCGTTAGATTCCTAAGTAATCTTTGATTCAATATTTTTATAAAGGGTATTGCTAATGGATAGGAGTATGATAGATGCAAATAGTGAGGAACTTTAGCAAATAAAACACCATAATTGACCAGGCAATTGATTTCAAACATGGTAAAAATTCTCAATAGTTTATAATAAGGATGGATGAAGTTGTTAAGTGCATGAATGAGGAAAGTACTACTAACCTTGAGGACAAATTTTCATATTCAACTTCTTTAGTTTGTCCAATAGATGTAGTTCAATTACAATCAATACGAGGAATATGCTTATTTGTTGGGCATCCTACGAAGATGTTCCTTATATTGAAACAAGACTCTATTCAAGAAGCTATTGTAATAGGGGATTTTTTGGGTCAACTTCAACGAAAATATGACCCTTATTTAAATCATTATAATCTGAAATGAAGGAATCATCCAAATTTTAGTTATGGAATTAAGGAAACGCTAACATTAACACCTACACATTTTAATCTTAACCCTCAAATTTACGTATATCTTTAGATGAAATTATTAAGGCACTTACTATTAACACTTAACAATTTTACGATAAAACAAGGGCAACCCTTCAAATTTAAGAAATCAAATCACTCAATTAGCCACCTTTATTATTAAAGTGGAAGCACAAACTTCAAGAAAATTACCTTTACAAATAGTGGTGAATCTTAAAGAGAATGTGAGTGGAATGACATAGAGAAGCAGGAAGGAGATCCATTATGGCTCTTCTTTAACAATGAAGGTAGAAATGCTTAAATAATGACAGAAAAAAGCTAAATTTCCATCTAAAGATGCAACTATATTAAAATATTATTTTTCTTTACCTAGACCATCTAAAGGACATATACCTCCTTTCCTTTATAGGTAGAGACCTTCAAAAAAGTGAAAATTAATATACTACTTCTAAAAGCCATCCAACAAATTCCAAAATATGAAAAATTCTTGAAAGGACTATACACAAATAAAAGGAAACTGAAAGATAAAGAGAGAATAATTTTTGGTAAGAATGTATTAGCTGCGACAAATAGGAAATTAACAAAAAAAGATCGAGGTATGTCTACACTCCTTTTTATTGTTATTGATAAGAAAATTGAGCGTACCATACTAGACTTAGGTGCATCTATTAGTGTCATACCATAATTTATCAATCTTTAAACCAAAAATCTTTATAAGAAACTAATATGATTATTCAACTAGCTGATCATTCTTATATGCGTCTTATTAGAGTGATAGAGGATGTTTTGGTTTTGGTTTTGGTCTAGGTTAATGGTTTGGTATTTCCAATAGACTTTTATTTCTTAAAAAGGGATGAAAATAGTGTAGAATAATTAGCTTTAATTTTATTATGAAGGAAATTCATGAAGATGCTAAAACAAAAATTAATATGGATGAGACTACCCTTTTTGTCGAGTTTGATGGAAAGATATTTAATATCTTCAAAGCAATGAAGTACCCAAACAATTTTTACTTTGTCTATCATAAGGATATTTTGGATTCAATAGTGAAGGATATTATTGAAGAAGAAAGTGTTAGTAATGAGTTAGAGTTTAATGTAAAATTAGAAGTGAATAACCAAGTTAATGAAACTTGTGAAGCTATAAAATCATTATCAGTAATGCTAACAGAATAAAAAAACTCTAAATGTTATAATTGCTTTAACGTATAAGAAAATATTGCCTTATATTTTATAAGCTATTAAAAGCCTTAGTTGATAATCTAAAATATATCTATTTAGGTGAAGAAGAGTCACTACCTACAATCCTCTCTAAGGGGTTAACTAAAGGGTAAGAAGAAAGGCTAGTAGAACTTTTAAAGGAGTACAAAACTACAGTTGATTGTACCTTACTTAATATAAAAGACATAAGTCTCACAATCTGCATGTGGAGGATTCTTCTAAAAGAAAATGCTAACGTAATAAGGGAATCACAAAAGAAACTCAATCCAACAATGAAAAATGTGATAATGAAAGAAATTACAAAGCTTCTCGATACAAGTACAATCTATCTGATCCCGAATAATGAGTGGGTGAGCCTAGTTCATATTGTAAAGAAAACTGAAGTGACAATGATACAAAATCAAAATCATGAGTTGGTGATAATAAGTGTGCAGAATAGGTGACAAATATGCATAATTTTAGGAAGTTTAACTTGGCTACCAAAAAGGGTCATTTCTCATTACCCTTTATATATCCAATGTTATAAATAATTACTAATGAATTGTTTTTTTACTTTTTAGATGGTTTTTTTAAGGTATGATCTAATAGTAAGTGCTTAGGAAGATCAGAAAAGACCACCTTTACATGCCCTTTTGGATCATATGCCCTTAGTTGAATGCCTTTTGGTATTTATAATGCTTCAGGTACATTTCAAAGGTGTATGATGAGTATATTTTCTGAGTATATTAAGAATTGTATTGAAGTATCTATAAATGATTTCACTATTTATGGAGATTTAATGAATGCTTAAATCATTTATCTAAGGCTCTCAAAAAATGCATTGGAACAAATTTGGTGTTGAATTATGAAAATTTTCATTTTGTGGTTAATTAAGGCATCATTTTAGGACATGTGATTTCATCAAGGGTATAGGAGTTAATAAAGCAAAAGTGGATTTAATTATGAACTTATCTTAACATAAAAATGTTATGGAAGTATAATGTTTTCTTGGATATGTAAGAAGTTATCACAAGTTTATTGGATACTTTTCAAAGATTGGTATACCATTGTCAAAGTTACTACAATTAGATAGGAAAGAATGTTAAAAAGCTTTTGACAGGCTCAAGGCATTATTGATAAATGCACCTATTATTCAGCTACTAGATTGGGATCTACCATTCGAGATCAAGTGTGATGTTAGCAAGTAGTAAGAGTTATATTAGGATAAAGGATTAGGAAACAAAGTCATGTCATCTATTATACTTCAAGAACATTGGATGTTACACAATGTAATTACTCTACAATTAAGAGGGAGCTTTTAACGATTATTTTTACTTTAAATAAAATTAGATCTTATTTGTTTGGCTCTAAAGTTGTTATATATTTTGACCATGTAGTATTGAAAAACATTTTGATAAAGAAGGAGTTTAAACCAAGGTTGATATGATGGATTTTGTTGAGGGTTAAAGATATTTTATCTATTTATGAAACTTTTCATGATGAGAAATTATCCCAAATAAAAGGTTTTATAAAGTCCAATATTTTTAATACAATTGAAGTTCCATAAGCCATTATTAATGATCAAGGGAGTCATTTTTATATCAAAGTAATGGTGGTTTTGTTTAAAAAGTATGAAATGCATCATTGAGTAGCCATCACATATTATTCTTAAATAAACGGACAAGCATATCCATTTTGGAAAAGACAGTGAATCCAAGAAGAAAAGATTGGTGTTTATTTCTAGATGATGTTATTTTCGCTTACTGTACAGTCTACAAAAAATTGACAAGAACATCTCTTTATTGATTACTTTTTAGTAAAGTTTGTCATTTACCTATAGAGATTGATTGTAAAGCTTATTGGGTGGTGTGATGTTGCAATATGGATTGGAGAAAAATGAGAGAGGCAACAAAACTATAATTACAAGAACTATAGGAACAAAGGTTGGACGCTTGTGAGAATTTGAGAATTTACAAATAAAAAACCAAATTGTTTCATGATAATATGATCTAAAGGAAGTAATTTGAGGTGCGAAAGA
This sequence comes from Erythroxylum alaternifolium, assembly GCA_027478495.1. Lineage (NCBI taxonomy): Eukaryota > Viridiplantae > Streptophyta > Magnoliopsida > Malpighiales > Erythroxylaceae > Erythroxylum > Erythroxylum alaternifolium. The sequence continues at coordinate 66,399,042 of JANIIA010000192.1, read as the reverse complement.
TAGTGTTATTATATAGTTCTTTATTAAAACTTATGATAAGTGTGTTAAATTCTAGATGGATTGGTCCTTTTATTGTCAATAATGTTTTTCCTTACATTATAGTGGAATTAAAAAGTTCGTTTTAGAAAGTAAATAAATTTATTTAAAAGAATTTTTGGCCTATTGAAGAGCCATACAAAATGTTAAAACATATGAAGGTTTTACCACAACTACTACCTAAATACACAAAGAAGTACCTAAGTATGAGTTGTGACAAGATTAAAAAGAAAAGGAATAATACTTTCACAACAATTCCTAGTTTCTTCTTTCACAACAATGCCTTGATCTAATTAATGATCTTGTCAATTAGTAAATACTTAATGAGTTTCAATTTTCCTGTGGATGGGATGATTTCTTTCCAGCCATATGATATATATGCAATAAAAGAAAACAATCTTAAACTAGATGGAATTAGACTTTGCTCCATTGAAATTGAACAATTTGAAGCCAATCATCTTTGTCACAATATCTCTCCAACTTTTGTTGCATTCTAGACCAGATGAAATTAGCGTATAAGTCCTTGAAGAATAAATGTGCAACTGATTATGATTCATCTTTATATAAGACATATAAGGGATTCAAGTTGGAATTATGTCTGCCCTTGGTGCAAAGTCTGCCCAAAATTGCCAACCATCATATTACAGATTCCTTAGGGCCTGTTTGGTTGGACGTTAATTAATGGAATGGTTTATAATGGAATGAAATATAATATAGTGAAAACTTGTTTAGAAGGGATGGAAGGGTTCATAATGTAATGTAGTGAAACATTGTTTGGAAGATGGATGGAATGGAATGGAATGCATAATAAATGACTATTATACCCCTGATATTAAAATGGTTGTTACAAGAGGTTTAATGTTATGATTTTAAAATAGAAATCATGTCCAATTAAAAAATCACGCATAATCGTGACAAATAATTTTTATATATTTTCTATTTTAAAATAATAAAAATTTTAATAAAAGTTTTTAGTTTTATTATTAACTATATACAATTTATATTAATTATGTAAAAAATATTATTATTAATTTATAAAATTTTTGTTAATGAAAATATAAAATATATAAAAATTATTCTGTAATTGTTTATATATATTTCTATATAAATAAAAATACAAATAAATAATTTTTAAATATAAATCACATATAATAAAAAATTATTAAATAATTAATAATAAATTGTATATAATTAATAATAAAATTAAAATTTTTAAAATTTTTTTAATAAAAATAGAAAAATAGAAAAATATTCTTTAATTGTATTTATATATTTCTATATAAATAAAAATATAAATAAATAATTTTTAAATATAAATCACATATA
>JANIIA010000192.1:66380130-66392557 GCA_027478495.1 Erythroxylum alaternifolium | reverse complement strand
TTCATCAAGTTCAACTTTGCTCCCACTGTCTTCTCTTAGAAGAAACTCTTTCTCTAAAAAGACAGCATGCTTTGAGACAAATACCTTTTGCATTAAAGCATTCTAGAACTGATAACTAATTGTTTCCTTAGGATATCCTATAAACAGACATTTATCAGATTTCTCTTCAAGCTTGTTTGATTGAATCCATTTCACATAAGCCGAACCACTCCAAACTTTCATATGAGAAAGATAAGGCCGTTTGTTAGTCCATATCTGATATGAGTAACTTTAACTGCCTTTAAAGGGACTCTATTTGTCACATAAACAACAGTCTCGAGTGCATAACCCTAAAAGGATTTTGGTAAATCTACTAAGCCCATCATCAACCTTAACATGTCTAATAAGATTCGGTTTCTCATTTCAGTGCCACACAATTATGTTGTGGTGTGTAACGTGGAGTCCACTGGGATATTATCCCATTATGTCTAAGATAAGATAGAAATTCCTCATTTAAGTATTCACCACCTTGATCTAATCGAAATGTATTAATATTTCTACGGAGTTATTTATCTACTTCATGTCTAAAGTTTTTGAACATTTTGAAAACGATCTAGAAGGGGGGTTGAATAGATCTTTTAATCTTTTCGTGAAGTGCTACAAAATAGAGAATTAAAACACACGAAACAAAAAAATTCGAAATGTAAAAGAGTAGAGAAGAGAGGAACACAATATTTATAGAGGTTTGGTGCTAAGACCTACGTCCTCTACCTAAGCTCCCACTTAGGATTTTGTTAAAGCTCTTTACTACACACTTTTTAGTTCAGTGTGAACTTTCCAATCAACTTGACTTTCGGCTCAAGCTACATCTTACAGTTGGTTTGTTTTCCCGGCACAAATCTTACCTCCAAGCAATTCTTCTCTAATCACTCAGCTCACGACAATAACAACCATAGAAATGAAGTAGTAAAGTTCAGTACAGATGAATACAATTAGAATATGCTAAGAGCAAATTGAAAGCAATAAGAGGATAATCTTGAACTACAGCAAGTATGCTTCACTTTGGACTTTGTGTAATTAATCGTCTGAAGTGTTGATCTTTATTTGAAGGCTTAAAGATGTTTATGGACGTTGTAGAACTCTCCTAGCCGTTGTATAAAGATTTCTTCCCTTTTGAAATCAATTGACAAAGTCAAATTTAGTTCAGCTGTAACTGATAGTCGACTAGTCGGTGTGTAATAGTCGACTAGCACATTATAGTCAACTTGTCTTCAAGAATTAGTCGACTAGCACTAACGTTTTTCATCAACTTTCAGCTCCATTCTTCGAATAGTCGACTAATATGATGATAGTCGACTAGTCCATTTATCCAACTGACAGGTCTGATTGTTAATAATCGACTTGCAACATGATAGTCGACTTGTCCAATACTCCAACTGACAGATCTCACAAAATCTCCAATCGTTGATTGTTGAGATGCTTATTTGAATTCTTCATATGAAATCTTCTCATGGAATACACATTGTTCAATTGTAATCCTCATTATTGCAATCTTTATCTTCATGAATTGACTTTATTTAAATTTCATCTGACTTGAAATTATGTCATCCTTATTTGACTAGTCTTCCATCAACTTCAATTTAACCTAAAATTATTTCTTAACCAATTCTTTAAAATTTATTATTATCAAAACATAGAAGGATTTAATTTGTCAACCTCCATTGGTCCAACATGGAGAAAAAGAAGTATTTAGTTTCAAAAGAATTTAATATGTAGGTTCTAATAAGCCTAAATAGATTATATTCTTATATGTTTCTTTCATTTTAGAGAATTAATTACATCCATCGAATTACCACTTCAAAATATGCAGCAAGAAGATATATAACTCCTACATAATGTGTATGTCTTAAAAGTGATAGATTATCCACTACTTAATTCCTTCACGTAATTCTTATCAGAAAAAATTGGAACATGTATATATATATATAATTACTAAAAGATAATTCTTAATGGAGTTGGATTCTCTTCGTTGACCTAACATGTATATTTTAAAAGTAAGGAAGGTAATTATTGATATCTCCATATAACAATATTGCTTTGTAAGTTTGTATTAGGCTTTATTTTTTTATTTTGATATGAAATTACTAATTTAATTTTGACATATATCTTTATTTAGTTTATAGATAAATAAAGGAAAGTTTAAGTTTGTCTAATAATCCAACCACTTCACGTTTTAAGAAGATTTAACGATCCAATTTGGATTTATGTCAGATTAGTTTTTGGAATGAAAAACCATATTATTTGTTTGTATTGCAATAAACATTTAAAAGGTAAAGAAATCATCAGATTAAAGAAGCATTTAGCTCAATCAAAGGTAATATGGAGCTTTGTAAAGATGTAAGACAAGGTGTTTAATGAAAAATAAAGACTTTGCTTAAAGAGTATCAGCATGAGAAAGATAGAAGACAAAGACTAAACTACAAAATTGATAGTGAAAACTCCTTTTGGTGGTTAATATGATATTGGGAATGTTGAATGTGATATTTCTACCCAATAAGAAGGAATATTGCACCTGATGTAAGGAAAAGAAGAAAAAAAAGTGGCTAACATTTTTACACCAAGAACAACTCTTAAAGCTTAGCCTTTAATCTATAATGCCTTCTGTCTAAGAAGTGACTCATAATGTAAGCATAGTAATGGCTAAATGGTCGTGTGATTCAGGTATAGCATTCTACATTGTTCATTCTTATTATTACTAACCTATAGTGAATGATATTACCTTTTACAGTCTAGGATATAAAAGCTCATTCAATTGATGACTATAAAGGTAAACTTCTGAGTAGCTCAGTTTATGAAATAAACTATTATCTAGATAAAAGAAGAATGGCTTGGGCTACTTATAAGTTTTTAATCATCTATGATGATTAGATAAATAAAAGACATGATTCTATTATTAATTTTTCGTTTATTCTGTAAAGGGGATAATATTTTTGAAGTTTATTGATGCATTTGGTCTTGTTAAAAATGTTGATACTATGTTTTAAATATTTAATGAAGTTGTAAATGAAGTTGAGTCAAAAAATATTATTTAGTTCATTACTAGCAATGATTTTGCTTACAAAGCATCTGGAAGAAGATATAATTATTTTTATTAGACTCCTTATGCTGCATATTGCATTAACTTAATGTTGAAAAATATATGAATGTTACATACTTTCCTATCATTGTTAAGATTGTACAAAAAGCAAAAAAGTGGCCAAGTTTACTAATAATCGTGTATAAGTCCTGAATTTAATGAGAAATGATTTTACCAATAAGAAATTGTATTGTCCAATTATAACAAGATTTGCAACTAATTTCTTATCATTTCAATGTTTTATTCTGATGAAGAATGAGTTAAGGCAAATGTTGTCAAGTAACAAGTAAGTTGCATTTTAGCATGCCAAGTTTAATGTTGGATTAGCGATTTCTAGAATAATACTTGAAGATCATGAATTTTGGTCCACATTAATTTGTCATATGAGGTTATGAGCCTTTGGTGAGATTATTTCTTCTAGCTGACAGTTATGAGAAAATAAAAATGAGTTATTTTCTGATGCAATAAAGAGGTTGAAAGAAGCAATCAAAACTAATATGAAAAATATATTTTCTTTGTACATATCTTATCTTGAAGTCATTAGTGTAAAATGAGAAAGAAAATTTTACTCTGTGTTATTTGCAGCTAGGACACTTTTAAATTCTAATGTCTATTTTAAACTAAATTTTACAAAGAAACCTGAATAATAGGAAATGTTATTAACCATTGCAACGATTGTTGCCTTTAAGATTATGTATGATCTTGTAAGTTCACAAATAGAGGTTTATAAGAATATTTTTGGTGATTTTGGGACACTCATTGCTATTTGTCAAAGAGAAAAACTTAACCCAAGTATTTTTTTTCACTTTTATTAGTTATTGGAAATTAATTATTACTTTATTTTATTTACAATATTAATTTTGTTGGCTTACAATTACTTAAGTAGCGCTTTAAAATTGCAAAAGTTTGCAATTCAAAATTTGAATCAATATATAAGTGCAATAGGGTATGAAAGGAATTGAAGCACATTTGAATTAATTCATTATAAGAAAATGAATATATTAGAATACAAAAGATTAATCGACTTAGTCTTTGTACAGTACAATATAAAGCTTTAAGAAAGGTATGTTATTATCATTTATCATTATTAAGTTGAATATAATTTCTAGTAATTTCTTAATAATTTATTTTTATTTATTTACGAGGATTTTTAATAGCAATGTTTTAAAAAAAGGATCGAATATCAAACTGGTCAAAGAAAATGTTTAAGCTTTAAAGATTCAACCGGTATATAATAAATAAGAAGTGAAAATTATAAGAATAAGTAAGAATAAAATATTTTGTTAAAATAAAAATACACCAATATCTATTATTATATAATGAACTAATAATAAATCAAATCTAATAATTAACACTAAATTTGAGTCCAATTTAAAACTTAAAATAACAAAAACAATAAAAATCAAACTCAAAATTGTATTTCTTATGCTTCATCATTATCAAAAGCTTACATAATTTAAAGATTCGTAAACTACATTTTTATCTAAAGTATTTGTACCAATTTCTTTTATTGCATCCAAATAAATTACAAATTAGTAATGAGTGAAATTATTGTCAATTATAAATTTGTAATACAAATTCGACCTATAATCCAATAATTCCAAAATATAAAAAGTATCACAAATCATTTTAATAACTAATTCATAGCAAATTACATATATCCAACGACATAAATAATAAAGTAGCATCATGTCTTTACTTTATGAAATCAAGTAGATAGAAAAAAGAAGAGATAAGAAGAACCAGAAGAGATAACACTAAAATAATTATGAAAATAAACATAAAGGACTTAAAACATGTGGCATATGTTTTTTAATTACAAATAATTATTTTTAATCAAAAATTAAAATACATTAAGACTTAAAAATACCAATTAAATTAAATTGCAAATTATGAATTAATTACGCGTTATTATGTCATAATAAATTAGATAAAGGTCAATATTACAATTGCAACCCCCTCTCACCTAATTTAAAAACTTATTTCTCTGTTATGAATTATTCATACCCAGATGCCAAAGTAACGATGCTTTGTATAGTGTAGGTGTCGATTAACCTGGATGCCAATGGAAACTGTGAAAAGTGCAGTGTGGAACTCTCGAGTAAATAGGAAAAGCCCACATATTTCCCAGTTATAAACCCGGTGTTTTTCGGTAGAAAAAGGACGTTGAGCTTGGCCTTCTCGCCTTGGATGCGCTTGGCAGCTTCCTCGAAGGTGTTGTAAGTTCCTAGCCAGACTAATCCCTTTGAAAGGGTCTCTTATCTCAGCCGCCCATTTACCCCACAGCCTTTGTCTTATTGCTCTTTACATGTTCTTTCTTTCTGGTTTGTCGAGTACTGCTCTTCTTGTTTACTTTCTTGTCTCCAACTATATGAATAGAACTCAACAAGAATCAATCGAAAAAAGAAACTAACTAGTTAAAAGATACATATTTTATCGTTATTTGAGTCGACAAACCACGACCCAGATGCACAAACTTGGATCTCCAAATACCCAAATCCCTATGATTGCATCCCTTTTTCTTTGTGTGATTATTGGTTTAGGCGTCGGTTCTTCACGGTGAATTGTTATTAGCCGACTGGTTTTTATTCGCAACGGTTAAAAGTAAAAATTTAACTAGAAACTAGTCCAGTTTATGCTTAAACCTATAGAATCGGCCGGTCCAATTTTTACATCATTACTTAATAGAATAAATAGTTTTGCAGATCATTGGATCTCCAAATACCCAAATCCCTACGATTGCATCGCCTTGTCTTTGTGTGATTATTGGTTTAGGCGTCGGTTCTTTACGGTGAATTGTTATTAGCCGATTGGTTTTTATTCACAACGGTTAAAAAGTAAAAATTTAACTAGAAACTAGTCCGGTTTATGCTTAAACCTGTAGAATCGGCCGGTCCAATTTTTACATCATTACTTAATAGAATAAATAGTTTTGCAGATCATATTTGCTTTGATTATATCAGTTTCTTAGTAGATTGAGTTTGAAATATGAGAGAGACATAAAAAAAAATGTTAGATGAAAAAGTATTGACATGTTATTTAGTGTAATAAATTTGAATGATAATAATGATAAAACTCTTCTCAACGATGAGTATTCTGTACCAAACGAGAATTCAGGTTAAAGCAATTTGAGCGAATATACAATGAAGTAGTAGGTTTTCATTTCCTCTATTCTTTAAATTTCCCTTATATGTGTTATATGTATATAAAACTTTTAATTGTAAATATTTTTTATTTTAGGTTTTGTTTTTGATTGGTTGTGTTTCTTGGCACAAACTTTTGATGTAATAATTATGAAATCATTGAACTTTAATATTTTTCTTTTTGATGTAATTAATTCTTATTATATAATAAAATTGCAACTTTTTAATTACTTTGTGCTATCTTTAGTTTTATATTTATACGATGATTAAATGATCTTTTTTATATTGCTTGTAGTTATTTTTATATGCGAAATATATGAAAAGTAATATTAATAGAAATAAATAGATTGTTGTTATTTTAAATTTCTATTATTATAATTTTTGGAATATGGTTAATTAAAATAAGAAATTGTAGAGAACAATATATTGAGAAATTATTTGTAATTTTAAAAAAATTTAAGAATTATTTTATAATTTTTAAAAATAACTTGAAACAATACTCAGCATTAATCGGCATCAATATATATCAAATCCAGTAGTAGTGCGATATTCATAACATTAATATTACCACTTAATTGTTCGCACATCATTACAAATAATTTGATAGAGACCTGCCAATCAAAATAGACGAGAATTTTATCTACTATTTGATTGTTTTATTTATTTGTAAGAAGTTCAACAAAACACGTGACTTCGGTAAGTCTCACACTCCAACCACATTTGGAAATTTTCATATATTAGAGTCCCAGTTGCTTCACAATGTGAAAACCTATATATTCACAAAAGAAAATCTAATTTAACTCCAACTCTGCTACCCTTTTCGCAGCCATGTCTATATTATATCTATGGGAAGACCAACTTATTATGGGACTGAAATCAAATCGGATCATTCTTCAATCTAGCTAGTCTCTACTTGAAGCTATGACCTTGGAAGGGAGCGGTGGAGGGAGAATCCAGGTACCCTCTCACAGCTTTGTTTCTATACCTGAAGAAACCATAGAAGAAATTTTGCCACAATTACCAGTCAAATCAGTTGTGAGATTCAGGTGTGTTTCCAAATCATGGAAGTCTTTGATCCATAACTCTAGCTTTATTTTCAAGCACACTACGATTGCTATTAACAGAAATAGGAAAAATCATATGCTGCTTACTTCAAGCGGAAGACATAGAAGTGACATTGAATACAGGAAATACAGTGAAAAAGATGATTCTTTTGTTTGCCAAGAGATTTTTTCTACGCCTCCTATCATAAAATGGGATGGAAACAACTAGCAACAGTGCTGTGGAGGATTGATATACATATCTTTCCCTGAAGGAGACTGCATGTTGTGGAATCCTGTTTTGAGGAAACAATCGTGGGTACCTCATCCCGTCGCTTGCGTAATGCCACGAAGAACTGTAGGCTTTTGGTATGACGAAACTAAGAATGATTACAAGATGATATATGTTGAACGTCCAACCAAAACAACAAAGGTTTATGAGCTGAGCAAAAACGAGTGGAGAGGCATTGCCCGTATTCCCCCAGGCAACATATTTTCTGAAGGTCCAGTGTTTGTACATGGGTCTTAGCACTGGATTGGAGTTAAGAAGTTCGCATTTTATTGGTTTGTAGTTGTTTTTGATGCAAGCTGTGAGGTATTCAAAGAGATGGAGCTGCCTTTCAATTGTGTACTAATTGGAAACTTATTCCCACTTATCATGTTAGCTCAACTTGGAGACTCACTTTCCTTTATTTATGGAACTGGCCGGACGTCTGCAGTTTGGGACATATGGATGGTGAAAGAGTACGGCGTATCAAAGTCTTGGATCAAACAGTTTAGGATTAATTTTGGAGATAGAGTATTATCGCCGTCAAGGTCTGGCATCGCATTAAGTTTGAGGAAGGACAATGAGATTCTTATAGTAGTAGGTAATGAGGTTTTGGTGTTCAATGTTCATAATCAAACTCCAGTTTCTTGTCATTCCTTCGATTCATCAAACTCCAGTTTCTTGTCATTCCTTCGATTCTCCCCTCAACTCTGTGGACTACAGGTTTGATTTTACCGAGACACTTGCGTTGTTGGAGTATCCCTTGTCAACATAGATGAGAGTATGATCTCTGGGGTATATTACAAGGCATTAGTGCTTAATTTTATTCTTCCATTTTCTCTTGCCTTAATACTAGAATTCCATTCTGTGTTATGCACGGGTTTTTTAATATACAATTTCATTTAAATTGATATAATTAGTTATAACATTTGCAATTGCAAGTATTATAATATTTTAAATAACGTGTATTTATTTATAATAATTTACTATCAATTATTATAAAGAATTTATATCAAATTAGTAAGTATAATATTTTGTACTGATAAAAATTTTCTTATTCTCTTAATTTTTAATTTATATGTAACAATATGCATACTTATCAACTTCTCCGAAAACTCACAAATTAATATTAATCATCTTTTAATGATATATGAGTATGACTCAGTGTTTTAATTTCTGTTTTGTATTGGTTGGTAAGTACCGTACCGGTTTCTAGCCGGTACAAAATTTGTTTAAAAATGTCGGCCACAAATACTTGTCGGTATCTGCCAATTTTGCCTAAAACTAGCTGGTATCAGCCGGTATTTAGCCGAATACTGGCTAATACCGTAAATTTTCAAAAATTGAAGGACTTTTTTGTAAAATTTTTAAAAACTTTTCCCTCCCACGTGCCCTTCCCTCCCTCCCTCCGTTTTCAAACATGTTCTTAATTAACTATTTATTTCAATTTTATTACGATTTTTTAATTTTAATTTTTAAAATAAAATAAATATTTTTATTACTCTTAATAATTATAAATTAAATAAAACTTTAAAATAAATTATTTTTATTTTAATCTTTTATATAATCTTTATTAATAAAGTATTAATAAAAATTATTTTTAAAAAAACAAATAATTTAAAATTTATTATTTATAAAATAATATTTATTTTAAATATATTTTAATTATTAAATCAAATTTTATTTAAAATTTATATATTTTAAAAATATAATAATTAATTGTACAAGTTTAACTTAAATTAAGTTATTTACAATTTTATTAATAATTAATTTTAATTTATTAAGTATGTAATATTAAATTAAAATTGTTTAAATTCTTATTAATAATTACTATATTAAATAGTTAAATAATATATTTAATTAATAGTAAATTAAATAATATATTTTTGTTTTAGGTTTCACTTCTAATTGGTTGTTTTCTTTTTTTTAAATATAAATGTATTATACCAAAAATGTTTATGTACACGGTCCTTAGGGGCATACTCCGACCCGTAATACAATAAAAAAGTATGAGTTTGAAGTCTACAATAATTTCAATCATGTCCTTAGTACATCCAAAAAGGTGAACCAAGTACTCCAGTACAACTACAATGAGGCTAGTCAAATAATTTTTCTAATTTAACCAAAATACCGAAAGAACATTACGTAAAACCATGCAAAAGTCTAAAGCTGAATATTGTACTACCAGGCGAAGCTCCAACTGGCAGTAGTTTATTTAGCAGCCGGTGGTGAACAGTGTTCTCGGTAGGGAACATTGTTGCCGCTGTTGAACAGTAATTCCAGTGAACAGTAATTCCAGCAAATATTGGCTCCCATGATGCACAGGAGGCCCGACGATGAAGCACAAGCAAATATTGTCTTCGACCTCCATCCGCTATGAATAGTAGCTTCAACATGGAAAAATCGGCGGCGGCCATTGACCATGGCTTGCACGGCAGCGGTGAACATTAACCATGGCATGCAGGAGACACCAGTGTTACCAATAATCTAGGCTCCATCCAGCTTCAGTCCAACCTGCACAGAAAAAAGGTTAGTAAAAACATAGTCGGCCTCTGTGAAATCTCCCCAGGCAGGAGAAATTTTGAGTGCGAACTCATCCCAACTCAATCGCCCTAAAGCTTCTGTTTGGGGTCTTTCCTCCCCATCTAGTAGTCAGATTGGTAATAAAGTTGCCGTCCCTTTGTCTCTCCACCACTTTTCCAACAACATACGTGAACAGTAGACCTCACTCTCATAGTTTTGCAACTTTATAAATGGAACCTCCCTCCCATCCCTCCACCAAATCTAAGTCTACCCAGGCTCGTATTCTCAGCTCCTAGCAGCACCCAACATATTGTAAAGCCAACAGTAAGTCTCCAAACATAATACATCTCTCCTCATCATGACAATATCATTAGAGGACCATTACAGCCCTCTCTCCATGAAAAATGGAGACTACATTTGAAGTCCTGTAATCCTACACAAACCACCCATCCGAGCATCAAGACTCCACACTAAAAGGCAGCAACTAATTTTCCATCTCAAGTACGCCGCCTACAAACTACACCAAACACTCCTACAAGGTGAACTCGTCAGTAGAAAGTTTCCCCTCCTTGGACCCAACTTGACTACGTTTCCTTCATCTCAAACCCCAAGACAACCAAACAGAGGTTAGGTATAAGATAGCCCTAGAATATCTGAAGATCTCCAACATGTCTTTAGCTTTCAAGGGATTGAAATTATCCATGCAGTAACTACTTCCCAACCTGCACTTTTTCATTATCCACTCCCCAATTGTTCACCCAAAGCCTCAAAAGAGCCATCCATTTCAGAAAGCAATCATATCAGGAGGGTATAGTCTATAGAAAATCTTATAAATTAAGAGCTTAATTTTGATTATTACATTATAGCTCATAAAAGAAGCAGAGTCCAATTGCACTGCATTTCTGATCTTCCAGATGACATACACCGTGCAAATAATAGCTAGTTTAGCTGCTTTACTGCGCAGACGTGCACCTGTGTAATCTTGCTTAATACTTTTGATAACATTATGAAGAGTGGTCATAGGCTGATTCATACGTAACCAGTCACGGATACCACTCCAAACTTCATTGGTATACACATACTTGAAGAAAAAATGCTCCACTAATTCCAACTCCATCCGACACAAACTACAAGTTCTATCAATATCCAAAAAGGGTAAATTATCTTTTGTAGGTAGTCTATTAAGAAGGCTAAGCTAAGCTATAATAGAGAATTTAGGTGGCATATACTGCTTCTAAATAAATGACATCCACGACCTTATTCGATGTTTTGTCTGAATCAATTCATATATCTTCTGTGAAGAAAGGTTCCCATTTGAGCAAAACTGTTGTAACCCATTGACCACCTGCCCACGGCTCCCAGTTTTTCCAACAAAATATCACGAATCATTGTTATCTTCTTCATAAGAGCAGAATCACGACTATTCGGCATCCAATACCACACTGTCGTACCCTTTAGATAAATCTTATGAATCCATCTGACCCAAAGAGAATCAGTTTTTGCATGAATATTCCATAGCACCTTTAAAAGGAGAGCCAAATTCCATAATTTACAATTTTTCAATCCCAATCCACCCTCCTCTTTAAGGACACATATGTTATGGTGGGAATAGGAAACGCCTAAAACCAAAATGAGAGGACCCCTTGAATAACTGATTTTATCAACTCAACTCGACCAACATAAGATAATGACTTCCCATTCCAAGCATTTAGGAAAGCTTCCACGATTTCAAGCAAAATAGAAAACTGAGCAACAGATACCTTCATAGGAGCCAAAGGTATCCCTAGGTATCGAATTGGGAACTCCCCTAATGGGAACTCCACCATCTGGAGAATCCTTTCTTTCTCCCATCCAAACACACCTGCTAGGTACACGTTGGATTTAGAGGGGTTTACCCTCAATCCCGCAACACAACCCAAGTTAGCCAACGAAGTCATAAGGATATGTATAGATTCATAGTCACCTCGTGAAAAAAGCATAAGATCATTCGCAAAGGCAAAATGAGTAATACCCAGTTTGTGACATTTGGGATGGAAATTAAAGATCGAGTTAGCCGTATTCTTCTTAAGTAATCGAGAAAAGTATTCCAGACACAAGAGATACCCGAAACATACCATGAAGCGAGTCATTTATCGAAATCAAAAAGGAAGCAGTGGAAACACGTCATGATCCAACGGATAAAGAGGGATGAAAAACCAAACCTTTCAGCATTTCTTCCAGGAAAGACCACTTAACTATGTCGTAAGCTTTAGTAAGATCTACTTTAATCATACATCTTGGGGAGATTCGTTTTCGGGTGTATCCCCTCACCAATTCTTGTGCCAAAAAGATATTATCT
>JANIIA010000192.1:66337853-66359083 GCA_027478495.1 Erythroxylum alaternifolium | reverse complement strand
ACTCCATTATCTTAGGTTATGTGTCGGAATGACCCACGGGCGTTCCGGTACGTACTCTAGGGTAATGGGGGGTTACAGATAGTCAAACAACCCTTTACATTGCTACAAATTGGGTGTTTTATGAATAGACAAAACATATTAAATTCGACAACCACTTTATTTGTGATGAGATACAACAAGAACACATTGCCATATCTTATGTACGAAGCACAAATCAATTGGATGACATTTTGACCAAGGAATTAGGGTGACAAGAGTTTGAATACTTTCTTGGCTAGTTAGGCATTAGGGAAAAGGCAAAGTGGTTCAATTTAGCGATTGCAAAAAGCTTGGTCACAAAGAGAAAGATTGTTAGCATAAGGGCAAACCACAATGTTTCAAGTGCAACAAATTTGGGCACATACAAAGGAATTGCAAACTTAAAGATGAAGCACAAATAAATATGATGCAAGAGACAAAAGAAGAAGCTGAGTCATTGGTGAGATGTGCACCATAGAGAGAAATGCTTCAACAATTGAAGGTTGATGATGGTGATAAGAGGTGCATTACATTTGAAGAGAAATGCTTTATAATTTATTTGGAGAGAAGTGCTCCATGTATGTAATTTTAAATCAAGGGGGAATGTTGAATATTGATTTAAATTTTTCTTTGACTTCGTCTTTGTTTAAAGATAAAATTTGTTATCTATTAGGATTTGGGGTAATAAAATAGGATAGTAAAGATATAGATTATCAGAGTAGTAAAGATAAGATTTATTATTTGTTAGAATATAAAATTTTATCTTTTAAGATAAAGTTGCTATATTTTAAGATTTAAACTTTATTGTTAAAGCTCCTATAAAGGCGTCAGTTTCATAATAAAAAGTAGTAGTAAATATTATCGATTTGTGTCGATTAATTATTATTTATTATTCTTCTTTCCTCCTCTTTCCCTAAAAAGATAGAATGCTGAGAGAGGAGGAAACTGAAGATAAAGTTGATAGAGCTTATTTAGCAAGACTTCATCTTCAAAGGGAAAAGGCAAAGTTGTTAAATGTAGCAATTTCAAAAGGCTTGGTCATGAAGAGAAAAATTGTTGGTACAAAGGCAAGTCACAATGTTTCAAGTGCAACAAATTTGGGCACATACAAAGGAATTGCAAACTTGAAGATGAAGCGTAGATAGATATGACGCAAAAGACAAAAGAAGAAGCTTTATTTTAGAGTAGTTGGCGAGATATGCACTATGGAGAGAAGTGCTCTAACAATTGAAGATTGATGATGGTGATGAGAAGTACATCACATTTAAAGAGAAGTGCTTCACAATTTATTTGGAGAGAAGTGCTATTTTAAATCAAATGAGAGTGTTGAATATTGATTGACACAAATTGGAGACAAGAATAATGAATACCAATTAATTAATCTTTACCGTTGCTTCTTTTTATTCTAAAATTGATGGCTTCATATAGAGTTTTACAATGAAGTTTAAATCCTAACAGATAACAACTTTATCTTAAAAGATAAAATTTTATCTTTTAACAGATAACAAATCTTATCTTTTCTACTCCATAATCTTTATTTCTATTACTCTATCTTACTATCTTTAAACAAAGATGAAGTCAAAATAGATTTTAAATCAATATTCAACCTTATCATCTGCCTAGAGCTTATATAATGTGCATGTTTAGATTTCATCGTTTAGGACATGCTGATTCATTATTATAATGACCAAAGTCTCTATACTTTAATCTCTATTGTTTGTTACTTTGTTGCGTTCATTTTAGTTCTTAAAACACTTATAAGAATTTAATCAGAGAATTTGTCTTTTAATCTTCACTTGTTTGTTAGAAACTTCTTTTGTACTAGACACATTAACAGTATTTGTCTTGAATCAGATCTAATCTTTCTGCTTGAGGATGAAATACTATATATATATATATAAATGGAATAAAAAGAAATAAGTTTGAAGAGAAAAATAAAGTCACTGTATGATTCACTTAGCCCAATCTTTTTATTGTCATCAATTAATACTCATAACTCTCTTGCTCTTTATTGCATGTTTTTGTTGGAAATTCCGTCCAATGCTTGTACCAATCTACAAGTTACAGATTGTAAAGTGATTTTAGCTTACTTGAAAAAGTCGTATACATTATGAGGAGACCCACACCCACAATTTAATTTGAAGGTTCCAATTATTGGATTTGTTAAGCATGTGAAAACTTTGACATTCCAAATTCTTTACTTGAGGTGGTTCCATTTAATCATAGTAAATAATACCTTGAGTTGTGATAAACAATATTAACGTTTTGTTCTTAGTCTACATGGAAAGGGAACCAAGATGCAATTAATTATTTCAATTACTAGAAATTTAAACTTATCTTCAGAAGATTCCTTGCCTATTCTGTCCTTATAGGTAGGACTCAAATGGTATAGGAAATTCAAATTGACTAGATTTTGGATCAAATTTGAAATTTTATTTTTAAATTTAGGATATAAGTGTTGAATATTTTTATTTGATTTATTTTAATATAATAAATTATATAATTGTTGAGCTTGATTTGCCTTGATCAAGTTTCAAATCATCTAAAATTGATCTAAACACTTACATAAATCTTGGGATAGGTTGGTCCATTGCCATCTTTAATTATAGGCAAACATATATAGCTTAACTTTTAATCAGCCTCTCCATTCAAAGGAAAAACATACTCCAGAACATAAAGTTCAATTAACTAAATACTCTGGTAATTTTATTCACATCATAGCTACATAGATTTGTTTATTTACATTGTTTGATTTCATTTATCTCATATAAATAAGATATAAATGAAAATTTTAAATTCTGAATTGCAGTCTATTTTGATATTTTGTTATCATAATTATATCTATTTTGATATTACTTATTTCCCAACAAAAATTATATCTATATTACTTAAGACTATATGTTATGGATAATGACGGCAATATCTTGTAACCGATCAATTTTAATTAAAATCTTGGATTTATCGGATAGCTAGACATACCTTGCTACTTCAAGCTTTTGAAACGAAGGACGCCATAAACCCTGCAACAAGAGCCGTTGGATCACCTAACACTGCCGACACAACAAATTGCATAGCCAATCCAGCCACTTCTGCACATTTTTTCACCTTACATTTGCTCTTTTTGTGAGGAACTAAGAGGGTACTTTTCAAACTAGGAATTATATGCTCCACCCTCCTAGAGTTTGTGTCAGAACGTGGAGGGTATAATTGATCCCAGTTCTCGACCACCATGTCCTTAATACAAGCCACATGCAGATTATACGTCTTGCAGCTTGACCTGTAACTCCAACTCCTCCCTTTACGTCCACACTTGAGACACGAAGCACTCTCCTTCCCGTTCAAGTACAGCTTCACTTCACCATCATCAAGCACCATAGGCAACTTAGCACAACAAGGGTGGAGATCAAATTCACAGTCCCTGCAGTGGTAAACAAAACCGGTAACGTATCGTTCGCATGCGTTGCAGAAACGGGGACTGTCTCCAGGTGGTTTGGATAAGAATTGCAAAGAACATTTGGTGTAAAAAGGGTGGTTGATTGAAGAATATGGGACTGCACACTGCATATGAAGGTCAAAGTTGCAGACTGAACATCTGTAGCGCGAACCTATGCCTACTTCCTTGCAACCATCGCACTTGAATGGGAATTCAGAGTACTCGAACTTCAGTGTATGTTGGGGGTGGTAGTAATGTGATATTTCACTGTATTTCATTCTTGATGAGCTCTCTGACTATGGAAATGACCTAATTCTGCCAAATGAAGACATACATATAGGGATGGTTATTACAGTATGGATTGAAAAAAAGTGCAAATAAAAGAAATAGTTTTAATATAATTGGACCGCTTTCCACTTTAAGAATGTACGCTTTTTTCTTTTTTTCGTTGATTCTAATCTACAACTGCTTGCGTTTTAGGAACTAGTATCGACATGAGCAGCTTCATACAGACTGGCTAAAGTTGGAAGATGGGTCTTATCTCTTCACTAGTCTCCAATTTATAATTGATATGACTAATAGATGTTTCAAGTTATGGACTGTCGGAATGTGGAAATATAATTTTGAGTTTAAATAATCAAAGAGTTAATTAGGTTCCCTTTAACTACCGGATAAACAACTCATTGAAGAACATAGAAGTTCCATTAGAGCAAAAAGAAAGAAAATTGAATTAAGTGGCTGCTGATTAGGCAACATTCTGGGATATTGTTGTCTAATCATAGTCAAAGCGTCCAAACCATATTCTTACTTCCATAATTGAGCATCTGGTTGATCTCTACATACGTATGATCACACTTAACACACGTGTTGATATGTAGATGAATGCGTTTGACATGGAAGAGGATGGAGAATAAATAACTCGTGTAGTTTATGAACTCTTGATGAAGGAGAGTGACATGGAAGAATAGATTCCTGACCTAACTAAGGCAAGTTAGTTATGTCAACCCTCCAATTTGCTCATACCAGATAAATGACTGTTTCTTGCAATAACAGTGAGCAGAGAACAAATGAAGAGCTTTCACTTTTAGAATAATGAAATGCCTAACAAACTTGTGAGGTAAATTGTTAGACAATTGTACTGGGAAGATTGCGCGAAGAGATACATATGAATAAATTCCTGCTTTGGCTGAAGACAAAAGTATCCTGTCCTTAAACAGCAGTAGTTCTCATAGTTTTGTAGTTCCCCAACTTTGAAAAAGTAGAGGCAACAGGAGTTGCTTGAGGGTAATATCTATCTGAAACGAATCAACTATTACGTAGGATGGATCCAACTGCATACTTCATTGTTGGTAAGTCAATTTTATTAAATTGCCGCAAAATATTTTTCAATATATCCATAACAATACAATAATTGTTATTGATGAAGAAGAAATCAAGATCGGGATATGAATAAAGATGGCAATGGGTTAATTTCGTCAACTTTTTCAAATTCAGATTCACTTAAGACTCCAAGTTTTTAAACAAATGATGTTATTTTATTGCCGATCTAAGCTTACACTGATCTGTAAACATATCTATTAAAAATAATTGAATCTAGGCTATGCCGCCCATCGCCATCCCTCGATACGAAGTCTGTCATTAAGCCGAAAACAGTTTCAGCTCTCAGAAGCTGTGTGTCTTGACTCTTGTCTCCATTCTCCAATGGTGTGTACAATTTTCAAGCACTTCTTTATCTCTCCCTCCATGCCCTCTAGACCCCACCCTCTTTCCCTCTTACTTTCTTCCTCTCTCTCCACTGCATCTTCGCTGTCCGACCAAACCCCTCTAGTTGCCGACGTCGTTACTCTGCTCACCCACCACCGTTCCAAGTCCCGTTGGAGCCACCTCCGCAACCTCCTCACCTCCACCACCACAAACAAGCTCACACCTTTCACTTTTTCTCAAATTGCGCTCCACCTGAAATCCAACCCTCACCTCGCTCTCAATTTCTTCAACTTCACTCTTCGCAACTCTCTCTGTGACCACCATCTTCGCTCTTACTCAACCATTATTCACCTTCTTTCTCGCGCACGCCTTAAGTCGCGTGCCCAGCACGTGATCCGAGATGCGCTAGTGCAATCTGTCTTGTTTGGCCATGGTGATCCACCTGTGAAGTTGTTTGAGGTGTTAGTCAGAACGTATAGGGACTGTGACTCCGCTCCGTTTGTGTTTGATTTGTTGATTAAGTCTTGTTTAGATATGAAAAAGATTGATGGATCTATTCGGATTGTTAGGATGCTCAGGTCTCGTGGGATTAGCCCACAAGTTAGTACTTGTAACTCGCTGATTTCTTCGGTTTCGCAGTGTAAAGGGTCGTATGCAGGTTATGGGGTTTTCAGGGAGGTTTTTTCCTTGGAGAATGATGGGCGTGAAAGTGAGGTGAAACGGGTGGTTAGAGTTAGGCCTAATGTGAATAGTTTTAATTCTTTGATGGTTGGATTTTATAGGGATGGTGATATGGAGATGGTGGAGGAGATGTGGAGTGAAATGGGAAGATTTGGTTGTGCTGCGAATGAGTATAGTTATAGCATTTTGATGGCAGTGTTTTGTGATGGTGGAAGGATGCAAGAAGCTGAGAAGATATGGAAAGAAATGAGAGTAAATGGAATTAGGCCTGATCTTGTTGCTTACAATACGATTATTGGAGGATTTTGCACGATTGGGGAGGTTGGAAAAGCCGAGGATTTCGTGAGAGAAATGGGGTTGAGTGGAATTGGAAGTACTAGTGTTACTCTGGAGCATCTCATGAATGGGTATTGTAAAGTTGGGGACTTTGATTCTGCAATACTAGTGTATAAGGATATGATTAGGAAGAAATTTAGGGCTGAAGCTGTAACAATAGATGCGTTGATTGGAGGGCTTTGTGAAAAGAAAAGGCTTCCCGAAGCTTTGAAGATCTTAAGGTTTGCAACAAGAGATGCATGTTTTTATCCTAGTAGGATGAGTTATGAGTTCTTGATAAAAGGGTTGTGTGATGAGGGGAAGATGAATGAAGCGCTGAAGCTTCAGGCAGAGATGGTTGGCAAAGGATTTGAACCAAATTCAGGAATTTATGAAGCTTTTATTGAAGGTTACAGAAACTTGGGGAACGAGGAAATGGTGTCAATGTTGGGCAAGGAAATCTCTGAACTTGAAAAGCAGCAGGAAGAATAGTATTAGTCACTAGTCGACCATCTAAGCCATGCTAATAGCATAAAAGGGCTAGGGAACATGACATAACTCCCCGAAAGTTGCTAGTCTCATGGAGATGGTTTCAATGTTGGGGAATGAGGAAATGGAGCTCCAAAACCAATGAAGGAAATCTCTGGATTTGAAAAGCAGCAGGAAGAGTAGAGGCCCTCAATCGTGAGAAGTCAGGAATCTGCCCTTTAAGCCATGCTAATAGCATGAAAAAGTCATGAACATATTTTCATCTCCCTGAAAGTTGCTAGTTCCTCTGCTATTCGTGCAGTTTTAAGAGCATTTATCTAATATGCTTGATTGTGCTTTGCAGGGGCGTATTCTTTGGGTTATTTAAAAGATTTTGGGCTAGGACATGGCTTTGTTCATCTACTGGCAAGGTACAATGCTATTTTAGTTGCTTATAGATCACCTTAAACATAGGATACAAATACAATGAATACATTCTGTTATGTAACAGACAAGAACACACATAATCAATGTATTGATGCTCTCGAAAAGAGATTTTATTGCAGAATTTCAGTGCAGGATGGTATTGTTAGAATGAAGGCTGATATTAGAAGATGATGAATTTCCTTTGTATGCTTTGTGGAGCATATTCATTCTACAAAAAGGATTTGCATATAAGCTTTAT
This sequence comes from Erythroxylum alaternifolium, assembly GCA_027478495.1. Taxonomy (NCBI): domain Eukaryota; kingdom Viridiplantae; phylum Streptophyta; class Magnoliopsida; order Malpighiales; family Erythroxylaceae; genus Erythroxylum; species Erythroxylum alaternifolium. The sequence continues at coordinate 66,351,779 of JANIIA010000192.1, read as the reverse complement.
GAACCTCCTGTTCAATGCTTTTGGAAATCAATATTTAAGCTTTATGAACCTCCTGTCCAATGCTTTTGGAAATCAATATTTAAACACATTTGTTTATTCACGTAAACCCAAATGTATTATTCTTGCAGGTACCTGAGTGCTCTCGCTGACAGATTAAAATGAGATATCTGTTGTAACTTCAGATGCTCTCATTTTTCTGGTGCGTCAACAGGAGAAGTCCACCAACATTTTCACTTTGTAAACTAAGGCCCTTAGCAAGAGTATAATTACAGTATAGGAACTGATTAAATCAGAGATTGATTCCTGGTCAGTTTTCGCAATTCTCTTTTCTTTGAATGTATCGTCCATATGAAAAAGAAGTTCCTCTTTATTTTTGTTCTTTGTAAGCCAATTGGAGCCGCGGCTAACTTTTATTTTTGTCAAACAAACCAGGATAAGTAGATATTCCGCTGTTGTAATCTGTCAGGAACATATTTAACGAATGTAACAGATACGAGGAATGCCAGTCTCGACAAAAATTTAGTGAAAGCCATGGCACATCATTGATCTGATGGGGCTCGGGTATTTACTTTCATGGAATTCCCAAAGTAAAAGGAAGATATTGAATTATGTTGATAAGTATATTATCAGTGGGAATATCAACTGATTGAACACACTCGATGGGAGTTTAAAATTTGTTGCATTGAAGTAGTGGTGGTATGAGCGGAGTGGATGATTAATATGGAAACCATGGAAAGCCGAGAACTGCCTGAAGCCTCTACCACTCATGAAGATGATGTCGTTATTATTGTGAAGAGATTCATTAGAAGCACTGGAAGATGACGGTTCAGATGATGGTGGAGGCAATGACGCAACCTTTGGCGAGAATACAAGTTGTAAACGGGATTGCAAAACCTGAATATTCTCTTCACGTGCAGTACTCAGCAATTCATCAGCAACTCCGCGCAATGCTCGTACTCTTTGAACTGTCAACTACATCAAGGACATACCGAACATCATGACCAACCTTTCTGATTCTCTGATAAGATCAATAATCCTGCCTGGTGTGTTGGCCGGCAGTTGTGCAGCCTCATTCAAATTGGCATCAACATTATCTATGTTCGAAGACAATTCCTAACATTATCAAGTTGTTGGGGCTATAGAATTGCAAGCGTCGGATAAGCTATGCCTTTGTTCCAAACATCTACTACGGGAATTTTCCCACCATTTCAATAACGACTATAACATATTTGTTGGAAAATTGAGAGGAGTTCGATTGCACGCGTAGCAAAATAAATATAAAATATTTTTATTTGATTTTTCAAAAAAAAAAAGAGATTGCATTAAATCTATAGTATGATTAATATACAAAATGTAATAAAGTATAAATCATAATTTATACCTTAAAGTTAAAGTTAAACTTTTTTTCCTTTTAACTATTTTTGAAATTGAGTCAACTAAATCACTATTGTCACTTGCGTATCTAGTTTCTAATAGTATTTACAAAACATATTGAGAGAATTTTATCATTGTTGTAAAGAGAGTGAGAAAAGAAGGACTAGCTCTTTTGAAGTTTAAGTTTACTTATAAGTCTTAGAATTTTAGTAATTTAATTAAAATAAAATTATAATTATAATAATTCTAATTAAGTATCAACTAAGCTTAAATAATATTGAATATCACATATTTGATAAAGTTTATCAAATTTTACAATCAAGTTTGACTTGATTAAAATATATTTTCTCTTTTTAACTCGATATTTATATGTGAATTATTAGGTTCTTAAAAATGTGGACAATGGATATAAATTACAACCTTAAATCATATTTAAGATTAGATAAATTAAATTTCTTTAATTCATCTTTAATTAAATAACTTATATTCATAAATTAAAATTTACGTCTAGCAATGCAACATAACAACTCAAATATTTAGAAATATTAAAGTTGTTTTAACTAATCTTTTCAGGCATGATTTTTTCGTATAATTCAATCCTTTCATCACACAATTTTTCGATTAAATATAGAGCATATAATTAATGCTATTATATTTGATTAATCATTTTAGTTCTCCATCTTTAATAATTGATTTAATTAATGACATTTAAAAACTATTTTAAAAGTGTCATTATACCTTAATAAAGGATTTTCCAAATTAATATTAATTAAGAACAACGGAATATTTCTACTAGATCATCATAAGAAAAATAGGTTTTAGCGATGGAAAATAAAGATTTTCAGTCAGAAAACAAATTTGGTGACAAAAATTATCGATGGAAAGAATCATCGGAGAAACAACCGTGGGTAAATTTTAACGATAGATAAAATGAATTCATCGTAAATTCAACGACGAAAATTTGTACATTTGTTGGTAAATTTAGCGATGAAATTTTGCATTTCTATTGCTAAATTAAGGTAAATTTACTGATAAATTTAGAATATTCCGTCGCTAATTTTCCGATAGAATTACAATATTCTGTCGGTGAATTTATCGACGATAAGTTGTAAGTCTATAGTTACATTTACCGACGGAATATATCATTCCAACACTAAGTTACCAACAAAAAATATTATGCGTCGCAAAATATTTACCTACAGAATAATATATTATTCCTTCGGGAACTTAGCGACGAAGTTATATATTATATATCATTCCGACGCTAAGTTACCGACAAAATATTGTATTTCTGTTGGGAAGTTTAAGTATGATAAATTTTAACCATCATTTCTCACTTCCTACCTAAGTTTTTTGTTGATAATCTTATGTTTCTTTATACATTTAATTTCTGTAAATAATATAACATTGATTAATCAATGAAAAGTAAACATTATCCTGAATGGTATAATAAAAAATTATAATGTACACAAATAAATATCTTGAAAATAATTGTAAATTAAGAATTTATACAAAAATTTGAGAGTAGGAGACTATCAAATACATTCACTTATCCAGAAGTTATACAGGCGATCAAAGCAGATACTTTGACTGCTGCGATGAGGTTATGTCCCTATCTTTTAACTCATCCATCTCATTACGGAGCTAAGTTATGCACTTCATCAACCTCTCTACTGTGCTCTTAAGTTGAAGGACTCTCTTATTTGATGCGGACAGCCTACAAGATGCAGCAATAGTCGATGTGGAGAATTACGAATAATATGTGTTTGCAAATGAACCTAAGCCGAAATCCTTCCACGGCGGTCCCTACCATCAACTGCATCAAGATATGACTAACTCCCATCAATAGTTTCTGATTTATGATCTTTGGACCATCCATATATACAAGTTGAAAATATGCATAGTGAATGAAATCTTCAACTACCTAAAAAACTCAGGATTAATGAAATCATCATTTGTTAATGGTCTATACATCTAAAATCGATCAACATTACTCATTTTTGCAAAATTGTTATTTGAAAAAGTGATTTCATAGTTAATATCTTTCATTTTCCCTAAGTTTATAGAATATTTAATCTTTACTTTATAGAACATCCCCTAAGTTTTTACAGGTCTCTATCTATTTCCCTCCAAATTAAAACCAACCTATCCCACCATATGAATTCACAATTAGAAAAGTCAATATATGTGAGTATTAGTTAAATAAAACAACATGCCAACTGAGAGCTATAGTATATGACATTGTTTACACTTGTGAATCGAGAAAGTAAATTCTAGTTGTGACTTCTAGGCTTGTGAAATTTTTCATCAATAAGTCTCATGGAAGCTGCATCACAGGTTTCCAGCCTATATATCATCCTAGGGGTTTATTATGTAAAGAATTGTCATGTCAATTACATGAATTTCTTATGTTAATAATAAGTTTGAATTAATCGCCTATAAGTTTAAGTCTTTATGTTTCAATTTAAACAATGCCCACAAATAAATACTTAGACTATTAAACCCCAATCTAAAATCTCATCAATCATTGTTATAGGTAAAATTGCAAAGAACAACACAAAATCGATCATATTGTAGACATTACTTAGCTTTGATAGATGGAAAATCACAAATTACAAAGAAGACGAATGAGGTTGGACAATTATCGACTTTCTTCAACACAGAACACAACTTGCAAGAAATACCATAAACAAAAATATAAAAATTAAGGATCTTACCATTGGAAAAGCTAATATAATCACAAACCTATGAGATGTAGATGAATGAGTTACATGGAAAGGAGCTTACTTTAACAAGGAGAGGTGATTTTTAAAGTCTCTAAGGAGGAGGAAAATTATATATAAGACCTATATAAGTGAGAGTGATGAGAATGAGTTATACATTGAAAAGTGGGGCTATGAGAGGCGTAGCTTTCTTTAAGCTTAAGTACTCCATTTTGAATTGACCAATTTGTGGTCCAACAGGAAGCATTCTTTTGTGTTAAATCTTTATTATTTTGTTACTTTTTGTTTCCTATAAAAGGGAGCATTGTTACTAAGCCTATGCAGTTGATTATATTTTTGGTGATTGAGTTAATTCTTCTCTTCTCTTGCTCTCTCTGTGCATGTGTGTGTGAGTACATTATGTCATTTTGATAGCATATTTTGTTGAACTCTGAAATATAGTTCAACATTAATACCTATTAATGACTATTATCAAGTAAATTGACATAACTTGACACATTTTATGTTTCAACAAAATTAGGGACATGTGGATTTATATTTAACTCATAATTTTTTTAAAAACTTGTTCCTACATTAAAATCGAGTTTTATTTTTGTGTTCATTTTTAATTAGATTCATAATTAAATTCATAACAGAAAAGTAATTTAGATTTTTTTAGAGTCTAAAACTCAAGATTGGTACTAAATATAAATGAAAATATTACATTGAACAAAAATGTGTTTACTTTATTTGCGAAGAGATTTTGGTGCGAAGAAGAAGAGAAAGATAAAGTTGTTATCAATTTTATTGGTGACATCTACTTCAGTCTACTTATATATATTTTTAAATAGCAATAGGGAAATGTAAATGGATTTTTTGAAGCTTCATTTATGCACTTAATTGTTCATAAAATTTTTTATTTATTATTTATGGATCTAATAATGGTGTTATGCCTTAAAGTGTTAGACTAGTAAATAATTCAAAGCTAGCATAGGGAAGACAAAATGATGGTTAATCAAATGATGCATGGTATACGTTGTACTTGATTTTAGTTATTTATTTATGGCATTTAAAGTGACTTTGATTTGTTCGAACTATATGTAAGTTGCTTTTCCTAAGATTTGTTGTTCTTTCAGATTAATGTTGTGACAAAGAGATGTTGAGTTTTTTATAGTTTTATTACAATATAATTGGCCTTATCTTGCTACATCTTTGTTCAAAATGGTTTGTACTATATTCGATTGGTTGAGTGGAATATGGATCTTCATATTATAAATTCGAATTTGAATAGAAAAGATCTTTGGGATTTGTTTGTTTTCTCTTTTTGGCCCCTCTATGAAATAAATTATAATTAAATGAAGTATTTTATTAGGTTTCTCACATTTTAGCACTATGTTAATTATGTACCTTTGTGTTGTGTCCTTAAATTTATGGTTGCATGTTATAGTTATTGGTTTATAATTTCTTGGGCCACTTATTAATGCTACTATAAGTTTTAGGACCTGCTTAGTTGATAGCTAATCAGCTAAAAAATAGTTGATTGACTCATATTAGCTGGTTGACTTTATAAAAAAGCTATTTAAGTTATTTGGTTATTAGCTGGTTGGGTTGGCTGATTCAACCCAACCAGTTGAATTTGAAGAAGCTAACTAACATGACCGTTTCAACGTTTCAGCTGAAATTTTTTATATTGAAGTCGATTTTGCCCCTTCATTTTACCCATTTACCGCCTCATTTTTGGTTTGAAACAATTTTTTCATGAGGAATGCTTTTATAAGGCCATTTAATGCTGCGGAGTGAAAGGATCTCTACACATTGAAAGACTGAGAAGTCAAGCATTCTTTATTTCTTTTGGACAAATTTCTTCATGTAGGAGCTTTGTTCTAATAAAAATTTTGTTAAATTTTAAAATTATAATAAATAATTGATTTATCTTAAAAAAATTCAAGATGAATATAAATTACAATATATAGTAATAGTTATTTTATATATATCCAATTATGTTATTCTTTTAAAAAGAAAGAAAATAGCATGCATTTGAGTATTTATCTTGACAATATATTATAGATGTATTAGTTATTAGAATTTAGATTACACCACATTGAAAATATAGTAATTATATTTTTTAATTAATATAGTCCTAATTTCACAAATTTTATTATAATATTCATATTCTTATAATTTTTTGAAGTATGTACTCATAAGTCATTTTACACATAAACAGCTAATACTAAACAGCTAATTTTATCAAACATCTCTAACAAACAGCTAATGTAATCCGTTGGTCAAATCATCTAATATTATCAGCTATCAGCTAACAACTAAACGCAATCAGCTGATTGTCAAACAGGGTCTTAACGTTTTAGTTAATGTTCATAATGAATTAGATGAAAATTTTGTCACGACTTGATAGGTCATGTTGTGTCACTTCTCTTTGCTTTTGGTTATTTGGCTTGATGTTTATTATTATAAAAGTTCATGAGATTCTTTTTTATTAGAAGATTGAGTTAGATTTTTTTTGTGACATGATGACTATACTTACAATATTTTAAGAATATACATTTTGTGATATATATTATACTTATGTAATGCTTCTATTAACATTTTCGCATCTTTTTACTTAATTTAGTTGTTTAAGAACCTATTATGTGGTCTTAACTATATGAATGTTCCTAAATGCTCATTGGGTTGGGATATTGTATCTTGATATAGATTGTATTGGTTTTATGTCGTAGAATTTCATTTTCTTTATAATTTTAAGTGGTTGTTAAGTGATTGGGATTCTTCACATAATAGGAAAAGGCCTTCACATTAAACATAATAGATATAATACTATTCAAATGGTTTTGATTTGTATTGGAATTAAGTAAGAAAAAATTGATAAAAGACAAGATCAATGTTGTTAACTTTTGATATGTTTTTATAAAATGTACCCCAAATAATTCTACTAACTTCATATACCATTATAAGAAAGTAATTGGTGACCCAAAAAAATGGTGATGACATAAGCCCCCAAGCATCCATTTAAACTAATTCAAAACAATAAGAACTAGCAATTATACTAGAAGAGAAATGCAATACTCATTTCTTAGCCATTGGAAACATCAAGGACAAAGTTGGGATTAAAAGCAACAAAAACATCAACAAATTGTGTTAGTTTCAATCTAGGAATTAAGGCGATTCGATTCTATAATTTTATAAATTAGACTTGATAATATTGTTTCATTAGATCAAAGAAAGCAAGAGATGTTTTAGATTCAGTTTTAGTGGCTGAGTGTGGGGTGATGATGAAGTTAGATTGGTATGACATGTATTTAGGTGATATAAGCCTTAAATTGTTCTATCCAAACCAATTATATTCCAAGTTTTTAGGTTCCATATCTAACAAAAGTTTGATTATAATAAAAATAATAATGAGATCCTCTTATCAATTTTCTAACAGATAACAAATTTAAATAAAAAGATGGTAACAATATAACTCATGTTAGAATAATATGGGTGATAGTTGCATTGTCGCATGAGTTTCTTAAACCTTAAGATTAGAAAGCATATGGACAAACATATTTTCAATAGGTTGTGCAAAAATAAAAGTAGGCATAAGATATGAAATATAACTTTATTTGAAGTCTAATGACACTTTGTTTGAGAAGATAAATGGAAGCAAACCTAAAAGTTAATTGCTTAAGTTTTATTTTCTTCAGTTTGTTTTTTCCTTATTTTTTCTGACACTTCAACTTTCGTAACGTATCTCTCATATGAAATGTAGACAACTAAAACATAGCGTAAATTCATCATAAATGAGGGACAAATTGTTTGACATAGATTTAAACATTTCATCGAACATTTCGTAGGCAACCCAAGTTCACCTCTAAATAATAGAAAAACCACTATATTTTTCCATTATTCACCAACATAAACACGTTCAAACACATTATTGACCAACCATAGTTCAAATAACACACAATACCGAAACCAAAGTTCATATATAAGCATTTAACAACAACTAACCTCCACTTAACTGAAGACGATGGATGATGGATGAGAGCGAAGCATGGAGGATGGACGATGAACGATGAACTAGAGTGAAGGATAGACGAAGACCGACGATGATATAGTATAAAGCAAAGAAGAAAGAAGGCGATGGATGAGGGGGGGGGAGGCTTCGGGTAGATTTAAGGTTAAAAAAAAAGATTTCATTTGGTGTTAAACCAAACGATGTCATTTTCATTTTACTAAAAATGTTGAAGATGAAGCAAACGACGACGTTAATTCAATTTAACAAATGGAATGATAGTTTTGTTGGTAAATTACCGACAGACATTATTTCTGTCGATACACCTCGATGCTTATTTTTGCTGCCAACCATTGCTGCCTACTTTACCGATGACCATCGCTCTTTTGTTGTTATATTTTCAGTAAAATTACTAAGATAACTTCCCTCCGCCTTTACCGATGGATATTTTGTCCGACAATGTTATTGACGAAAAATCAATTTCTGTAGCTAATTTACTTGAGTATTGTTTCTATCAGTAATGTTCCGTCGGTAATTTATAATTTTCTTATAGTGAATGAAAAATATATTATGGCTTGATTAGCAATCAATGTTGTATAGGAGCCTTTTCAATCTTAAAAATAATATTGTTCGAAGTAAAATGTACCTTAACTAGGATTTATTTCTAAAGTTAATATCCAAATAACCTTGAACTCAAATATTAACTCATACATATAATAATAGATATCTTTAATGTAACATCCCACTACCATAGGGCACGTACCTAAGTTTTTAGGCACGTACCTAAGTTTTTAGGCACGTAACCTACGATAATGGTATGTTAGAGCAATAACGAAACTAACTTACACACGGCTTTAACCAGTATACTCGAAAGGCATTATCGTTCACCATTTATTTCCTTCACTGATAAACAAAACGTTTACTTCATTCATTGGTAAAGCATACATTCTTGAGTATACAAGAGGCTCCAAATTAAATAATTCAATACAAGTTCAGACAAATGCAATGCAGACGCGAACTGATCCCGACCTCTATCCTTCACTTGTCTACAGTAGGTATACTCCCGTTAACCTAACGGGGTAATCTTCTGATCCTGAAAAATAAGTGCAAATTTTGGGTGAGTTTTACGAACTCAGTGAGTGAACCATCATTGATGGATTCACCGGATCGTACAGAGGTAACACATTTCAGGGTAATTTATGCAAACAGATGAGCATATATTCAGGAGTAGGTATAACAGAAGATTAGCTAGTTCAGCTTGCATAACGTATTGCATGGGACATGCACAGGCAGATAAGCATTTATTTAGAGATCAGCATAGTAGAATATCATTCATTTCAACTTGCATATCGTTCAAATAGTGCACACGTAATTGCATGGTACATGCACGAGACTTATATTCGTCCTTATTGTTGTGACTGAGAGCCTTTCACAGACAAATACAGATGTTTTGGCCTGTAGGGCTCAATCAGAACATATTTACGGAGTATAACTCGACGTGCAGAACAGATTTATCACGGAGCAAAGCTCTACGTGGAAGCGCTTCTAACTGGCTTCTCAAGTCACAACGCCTTTATCTAAGCATGCATTTTATGAAATGCATCAAATACTGAATAGATCACACACAGAAGCTCATACAAATGTTCAGATGGTGGTTTCATAATCATCGGACCTCAGTCTGGCATTCAGCTATCGTTGAGAATCAAATAGCATTCAGAAATTCATATCAGAATATCGAATCAAACACTTCCAATATCTGATCGCAGAACAAACTCTTCGGACCTCAGGTCCGGAATTCAGAACTAGCACAGACACAGTTCAATGATATTGGAAGTTAACAAATTGAATACATACAATCAAATAATCCTAGTAATTCATCTATGTTGACTCACAGTACGCTCCCAGAAGCTATTGCCCGGATGGTCCGGCAATGTCTGACTGTCGTCCGATGTGCTCCTCTACAACAGACCAAACACATTCACAATTATCATCTTTTATTCAACGTATTAAACATATCAATGCATATGTATGTTCAATGGTAATGTCGGGGTTCCTTCATAACCTCTCTCTCCCTTATCAGAGCTTATTATAACCATCAATATGACAATTAAATTCTTATTGGCCTCTTAGCATGGCACTCTCTCTGGCCTTTCGTAAACTTAGGGGAGTGCAATGGATAAAAGTTCATTTGCGGAAGGTGCATCTTTATAGACGATACGCCCTCTCAAAAGAAGATGAGTTGTAGAAGAAGACGATTATAGACGAAGATGAATCATAGACGAAGATGCTTTATAGAAGGAGATGACGTCACCCAGAGGAAGTTGACGTCATCACAGACGAAGTTTTCCTCTTAGCATAACCTTTTTCTACAGAGATCGGATTCAATTGTTCTTTACATGATTAGAAAGAGGGTATCAAGATGGACAACCTCCATGAAGAGCTCAAAGGCCAAATTTATCTTCTGAAGGGTCAAAAATAAAACAAAAGATATGCAATGAACAGTAACACAGATGATGTTTTATGATTGCCATAACGTTCTCTATAGACATCGGATCAAGATGTTCTTTATATGGTTTGATAGAGGACTTCAAGATATACAACTTTCATGAAGACCTAAAAGGTCAATTCTATCTTCTGAAGGATCAAAAATAGGGCAGAAGATATTTGATGAACAGTGACCCAGAAGAAGTTTGGGAACAATAACACAGACAATGTTTTATGATCATCATAACTTTCTCTAGAGGGATTTGATAAAGGTGTTCTTTATATGGTTTGAAAGATAATTCCAAGATCTACAACTTTCATGAAGACCTCCGAGTCCAATTCTATCTTCTGAGGGGTCAACAATGGAACAGAAGATAGGTATAGATGAACATAGAAGAAGCAAAACACAGAAGGAGTTATGAACAGTAACATAGACCAATTCATTCGTCTGTGAATAGTAACACAGACGAAGAGCATGAATAGTAACATAGACGAATTCATTCGTCTATGAAAAGTAACATAGACGAAGTTCATGAATAGTAGCATAGATGAAGTTCATTCGTCTGTGAACAGTAACACAGACAGAGAGTATGAATAGTAGCATAGACGAAGTTCATTCGTTTGTGAACAGTAACACAGAAGAAGAGCATGAACAGTAATATAGACGAAGCAATACAGAGGAAGATGACATCACCCACAAGAAGATGACATCATCACAGAAGAAACAATACAGAAGAAGTTTGATCATAGAGAAATTAAAACACAGACGAAGTCTGGTTCATATAAGAATGCATCTTGCCAATGATGCATCCTCAAAGAAGAAGATAACTTATGACAGAGAATGACTCATAGAGGATGCATTTGCATCTTTAAGATAACTTGCAAAAAAGAATGACGCGTAGAGGATGCATTTGCATCCTTACAGAGGAAGATGACATCATCTAGAGAAAATTGACGTCATCATAGAGGATACAATACAGAAGACGAGGGGAGCAGAACATATTATCTCTCGTGCCTATACGAATTCTATACATTATTTCCATTGCTATTACACTTCCAAACATGCAAATATCATCTATACTACTCCATCCTTAGCTCCAAAGCACCAAACAATTCCAAGGAGCCAAAACTTACACTCATACCAAAATCACAGACTACTATTTATGCTTACATGTTCTTTCTGCATTTTCTTTCTCCTGTGGTTACTTTTTAACTTAACCAACCTCCAGAACCCTCATATCTATTCTCTCCATTGTGAACCCCTTTTTCATGCAGATATATATATATATATATATATATATATATCCAACATGCACATGCTTTTCTATGCAGTGAAGTGGCATCACAATGACTTGCTTGCTTAACAGGTACTTCAACACCGAAAGTGGAAGTTTACACCACAGAAAGCTGCTAAAGTGCTACTTGGTGATGAAGGTCAGGGGAGAGAGTTGCTATACGGAGTATTTCAGTTAGGAATGGAAACTATAGTAGATTCTTCCTAACTTAAACAATATAATACGTGGGTCCATTGCATGTCTCTCACATGTACCATTTATCTCTACTGATTCACCATTTGTCATGATCACAATTAGCCATATGTAATTCCACTTACCCGGAAATGCCAATGAAAGCATGTACAATCGTATGAATGTGCCAAAATAATATGTAAGTCACAAATTGTCTAACGTGCATTTATCTTAAGTCATATAAATGTCTCATAAATAACTATTCTAGCCGTATAGGTAACAGGATGTTACAATTCTCCCTTATTAACAAAAATTTCATTCTCGAAATTCTTACCCGAGTGTTCAAATAGGGTACGGGTATTGAGTCCTCATGTGATCCTCTGTTTCCCATGTAGCTTCCTCACTCGAATGATTCCTTCAGAGGACTTTTACCATTGGAATCACTATGTTCCTCAGTTGCTTATTTTGATAGCCAATTATCTTTATGGGTTCTTCTACATAGCTTAGATTACTTGAGATTTCAATCTCTTGAGTTGGTAACACATGAGTTGGATCTGACCGATATCGTCTAAGCATGCTTACGTGAAACACATTATGTAACTGAGCCATTTCCGAAGGTAAGGCTAACTTATAAGCCAATGGTCCGATCCTTTCAATTATCTCATATGGACCAATATATCTCGGACTTAACTTACCCTTCTACTAAATCTCGTTGCACCTCGCCAAGGTGATACTCTCAGAAACACTTTATCGCCAATCTAATACTCCATACCTCGTCTGTGTTGATCCACATAGCTTTTCTATCTATCTTGTGCTACTTTAATTTTGCTACGGATCAACTTTACCTTATCAACGATATCCTGAATCAACTCTGGACCTTTAACAATTCTTAAACCCTGTTCATCCCAGTATAAAGGGGAACGACATTTTCTGCCATACAATGCCTCATATGGAGCCATACTGATACTATTGTGATACTGATTATTGTAAGCAAATTCAATCAAAGATATGTATTTATCCCATGCTCCCTGAAACTCCAAAACATAAGCTCTAAACATATCCTCAACAGTCTTGATTGTTCTCTCACTCTGACCATCTGTTTGATGATGAAAAGCTATACTGAAATTTAGTTTAGTGCCTAAAGATGTTTGTAAACTACTCCAAAATCTTGAGGTAAATCTAAGATCCCTGTCTGACACTATAGACACTGGAATCCTCAAAATACCATCTCTCACTTCAAACTCAGAATTTGGATTCACTTTTACCTTCTTAATTAACTTCACTAAATCTGGATCTCTATTCTAAGCCTCTTTGATACTTTCAAGAAACACAGGTCTCGACTTCAATGTAGCTATCAATGCATGATCTTGCTCCACATCTAGTTCAACATTCAGTGCTCAACTGAAGTAAGCTAGTTAACTTCTATAATTGTACTTGAGCCACACTGCTATTGGACTTCTGACTTAATGCATCAGCAACCAATTGGCCTTGCCAGGATGATTCTCAATTGTGAAATCATAATCTTTCAACAATTCTTTCCATCTCCTTTGCCTCATATTCAACTCTTTCTAGCTCAACAAATGCTTCAGACTCTTATGATTAGTGAACACCTGAAAAGTTTCTCCATACAGATAATGTCTCCAAAATTTCAAAGCAAATACTACTGTAGCAAGTTCTAGATCACAAACTGGATAATTGAATTCATAGGGTCTCAATTATCTCGATGCATAAGCTATTACTTTACCATGCTGCATCAGAACACAACCTAAACCCTGATGTGAAGCATCATTGTACACAACATAACCTCCAAAACCTGATGGGATAGCTATCACAGGTGCTGAGGTTAACTGATGTATTAACTCCTCAAAACTCTTTTGACAGTTATTAC
>JANIIA010000192.1:66325446-66335944 GCA_027478495.1 Erythroxylum alaternifolium | reverse complement strand
TCTCACTACCAAAATCACCAAAACAAAACATGAACCTATCCACACTTCTCATGTACTGCTCGAAATGTTCTAAGAAAATTTTCGAGGTCCAATAATATGTCATAAAGTTATTAGTAAATTTAAACAAATACAAATATCATTCTTTTTATGAATTGTTATTACATCTAATATATCAAATATATAAAATTTAACAATTCAATATCATCATCATCCTTTCACCAAAGGTTAATTTGGTTGTTCTCCAACTCAACAAGTTTCAGAAGTTTAATATGATTCATAATTAAAATGATACATATATATCCTTTTATATAACTTTATAATTCTTATTATGCTGATTTAACTAATATGACATAAAAGGATAGTCTCAATTATCTTACTTTCTATTATTGTCACTTATGTTAACTATAAGTAGGCTTAGCACTAGGCCTGAGCTTAGCACGATCAACTTTGGTTCGATATGTTAACTTCAGGTTGGGTCAGGTCAGGGTGGGCAATTTTGCCAAGCCTAATTATAAGTCTCCCTTAATCCAACATATACAAACTATCTACATAAACTTGAATCAACTACTTTTACTGAACAATTTATTATTTATCATGTCTTGAACATTATAATAATGTTAAATTCAAATTTAGTATCAAATACTCAAAAATATGAATTAGAAATATATGTGATATCATTTTTCTTCCAATGATAATAATTATCATACTATACCAAATGTCTTTAATTGTAATCCATATTTATGCTTCTTATAGGCTAAATTAAGTGGAACTTCATCAAGGTACTATACCTTTTAGGTCTACTCTATGCATCTGCTTGCATTATACTATCTCAATATTGAAAACCATTTTACATAATGTGGTTAAAAGTTTATGTGACTGACCTTTTACATTTTATTAATATCTAGTGTCAATAGAATAATAATTATGAATAATTTAGGGATAATACATAAATGTATTATGAATATCATAATTATGATTTCACAATAATTTCATTTGCATTGTACATTTTTTTACATGGATTATATCATATACATTTGAATATATATAAGATAAAGAATGTCTTTAAATAATTATATCACTAAATTACAACCAACCGAGACTAAAAGGCAAAAACTAACAATATCTACTAACACCATTTCCATTTCCAAATACAATATGATTGGCCCAAAGGATCTTATTATTTGAAAATCTTATTTTATTGTATCAACATGATCTTTGATACAATTACATGGCTTCTTAATTGATGAAGTAAATTTGGAATTAAAAGATTTTCAAATATTTAAGTACATGTCTGCAAGTTTATGAATTAAACTTTTTCTCTTGAAAGCAACATAAAAAGCATTATAAGGACTTGAATACTACTAGAAAACTATTTTTAATAGGGCTAATAATAAGTCGTATTAAACCTGAAAAGCCTATGAATCAGGAGTTATATGAATTTATAGGCTTAGACCAAGTAACTTGAGTCATACCATATGAGAGTCAAGACAACATCTATTTTATCAATTATTTCTTCAATTATTGAACAAAATGATGTAATTTTATTCAAATCATTTCGGATCAAACTTGACTCTAAGTTAATTAAAATCAATTTTAGTCTATTAACTTTAATTAGAGTAGATTAAGTTGAGCCAATTTTGTCATCACAATCTTTAAAACCTGAAAAGACTATTAAATTAGGTTTTGTTTGAATTTTTGGGCTTGGATCAAACAATTCAAGTCATACTTGTTCAATATGAGATTCAAAATATCCTTTTTATCAATTACTTCTACAATTATTAAACAAAATGATGTAATGTCATTTGAATCTATTCAGATCAAAACCGACTCTAAGTTAAGTCAACTCTAATTTAGTCTATTGACTTTAAATTAGAGTAGATTAAGTTGACCCAATTTTGCCATTCTAATATTTAAGATCCTTCACTGATAAGTCATATGATAAATTAGTAAGGTATGAAATTTAAGGAAGGTTACCACTCTCTTAATTTACTCACAAAAAATAAAAATCAAAAACATTAATTTTGTCATTCTATTTTCTAAAGTAGTGTTTAGGTATAAATTGAGTCCGATACGCACATTTGAAGTAAAATAATGGCCTATTAGGTAGACCTTTGGAACAGTATTTTATTATTAAAGTTATCAAACAATGAAGATAAAACTTTGTCCATTCTTACGGATTACTTAAAAACTCAGTTGAAAAACCAAAGCAACCCAAATTGCTTTCACTATCAAACTATCGTCTAGGTTAGTCATATAGCATTCCCCTATGGTTTGCAAAAGTTTCAATTTCAGCCAGCCAACTGAGTCATCTGATAATTAATTTTAAAGACATGGCAAAGTCTCAATCACAAGAAGTTTCAAAGGCAGAAAGGAGTCCCAAGTCTTCCCATTACCAAGATAGTTGCATACAATACCATTAAAACATTGATTTCGATAGTTTATAATTTTGTAGTCTTCTTCTTGGACGATCTTGTGATGCTACCACACCTAATACTTTTCCAAGAAAATGAATGACCTCTTTTAAAACCGCCATAAAGAATATGATGCATTGACGTTTGGTAAGGAAACGGGAGTCATAGTGGAGGAGGTTGGGCCAATGACGGCCACAAGAGGTCGCTTTTTATGAGTGCAAGTGGTTCGTTTGTTTATGTATTTTTCAAGATAAAAAGGATCAAGATAAGAAATCTTTGTGCTATCAATGCGCAAGGTGAACCAATACTTCAAAAAGAAGGCTTGTTGACTTGCCATGAGTCATGTCTTGTTTAGAATTGCAAGTAGGGAAGAAAAAGAACATTAGTACTGAGATTTGGGCCAGAGAGGAACATTCCCAAGTGTTTAAGCAAACAGTAGAGAGCAGCAAAACCGAATAATAGTTCCAACAGTTTATGGCAAAGCAACTTCAGCGACTAGCATGGTATGTCTGGTTCTGCCGCCCCACAACTCATCGGTAGCCTCATTTCTATGCTTGTCTGCACCAATTCAGCTTTGAATTGGCTGCTAGATTGTGTATTCTCATTATCCAACAAAAAATGAACATTAATAACAGTTAATCGAGTAAGATATTCTTGTGCGGTACAGAAGATCACATATTATGCAACTATTGAATCAATTACTTTGGATATACCATGAAAACCAAAGTACTATATCCTATGCCAGCAACAACAAAAAGGAAGAATCAAATGTTCAGGTCATAAAAGGCTGTAAAGATACAGTGAATGATCGCCTGCCTTCAGGTGAAAGGGAAAACAAAGAAGAAAGTTAAAATGCCATTCAATCATCAGCATACCACACTACAACAAAGTTGAGTTTTTGCTAAAAGTCAATTTTTGGTGACGATTTTTAAAAATATTGCAAAGCCTTTCCATTTTACAATGTTTTACAAAAGTCGCTAATTACAAGCCTTATCTTTTGGTGACGACCTTGTAAATCGTTGCCAAAAACTTAAATAACTAAATAACTATCTTATTTATAATTATGAATTGCCTAACTTTAACTTGATCATTTAGTAACTAAACATCATATTGAGAAAATTCAAATTTAATATTATTAAAAATGATTGAAAGTATAAAAATAAATTTATTTAACAAAAATGTAAAATAATTTCAATAATGTATGAAACTATAAACTCAAAATTAATTAATATTATATTGATTTATATTTTTTATTTTTTTCTTTTAAATTATATGATTTGATAAGTTTATGTAGTGTCACAAAAAATTCAAATAGTTCTAACATAAAGTTTGTAATACAATGATATATGATTCTTACAGAAAAAACAATAAATATTGATATATGATAAGAAATACAAGATTTTAATTAGAAGTTTAACAATTCTTACAGACAAAATAATAGATAGAGAAAAATAATTACTTTTTTAGATTCCAAATGACATGAGACTCAGTAAATAAGGTAAAAGAGTTCCTTATGTTTGGATTCCCAAGAAGGCTTCGAAGGCATTAATTGAAATAGTGAAAGATCTTCCCCTAACAGTTGGTTTATTGTCACCATCTTCTAACAATTTTTTGGCTTTAACTAAACTAGTAGAAGATAAATTGAATGATTTCCTAGATGTAGTATAGATCGTTGAATTAGATGAACCACACATACCATGTGTTTCAATTAAAGAACAAACAGTATAGAAATTAAAAAGCTAAATCAAATGGTATAAAGAACCCAAATTCAAGCACATGCATACTTGATTGAATGACTCCATCATCATCACAATGAACAGATATAGTTTTTATATCGATGACTGTTCCAAATCAACCATTTTTCCTAATCCTATATGGACCCTCGAGACATCACCACCTCCTCCATTTTCATCTATGCTCTCTTTAAGATTCGAGGAAGCTTTACTCAACACATAGTATATACAATTAGACGTTCATCTAATAGCTTCCTAACAAAAAATGAGATACAAATAATAAAGAAAGAGAGATAATTTGGTTGATACTAAAATCCTTGAAGAAGAAGACTAACCATTGAAGACAAAAGGTGATTACACTTTGATGAGGAGATTTGTTGTTTATCGATTTGATCTTCATCAGGGACAATTTTGCCACATTCATCCTATCAGAGCTCATTTTCACCATCAAAAACTAGCTGCCATGTTGACATTCTGCGATGAATTTATGTTAACAATTTTGTTTTAAAAAGACAATAGAAACAAAAAAGTAATATTTTATAATCAATATAGAAGTAAAGTGTACAATTTAATAAGGAAATGACAAATTATATAAATTTATATGCAATTAACAAAATATTCACATAAGAAGCAAAGATCATCAGAACTTAACGAGATTTGATGTTTATCGATTTGATCTTCATCAGGGACAATTCTGCCACATTCATCCTATCAGAGCTCATTTTCACCATCAAAAACTAATCGCCATGTTGACATTCTGTGATAAATTTATGTTAACAATTTTGTTCTAAAAAGACAATAGAAACAAAAAAGTAATCTTCTATAATCAATGTAAAAGTAAAGTGTACAATTTAATAAGGAAACAAAAAATTATATAAATTTATATGCAATTAACAAAATATTCACATAAGAAGCAAAGATCATCAGAACTTAACTTTTGAACTATAAAAAAATTCCCTGCATAAGCACATTCTGTATTTGTCACTCACTGTTAATAAGTCAATATAACTAGTTGAAGTTTAATTTATAACCTATTGAATATCATTTTTCTCTATATTTATGAATATCATATTTCTTAAATTGTTACTAAAATAATCAAAAATTATATATCATATTATTAGCTCCCTGTACCCTTACCTTTTTTTCTTTTGAAATTCAAGTTTGAATTAAGGTTATTGAAATTAATGATGTGTTTTCTTCAATAACCTCACCAAAAATGTGTAGTGAAATTCAAATTATAGGATAATAGTAATAAATTTAACTTAAGGTTCTCATTGTAAGAAAATGAATGATGGTGATAATCCAATAATCGAGAAGTTCATATGTAAAGTTCCTCAAGCAAGCTCTCATTGAAGTTGTAAAAAATAGTCATTTAAAAATAAGCTATAAGTTTCTCCAATATATACGCACCCATCATATCACACACCAATTCATAGAATGGATGACCATTCCAGTAAGTTGATAAAGCTAAACATTCACAAGAAAATCTCCAACATGAATCGATAAATTCCTTACTTATTGATATTCCTTGAAAAAATAGATGCAGATACTAGTGGAATATTAAGTACATTTTTTATTATTTACTTAAACTTTTTTCACTCCTTTTTTCTTTTTATTTATCCTTTTTTTAGTTTGATTCAAGTTTCATAGTTTAAACTTTAAATATAAATGTATACGTTAAGATTGAAATCTTAATTATTTTTGAAATTTTTTATCAGATATCAGAGAGAAATATGATATTCATAAATTTGGATTAAGCCAGAAGACACTAAGTTAGTACAAAAGAACCAAATAGTTTCATATCTGGATGTTAGCTTTTACCTGGGATGAGAGTGATCTGTGACTCCTCCAAAAGAAAGTTAATGAATACCTATTACGGAACAACAACTAAAGGTAAAAAGAAGAAGAAAAGGTAAGAAGCAAGACAAAGGCTTGGTTTTGGGGAGCGGTAACAGTTGATAACCTGCTGAAATGATGTGTTTAGAATTGTTGTTTTGGTAACTACTGAAAAGTAAAAATAGGTGTTCGACAAGTGCGGTTGCGGTTGCGGTTGCTGAAAAGAGATAAAATGACTAAAAAATCCATTAATTTAATAAAATATTAATTATTGTATAAATAATTAAAAACATATTATTAGTCATATAAATTTAAAATTATAAATATTAAATATTAAATTAAAATAAGAAAAATATAAATAAAATCCAAGTAGTCGTTACATAAACTTCATACCAAATTAAAATATAAAAGCTATTGCAACAAAAGGAAAAAAGAAAAAAAAACATGGAGACGAGCGAGATGGCGAGTGCCCAAGAGGACGAGGAACACGAAAAGCCAGAGAGAACAAAGAAGACGATACGTTAGACTTGCTTTCTATTAGTTAAGGATATAATGGAAAATAATAATTATCAAAAGGTTATTAATAGAAAATAGAATTTCTACCGCAGAAGCACTTTCCTATTGCAACCCTCTTTCTACTTATCAATTTTTGCGGTGGCACTACGCTTTCTTCCAACCTCCGGTTGTTCGCCTGCAAATCCAAACATGTGATTGCATTTGAAAACTGTGGTGGATAAGTACTTACTCTCTCCGCACCGCAGTTCCAAATGCAGCCAAAGAAACTCATACCTGACAACTTGACCAGCTCGGAGAAGAAGATCGCCTTTGATGATTCAGCCCTAATTAGGAAGCATCTGGAGACCCTTTCGGCGGGGGAAGTTTTGCAATTTACGTCTTATAATTGAGTAATTAAGTTTTCAATTTCATAAAACGACGTGTTTTGGCTTGACTTTTGGCAATGAAAATTATTAAACTTTTGCGATGATTTTTATAATTCGTTATCAAACCTTATTCCTATATATTACACTCTATACATATTATAGAAATTATATATAATATATAAATTTTATAAAAGAGTACATAATTTATATATAATAAATAGAGAATTATGATTAAATAAACTAATATATTACATAAATAAGGACTGATAAATGTTATCTATTATCTATACATTCAAAAATCATTATACTAATTACAATTATTATCTATACATTTATATAACATTATATTAATTACCATGTATAATTATATTTGTTGCAATATAATTAAAAAATAATTGCAATATAGTAAAAATGGGAAATATGATGTTAAATATTAATATGATATTCTTAAAAATCAAATTTAATATTATTGACAATGATAGTAAGTCTAAAAATAAACTTAGCTAACAAGAATTTCATTTCAAAAATTTATAAAACTAAAAACACGAAATTAATTTATATTACATAAATGTATATTTTTTACTTATCACCTTTAAAATATATGATTTTACAATTTTATGTGGTGTCACAAAACTCTATTTATTATATATTAATTCTATACTATTTTATAAAAATTATATATTACAAAAAATTTGTTAAATATATATATGAAAAGAATTGGCGATGATTTTGATTGTCGCCAAATACCTCCTTTAGAAACACTTCAACAGAAATGTCCCCCAAACATTAGCACAAAGAACAATTATTTGGCGATTTTTTTACTAATTTGTCGCCAATGGTCTACATTCAGTGATGATTCCATGAGATCGTCACAAAATGATACCCTATCTACATTGACGACTTTTATAGGAAATTGTGCCCAAATGTTCAAACATTTTTAAATATAACACCAGAATTATATCATTTGTTTCACAACAAATGACATCATTTTGTGTTATTTTAAATATGAAAACAAAGCCTCTCATTTATTGTTTTGTCGTTAGTTTCCTTTTACTTCCTTCTTCTTCCAACTTCTATCGTCATCTTCTTCCAGCTATTTGGTCTTCATCATTGTCTCCAGTTTGTCATTCGTCGAGGTAAGTCGTCCCTCCTTTGCACTTGAGTTTTGCTTAGATGGATTAGGAAGCTTGCTTAAGTACTACCTATAACATGTTCGATGAAAGTTTTTTTTTTTTTTGCTTTTATTGGAATTGTTTGAATTTGGTCCTTTTGCTTACAAAATTAGGGTTGGGTTAGGGTAATCAATTTCCCATTCCATAAGAAGAGTTTGGTGGAAATTGAGAGGTTAAATTGGGAGAGGTAATTAAGTGTATATATACATAAAGAGTAGTTGTACAATGAGTTTGAACTTGGAAGTTCTTAACTATGATGGCAAATTTTGATTATGATTTTAGGGTAACAAAAATTTTGGGTTTTTTATTTCAAGTAGGAAAGGTACATGAGTATTGTCATATTGGAGATTGAATTGTTAATTACAATCAAATAAAAGGTTTACAGAGATGTTAATGTCTTACAGGAATAATCTTATTATCTGCAAGTGTGGTTGATGCTAAAAATTTGGGTTATTACATAATTTGATTTTAAAATTATGTTGACTTATAAAATATACTTCTCTTCTTTATTTCATATTACGTAGATTAATTAATATTTTCATAAATGTATGAAATGTTCATTTGTTCAATATTTTTGTTACACATGGTTGAGTTGGTGTTATTCTTTCTGTTTTACTTGTCTAAATATTCGTATTAATAATAGTAGTACTAATTACTATTTGACACATTAAGTCGGTATCTTACTTTCCAAACAATTTTCATTTTTCTTGTTCTTATAAAAGTTTACATCAAAAGTATGTAATAATTTACTTATTAAAAATATCATGTACTCTAAACTTGAGATTATGTGGTTAGATAACATATGGAAAAACTATAACATGTTGTGGTCATTGCCACTAATCTTAATTTTTTAATTTATTAAATTACTTATGAATTTAAACAAAGGGAAAAGGTAGGAATATGCATATGTGAGTTCTACTAATGTACATTCCACATTGACAAATATAGTATTGTTAGTGTATGCCTAATTCTTATAGGTTCCCCTTCTTTGTTTTCCTGTTAATCGTCATTTTCCTAGACTTTTTTTTACGTTTAAAAGCATCAATAACAATCCAACTTTGTCATTCACCGTTCTTCATCTTTGATTGTCCATCCGTCTAGGTAAGTCATCCAACTTTGTCATTCACCGTTTTTTGTAGTTTTTATGTTCTGCTTTAATAATCTAATTATTTGTGTTTAGATTTTGTGTGAATGCAAGGAGGGTCTTGATTTTGTATGTTGTTGGTTGGAATATTGTTAGAATCATTGATCACTACATGTATGAATTACATAAGTATTTACTGCATGTAGAATGAGTTTGATCTCTTATGGATGATTTATTTTATAAACCACCTGAATAGTATATAAGCTGGAAACTCATGATGCAGCTCTACTGAGGCTTACTGGTGAAATATTCTATGAGCTTAGGAGTCACAACGACAAGATCCTTTTTCTATTCTTGTGGTCTAACAATGTCATGTATCTTGGTGATGTTATGGTGAAAAATTGAAAACTATAATTCATAATTTCGGACATAAAATATAAGAAATCCATATATAATTATGGATGATCTATTTTATAAACCACTTGGATGGTATTTATGCTAGAAACCCATGATGTACCTTCGATGAGATTTATCGGTGAAATATTCCATGAGCCTAGGAGTCAGAGTGAAAAAAACCTTCAATTCATGATGTCTAACATTGCCATGTACTTTGGCATGTTTAAAACTCACTACACATATATGATTACTTTTATGTTGGTTTCGTGCTTCTTATTCTTACCAGTATCAATTTCATTGTTTGTTTGAATTAAAATTTAGTATGTCAAGTTGTATTGAATGTTGTGAATTGTTGATGATTGAGTTATATTTATACGGATTGTTGATAATTGAGTTATGTTAATGCAGATTGTTGATAATTAAGTTATGTTAATATATATTGTTGATGTTTAAGTTATGTTATAGATATCCAGTATAATGGCACCTATTAGAAACAAAAAGAAGAAGGTGGCAGGTATCAAAATTGTTCCTACCCAACAAACACCAAATCAATCAGTTCCTAGACTACAACAATAATTGACCTCATCCAACAATGAAGCAAGTCAACAATAACCTCATTTTGCCTAACTAGTATGGAGGGAGCTGCAGGTTTGTTAATCTTTAACAGCTACAAATAGACTTATGCTCAAATATATATTTACTTGTTTAATGCATATTTTCTTATCATTAGTCAATTGTTGTCAGGCTCCAATATCAACATCAAAAAACAGGTAAGGGTATAACTAGAGGTTGTGAGTTACAACGAATGAATGTTACAATGAACAGTAAGTTGTCAGAAAATATTGATACTTCGTAGGGTCATCCTCTAGACAAGATTTAATCAAAAAATTGTCTAGTGAGTTGGGATGTTAGCTCAAGGTTTATTATTAATGATTTTGATGATAACTATATAATATTTCAAAATTCAAATTTGATTTATTTCCTT
>JANIIA010000192.1:66252238-66267098 GCA_027478495.1 Erythroxylum alaternifolium | reverse complement strand
CATAAGGAGGTATATATGAAACTTCCACCTAGTTTTTCTTCTTCTCAGCCTGGAAAAGTCTATCAGCTTCCCACATCTTTGTATGATTTGCGTCAATCACCACGCAACTGCTTCACAAAACTTGCTTCCACTTTGCGACATTATGGCTTTGTTTAGTCCCATGCTGATTACACCCTATTCACCTACCAGAAGGTGATGTTTCCTTACCTGTTTTCGTGTAAGTCGATGACTTGCTTTTAGCTGGTATTAATTCCATTTCTTGCTCCAATTTTAAAAGATATTTAAATTCTTGCTTTTAAATTAAAGATCTTGGTCCTCCCAAATATTTCTTGGGCATTGAGTTTGCTTGTTATCCTGAAGGCCTGTTCATATGTCAGCATAAATACACCCTAGATATTCTGAAATGGATGGGACTTCTTGCAGCTAAACCAGCTGACACTTCTATGTCACAAAATCATGGCTTAGCTTTT
This sequence comes from Erythroxylum alaternifolium, assembly GCA_027478495.1. Lineage (NCBI taxonomy): Eukaryota > Viridiplantae > Streptophyta > Magnoliopsida > Malpighiales > Erythroxylaceae > Erythroxylum > Erythroxylum alaternifolium. The sequence goes on along the minus strand of JANIIA010000192.1, from coordinate 66,266,628 downwards.
ATTTCTAAAACTCTATTTTCTGATTTGGTTCGCTATCGATGCATAGTTGGACATGTGGTCTATTTGACTATTACACGTCCCGATATTGCATACTTTGTTCAAATTCTATCACAATTCATGCAAGCTCCTTGCCAAGAGCATTATGAGGGGGCCACTCGTTCTTTGTTATCTCAAAAATCATCCCGGACAAGGTATTTTTCTCTACACTGACAGTGATCTCCAGTTATATGATTATTGTGATTTTGAATGGGGTTGCATACTCACTTACACGACGATGTATAAGTGGAAATTTTATTATGCTGGGGTCCTCTCCTATTTCATTGAAGACTAAAAAATAGGCTAGCATATCTTATTCCTCGGCATAAGCTGAATATCATTCCCGAGCTTTTACAGACACAGAGCTTAAGTGACTAAGGGATTTTTTGGCCAATCCTGGTGTGTTCCATCGTCAATCGATATGTTTGTTCAGTGATAACCAAGTTGCTCTTCATATTGCAGCTAATCCCGTCTTCCATGAATGTACCAAAAATATTGACATTGATTGCCACTGTGTTAGAGAACAACTTCAAGCATGCCATATTATTATTGCTCATCTTCCAATCCAGTTCCACCTTGCGGACATTTTCATTAAAGCATTGGGCAAAGCATAATTTCAGTTTCTCCTGTGCAAGTTGGGCATTCGTGATCCTCATGCACCAACTTGAGGGGGAGTATTGTAAATATTACTTGTAACTGTAGTTGTTATCTATCAAACATGAGGTTTATTTGATCAGTTCCAGTGGGGAACTGATGAGTTATTTAGAAAGAAAAAGATTAAAGAAAGCTTAACAGGAAAGAAAAGAAGAGAGTATATTGAGATACTGTATAGATCAGAGAATTGTTTGATTGCATGCATATTACGTACGTTCATGACTACAACTTTATACACAATAACTGTCAGTAACTAACTAACTGCTAGTTACGGATTAGACAATTTCTTATTCCTTCGACATCACATCATCATCATTTCCTCTGAGCCATCGCTACTTTATTCTCCTCCTTACCTCAGAGTATTCACCTCTACTCCAACTAACTCTCTAAGACATTCAAGCCTTGAAACATGAAATGCTTTGGTAAACAAATCAACCATCTGCTCCTCTGTTCTTATAAACACCAGCTTCACTTCACCATCTTGTTGCATATCTCTCAAATAGTAGTATCTAAGCTTAAAGTGCTTTTTCCTTCCATGAAATACTGGATTCACTGAGATGGCAATAGCTGATTGATTATCAACATACACATCGCAGGATTCTGCACAATCATTTGCAAATCCGGTAGTAGTTTCCTAACCCAAATTGCCTATTTTGTTGTCGAAGTGGCTACAACCAGCTCAGCTTCAGTTGTCGATAACGCCACCACTTCTTGCTTCTTAGAACTCCATAAAAAGCAAGCTGATCCAAGAGTGAAACAAAATCCTGTAGTACTCTTCATGTCCTCCGAAGAACCTCCCCAATCACTATCCACATAACAATTGCATGTTCCAGTCTTCTTATAACACACTCCATAATCCAAGGTACCTTTGAGATACCTCAAGACCCTTTTAACAGCAACTAGATACAGCTTCCCTGGATTGCTCATGAATCTAGCAAGCACACTCACAGCAAATTGCACATTTGGTCTGGCAGTTGTGATGTACATAAGACATCCAATCATGCTTCTATACCTCCTATTATCAACCTCTTCATGCTCAACATTCTATAGCAAACTCTATTTTGGACACATAGGAGTTGAGACAGTTTTGCATTGACCCATCTGAAACCTCTTGAGCACATCACATATATACTTCCTCTGGCTCACAAAGGTCTGTCCTTTCATTTGACTTAACTAACTCCACACCTAGAAAATATTTCATCAAGCCAAGGTCAGTCTTTTCGAATGTACTCCTAAATTGAAGCTTCAAATTGTTGATTTGAACACTTGAGCTTCCAGTTAAGAGAAAATCATTTACATAAACAGAAACTACAGCTACATGGCATCCTTCAACTCTTACATAGAGTGTAGGTTCACTGTTGCTCCTTTGAAAACTGATTTGCAACAAAAAATTATCCATCTTTGAGTACCAGCATCTTGGAGCTTGCTTCAGCCCATATAATGCTTTGTTCAACTTGTATACTTTTCCTTGTTCTCCCTTGATGATGAAGCCTTCTGGTTGTTCCACAAAGATCTCTTCATGTAACTCCCCATTCAAAAAGGCAGATTTAACATCCATTTGACGCATCTTCCATTCCTTTTTTGCAGCTAAAGCCAAGATCAATTTTATTGTCTCTAACCTTGCTACAGGTGCAAAGGTCTCACTGAAGTCCACCCCTTCAATCTGTCCCTTCACCACTAGACGTGCTTTATATCTGCTTATAGAGCGATCTGGATTCATTTTGAGCTTGAACACCCACCTAAGACTAACTACTTTTCTGTTGGTTAGTCTGTTAATAAGTGTCCAGGTCTTATTTTTATGAATCATGTTCAACTCCTCCTGCATTGTACGTTTCCATTTTGCATTTTTCAAAGCCTCCTGTACATGAGAACGTTCACATACAGCTGTATTGCTTCTTTCATAGATGTCTGCCAAGCTTCTTGTTCCTCTCACAAAAACATGGTCAATATCTTCTTCTTGGTTCTCATCATCATCTCTATCTTCTAAAATTTCATCATCAATCATAGAAGGATTAGTGAAATTCATACCTGTATAGTATTGGACAGGTTGCTCATTATCTTCTATTATTGGTTCTTGTTCTGATCTCTACCAATTCCATTATTTATCTTCAAGGAAATGAACATCCCTACTCACTTTAACTTTGTTTAGATAAGGTAAATAGAGTCTGTACCCTTTTGTAACTTTTGAATATCCCACAAAATAGTAGGTTCACTCTTACTGTCCAATTTTCCCTTCTGAATTGTGGTACATAAAAATAGCATAGGCTTGCGAAGATCTTAAGATTCTTGAGCTTAGGCTTCACCCCACACCACATTTCATATGGTGTCTTTCCATCAAGAACTCTGGTAGATAGCCTATTCAGCAGAAAACAGGTTGTGTGTGCAGCTTCTCTCCTCCATTGTCAGTTCTTACTGACTTGATTTTCCTACTGTACTAATTTTCTACCAGATTCTTAAAATCCTTAAAGATGTTAGCTACTTCTCCCTTGCTTTTAATACAATAAAGTCAAAAGTATTTAGAGTAATCATCAATCATTAATAAAAAATACCTGCTGCCACTCAAGGATTCTTCAGGCATTGGCCCACACACATCCATGTGAATCAATTGCAGTGTTTCAGTAGCTCTCCATGATGATCCAGGAAATGGGAGTCGAGCTTGCTTCCCCTTAAAACATGTTGTACACTGAGATCCATCACTCAACTCTACAGGAAGGTCATATGCCATCTTCTTTCTTGCCATTTCTTCAAGTCCTCTCATATGAAAATGTCCCAATCTCTTGTACCAAAGATCTATCATCTGAGCATTAGTAACCATTGCAATTTATTGAACATCTTCCATTTTCAGAGAAAAGCATTTATTTTTCACTTTAACTATGAGAATCTCCTTTCCAATTGGATCTATGATTTTGCACTCATCATTTTCAAAGAACACCTTAAACCCCTTTTCAATGAGTTGTGCAACACTGAGAAGATTATGGTGAATCTTAGGCATAAAAAGAACATTTGAAATTGTGCTAAGACCTTCTCTGGTACAAATCTCAACTGCTCCTTTCCGTTCCACTGAAATGCACTGACCATCTCCAAGCTTGACATTTACATGGAAAGATCTATCCAGCTGCATAAACATACTAAGATTGGAAGACATGTGACTTGCACAGCCATTGTCGATGATCCACTCTATTGAGGGTAACTCCACTAGATCATAGGTAACAACAAAAAGTTGTTCCTCTTCTTCGACAACTTGAGCTTCAACAGTAGTGTTCAGACTGATGCTTATAAATTGGCTCTATATGACCTTTCGATGACATTTTCTACATATTACATCAGGTCTCTTCCAACATTTGAAAGCCAAATGATTTGACTTACCACAATGAAGGCAAGGATTACAATTTGCATTTTTATCACCAGACTGCATCTTGAATTGCCCCTTTTGTTGATTCTGATTCTTCTATGCCTTAGAACCTCCCTTCGACCATTTCTTCTTAGACTTCTCTTGCTCAACAGTCTTTGTGGATGCCTTATAAGCACCTTCTAAAGTGTTACCCTTCCTCATCAAATGCCTCTGCTCTTGTGCTTGCAGAGCACTTACAACTTTAGCTAGCTTAATGCTGGACATGTCCTTGGAATTTTCCATAGAAACAATAGTTGCTTCATACTTCTCTGGAACCGAGATCAACAACTTCTGTATAATTCTTTCATCTTTAAATTCAACATCAAGAAGTCTGATATGATCAGTAAGTTGGCACAATTTTTCTGCATTCACTTTGAAAGACTCACCATCTTTCATCTGTAGTCTATCAAACTCTCTCATAAAGTTGAGTACTTTCATATGCTTAACTCTTTCATCTCCCTGGTATTCTTCCTTCAAGAAATCCCATATTTTTTTGCTGAATCCATCTTCATAAGTTTTGTAAAGATGGAGGGAGCTAACACCTGATAAAAGCAAGATCGGGCTTTAGCTTTCTTGGTGATCCTCTCCTACAACCACCTCAGCTGAGGTATTGTTGCATCCTCCGCAGGCACCTCAATGGTGTAGTCATCTTCAATAGGTTCCCAAAGATCCTGTCCTTGAATGTACACTTCTATTTTGATTGCCCAGACTGCGTATCCTTCACCATTAAACACTAAAGGCTACAGGCCTTGAGATAAGTTCTCAGCCATCTCTGACAAACTTCTCTAAATCATAGCACTCCAAGAATAATCACCAACGTTGGATCTTCAAGAAAGCTTCTCACACAATCACACACTCATAGGTCCCTCAAGAAAGAAATGCTCTGATACCAATTGTAGTTATTATCTATCAAACATGAGGTTTATTTGATCAGTTCCAGTGGGGAACTGATAAGTTATTTAGAAAGAAAAAGATTAAAGAAAGATTAACAGGAAAGAAAAAAAGAGAGTATTTGAAAGATATTGAGATACTGTATAGATCATAGAATTGTTTAATTACATGCGTATTATGTACATTCATGACTACAACTTTATACATAATAACTGCTAGTTACAGATTAGACAATTTCTTATTCCTTCAATATCACATCATCGTCATTTCCTCTGAGCCATCGCTACTTCAGTAACATAGCTGTAAATATGTAAAATGATAAGTTTTAAGTGATAAAAAGACTTGCTTTCTCCAATATGATAGCCTATACTAAACTAGAGAGGCAATTGAATCACCTAATTATGACAATTAAATCACGTAATTACGCCTGACATATTTACAGCCATGGAAAATATTCTATTTACAGGTAAGTTAACAGTAATATTCCCAATAAGGGGGTTCCTTTCGTAGAAGCTAAGGTTTGGGGCACCATTCTATATATCCTTTGAAACCCGTACTATAATCATTTCAACAACTTATTTCCTTTCAATGTCACAGAGTCTATTGACTTGGTTGCTTACATCCAAGTCACTTACTTCTACTATGGTGGAATGGTAATTGAGGCTGGCATATCGCACAAGATCGCCGATGCCATGTCAGGAGTTGTATTCCTGGGCTACTGTTGCTCATGAGGATCGTAATACAAAAGTTCCTCGTTTTGATATAGTCAAGTACTTTTAACCTGTTATGCATCAAACTTTGACACTTGCTTTGAGATGTTGAAAAAAAAACATGGCATAGTCTCCAGGAGGTTTTTATTTAAAGCATCTGGTATTGCAACTACTAGAGAAAGAAACAATAGCACGAGACATCAAAACCCAACACAAATCGAGAGCTTAACAACATTTATATCCAACAGGCTTGTGAAATCAACACAACTAATAGTCGATTCTAATACATGTGCATCATTAAACACGCCTTAAACTTGCATTCAAGGATGAAACCTCCTTTCTCGGATAATCATATGGGAAATTTTATTTATAAGCTAGTGGTAGCAGTGGTTGATAAAAATTTAGACGATGGACTTCACTGTGTTATTAATCAAATGAGAGAAACCATTATAAAATGGAAGCAGAACACGAGCTGGAAAAGCTCTAAGATGGAGAAGATCATCTTCAAATGATGATGGAGAGAGCTGAGGCACGAGGTAGTGGGCAAGTAGTTCCAATCAGCTTCTCCGGTTGTTGCCAGATTCCAATTTATAAATGCGACTTAGATGGGTTAAGCCTTTGAAAGTCTCGAAGGATATAGTTTCGTAAAAATCCTGTTCTGTCTTAATTGTTCTAAACTGTTTCTGTTGGTTCCTTAATAAAAAGCAATCGTGTCAACAACCTTAAATTTTTCAGAAAAAATGCAAATACAAATATTAAACAAACAATGAACAAATTGATAACAAAGAATTGGTAATATAGTTCAGCATATCTTGTTTATGTCTGTGGGCCCTTACCCAGCTTAATAAACTTTCACGAATGTACAATAATTTTACCCAAAGCTTTACAAAGCCAACACCACTAAATCTTCGACACTATCCCTGTGAAGGTATTTCACTTCCAATAATACACCAACTTGTTCTAGCCTTTACAGAGAATTTTACAACAATGAATAAATACAAAAATAGAATCTCAAGTTATTGACACAATACTAACACAAATAAAAGAATCACTTGAGATAAAACACTCCTCTAAATATGTAGCTTCATCAATTTAAAGTGTGGGAAGTTGTTGAATAACATCTGCTGTGAACCTTTGAGAAGAATCATTGATCAATCCATACATAGCAGTATCAAGAAGACATCAATCGAATAATCATTTCATTACCGAAACTTCACAAAAATAGAGTTGCACCCTCACACACGTATTGGATTTTTTTCCAATTCAAAAATAATAATTTACCTGGCAGCAAAATTCACGCACATCATTGAGAAAATGTAGTTGCCCAAGGTAGATAAGATCACTAAAAAATCCAGCCACCAAAGATAACTCTAATCACTGAATTGGTTGCTAAAGGTAGCTTCAAAATTATCAAAAACTTTTCACATTATCTTTATTAAGATATGATGATTTTATCTCAAGTAAATCTCATCTTCACTAGGTTTTTATCCTTGATGCAATCTTATCTTCAAGAATACCACATAAGCTAGATTACTTATCATAATGATATTCCACGTATATCCAACTATGTCCAATTAAAAATAATTCCCAAAATTAATTAATAAAATATCATAAAAAATAACTTAACAATCTCCCCCTTTTTTTACATTATTTATTACATATAGGAAGTCTCCCTTAATAAGATAATTGGGCGCTTTCCTTTAATCAAACAGCAAGTTCAAACTAACATCAAGTTCATATCAACAGTTGTCAAGTTCACAAAAGCTGAAAGTACCCAGAAAATATCCAAAGAAACAATACTCCCAAATAAACAATAAGCCACCAATCATCTAATTTTTTTCCCTTGGGACAAAAGATGTCAAAAAGCAAGAATAAGCATCATGGGAAGCTGAGCAAAGAACCCTCTGCTTGAGTTGACAAAGGGTATCCAAACTCGCTTGAAACATGCCCTCAATTTGATCAATTTCAGCAAATAAAGTGACATACGAATTTACAATTAATGCAGTAGATTGTTCAGATGGCTCAGAAAATGAATATGGCAAGTCGATCACCTGACCTTGCTTGTTGACATTCAAAATATGAGGTGAGATGTTCAGCAAATGCACAAGTTCAAGAACATTGGAATATGTCTAGGGAATATCATGGGCATATAAAAACTGAGAAATAAGACACGAAAAATATAGCAAAGATTGATATTTGCTACCAACTGTAATCATAGCTTCAATAATAATTCTCCCCAAATTAAAATTTGCCTCGGTGCTGATGAAATAAACCAATTTAGCTTGAGTAGGATAAATTTAACAATGTGAGTACTAGGTAGCCAATTTGTCAATAGAAGCTTATAAAGCACAAAATATTTCTGCGACAACTTAAATGCACGTGCAGCAGAAATTTATCACCTGTTAAAATAGTAGCTAACATATTATTTGTCACAATCCAATCATCGTCATATACTTGAGCACCAATCAAATTATCAAACACCAAAAATGTGTTCAACCGATTCAGATCAAATATAATAACAGTACCTCTCACATACACCATATGATAACACAATGCAGACTCACCAAAACACCCATATCAATATTGTAGTGAAATTCTCTAACAAGTTTAGAATCATAGTGTTTTGGAAATAATGCAGCAGTCAATAGATTTCTCTCAATTAACAGAACATCCAAACAAAATTGTTGATATTCAACCAAATTAATAGGATGGTCGAGAACAAACTCAATATTTGGAGTCCTACTTCTATTATGCATTGGAAGAATAAAATTTGTAAGACAGAGCATCATCCACTAAAATTTGGATATGTATTTAATGGCGAGGCAGTTGGACTGATTTCTGAACAATGTGTTTAACCAGTCATCAGGAAGTAGTGGGAGTACCTTTTAGTGGTGAAACAACTAGAGATGCAGGAGCTAAAGGCTCAGTTAGAGCATCTTCTGAATTAGAGGAAGATTCCTATATCATATGAGACAACAACCTTCTAACATCATCATCAATAGTGGGTTGTTCCCAAATAGAGGAAGGCTCAGGAATAACTATGGGTACTATCGAGGAGGATCCAACAACTATTGTCGACCTACCACGAGGTCAGTTTTGTCATACATTTTTGGAACACCGAGGAGGGTCGGCGGTGGCTAGTGGGGATGCCATCAAGGATTGCTCCAAGGGAGGAGAAGAGGCTTGGTGTTTTGATTTTCTCATTGAAGCTACAAAAGAAAGACTACAAATGGAGATGAAGGAGAGATGGGTCAGTGGAGAGTGATAACTATAAGAGAGAGCCAAGAAAGAACAAGTAGTAAAGAGAGAGACCAAATACTCAAAAATGAAAGAAAGAGCTAAGTCAATGGAGCCAACATTTCAAAATAATAAAAAGGAGGGAAGGGGATGTGCGGTGGTAACACTAAAACTAAAAAAATTAGGGAATTTTGTCCCTTTCTATTTTTTAATAATAATAAGCTATATAGAAATACATAAAAAATGTAAAGCACAAAATTCCATAACCCCTCGAAGAAATTCAATCCTGATTAAATCAAAAGGTTTTGTAAAAATATCAGCTAGCTATTTTTCAGTTTCTATATATGAAAGAACTACAATTTTGATCTCTACAAGCTCTCGAATAAAATGATACTTCAAGTCGATGTGTTTGGTTCTTGAATATTGGACTGAATTTTTTGATATGTCTATGACACTCTTGTTATCACACATAATCATCAACACATTTTGATCAACTCCATAGTCTTCCAACATTTTCTTCATGTACAAAATTTGAGAACAACAATAATTAGTTGTAATGTATTCTGCTTCTGCTGTTGACAAGGAGATGAAAATTTGTTTCTTACTATACTATGAAAGAAACAGCCCTTGATGTGCGTTTTCGATCATCTAAATTTTCAGCCCAATTCGCATCATTATAACCAGCAAGATGAGAAGTAGAATCATATGAGTACCATAACCCAAACTCTGAAGTACCATTGATATACCTGATAATCCTCTTTACTGCTATCAAGTGTGACTCTTTAGGGTTGGATTGAAACTTAACACATACTCCAATGCTATAACAAATGTCTGATTTACTCGCAGTTAAATAAAGTAGGCTCCTAATAATGCTTTTACAAAAACTTAAATCAACAAATTTTCCATGATCATCTTTATTCAACTTTGTTAACACATTTGTAGTTGTTCTAGCATGATGTGCATTTTCAAGGACAAATTTCTTCACCAAATTCTTTGCATATTTGGTTTGTTATATGAAGATGTCATCTTTCACTTGCTTAATTTGTAACCCTAAAAATAAATTCAATTCACCTACCAAGCTTATCTTAAACTTATGTGTCATTAACTTTACAAAGTCTTCCACCATTTTCAGATGAGTGAAGCCAAACATAATATCATCAACATATATTTTTGTGATCATTAAATTTGATCTAAAATTTTTAAGAAATAAAGTCGTATCTACACTACCCCTTTTATATCCTTAGTTGAGTAGATGTTAAGTGATTCTTTTATACCAAACCTTTGGCACTTCCTTGAGACCGTAAAGAGCCTTTTTAAGCTTAAATACATGGTCAACATGTATTGAATCAATAAAGCCCTTTGGCTGTTCGACATATAATTCTTTTTGTAGAAACCCATTTCATTATGCAATCTTTACATCCATTTGGTAGAGTTTGAATCCTTTCATACATGTTATGGATAAAAGAAGTCTAATTTGACTCAAGTCTTACCACTAGAGCAAAATTTTCTTCAAAATTAATGCCTTCAATTTGAGAGTATCCTTAAGTAACTAACCTTGCCTTATTTATAGTCATATTGCCTTTGTCATCAGTTTTGTTGCGAAATACCCATTTTGTTCCAATCACATTCACATTTGATGGCCTTGGCACCAATTCCCAAATATCATTTCTAGCAAATTATGTTAACTCTTCTTACATGGCCACTTTTTGAAATTCATCTTATAATGTTTCTTTCATATTCCTTGGTTCAAAAGAAGAAGTACAAAATAAAAGCCCAGCAAGTTCCTTATAATCTGCCCTTTTTCTTTTTCTTATTTTCCTTCTATCACTAACTTCACCAATTACTTTCACAATAGGATGATTTTGTTTGATTTATGATGGAGGATATCTGTTGAAATCATCTTTCCTTGAGTCTTCATTATTTAAAAGAATTGTTTTAACATCAGATGCCTGGTTAGTTTCTTCCTTCGAAGTAACTAACTAATCCTTTGTTTGACCAATTTCTTTACCAGTAGCAACTAATTATAAATCTAAGCAATTATTGGTTTTTCTTTCACTGTGTCTTTGTGATGGTTTGTGAGATGGTTTTAAAGATTTTCTTCTACGACTTTATTAAGTATTTGATGCATGTCATCTACTATAACATTTATGGATTCCATCACTGTCTTAGTTTTTTGTGAATACTTGATATGCCTTACTATGGATTGAATATCTAAGAAAGATGCCTTGATCACTCTTCAAATTTTCGAAGCTTTTCACAATCTCTAAGAATGTAACACCTATTTCCAAATACATGAAAGTAGCTGATATCTAGTTTCTTTCCCTTCCAAAGTTCATAGGATGTCTTATTCAAAATGCTTCTAAGATGAACTTTGTTGCATATATAGCATATTGTGTTTACTTCTTTAGCTTAAAACCTTACTGATATTTTTCTTCCATTCAACATAGATTTGGCCATTTCTTGAAGAGTTTGATTCTTCCTATCTATAATTCCATTTTGTTGTGGAGCATTAGGTGTTGAAAACTCTTGCATGATACCATGTTTATCACAGAAATTGTTGAAACTTGCATTCTCAACCTCTCTTGCATGATTTGATCGTATTCTCAACACTGTCATATTTTTCTGATTTATAATCTTCACACATAAGCTCCTAAAGTCCTTAAATCCATTTAATTTTTCTTTCAAGAAAGTTATGTATCTCGAATAATCATTAACATATATCAAGAAATACCTTATTCCATCGATGCTAATGTGTTGTGTTAGACCAACTAAATCCATATGAATTAATTCCAATATATAAGAAGATGTAATATGTCTAACCTTTTGTGTGACACTCTTGGTTGTTTGCCCATATGACATGCACTACACATACTCTTGTCATCATTGTTCATTATGGGCAAGCCTCTTATCGCTTTGAATTTTCTCAACTTGTTAATAAGATCATAGTTGACATAGTAAGCTTTTGATGCCATTCATTTATATTATCATTATATGAGACTGATTTACAAGAAGAACTGACCTGTAACATATAACAATTATCTACCAATCTTCTACCACTCACTAAACATTCTCCTTACCTGGTTAACACCCTGCATTCATCACTAGTGAACTTAATCAACAAACCATCATCACAAAGCTGACTAATATTTACCAATTGAACCCTCTGAAATACCATTTGTAACAACTTCTAACAATTTGGCTTTATGTGCTTGTTTACCCTACAAAAGTGACATGTAGGTATAAATTTTCATGAGATTTCACTTTTAACAGATGTAGCTTCGATGTTTTTCTCATATAATAGGTGCTTAATTGATTATGAATTTATTCCATAACATTTAGTGATTATTGCCATAAAAGTGCATAAGATACTTACTTTGATTCATATGTGATATTAGGCACAATTCGAAAGCAAAGACGTTAGAGTGAGTCGAAAAAATGATATTTGGGCCATTTTCTAAAGATTAATTTTCACTTGTCTTCATGGAACAAGAAGAAGAAAATTAAAAAACAAGAAAGATCAACTGAGCTCAAAAATTATTGAAAAAAATTATTACATAACTGTGAGCTCACGAATTGTTGAAAAAAATTATTGCACAATTGAGCTCACGAATTTTTGAAAAAGACAAGAAAAATGAAAACAAATAAGAAAAATCAACAGTTGTGCATGGGAATTTCATGTGATAGCCCATGCAACATGAATTTAATGGTTAGATCGTTGAACAAAAACGGCAGCATTGTATAGTGAGGAAGGATTTAAACGCAACGCAGTAGGTGTAAGAATGGAGAGAAAATGACATCGCATAAGATGGACAACAAAAGATGACTAAACCACTAGCAGCTAGGAAGGAAACAACAACACTGGTGGACAAATAGAAGCAAGCATGAAAGGGTAGCGCAGCTGGTGAGAGTATTGGCTGAATAGGTATTTTTAGGCTAAATCGAGGGGGAACTTCGGGAGCTTCAGGAGAGCACGAAGATGAAGGCAAGCTCTCCACCATGAGAATATCTATAGAGGGGTAGCTTTCCAATGCTAGTTCAATGTGGATATTGACACTGATGACCTGATTAAGCACTCTTTCTTTGTTTTTGTTGTTTCTTTATCCCTCTCTTTAGAAATTGATTGTGTTATCTTATGTTAATTGATTTGGGTTTTGTGTATGGATAATCGTATTCTTGTTATCGTTTGATTTTTTACATAATAACCTATTGGGTATTGTGAAAAGATGATTTTAATGCATTCGTTGGATCATTTATTTACAAACCCATTGCTAGAATTTACATATAATTTGTAATTGTTAAATTTGAAATTCATTGGTAGCGACTAATGATTCGTAATCATTAGGGATAATATAACCTAGGTTAATGGAGCATTGTATGTTGTTGTTGCCTTAATTAATCGGTTTTCTAATTTGTAATGTTATTGCCTAATTGAATCTAGAGATCATATCCTAAATTATTCAGTAGTTATGTTTAATTAATGATCGTATCTTAATTAAACATAACTTGAGGGAAAACTCAAGTTAATTTTGTTAACCTTCGATTAATAGTTTTTAGGAGAGTTTTGAGAACAACAAATCATTGGAAAATGTTTAATTATGGTTGTAACAGCCCAGACCACCCGCTTGCAGATATTGTCCGCTTTGAGCCTCGGCCTCTCGGGCCTCGTGCTCTCATTTTGGTGATCTATTCAAAGTTCTTTGAGTGAATGAAATTTTGTAACAGCCCAGACCACCTGCTTGCAGATATTGTCCGCTTTGAGCCTCGCAATGTGCCATGTTCACCTACTATCACTTCTCCAATATATTCGATCACACTAAGATTCACTCCCATTAAAATTTATTTCTACCTTCTTGAATATGCCCCAACTATCCTTTATGCTCACTTTGATCTTTAATATCATCACGTTATTTCTATTGACTTCTTTTCTCAAAGTTATAGAATTTGAACATTCCATAAATGACTTTGCACATCTAATGCCTCCAAGATCTCGGAGCAATTTCTATCATAGCAATTCTAAACCATGTATCAAAATCAACTCATAAGGCTTTCATAGTCTGATGCATATTAAAAACCACTTTTCACTATTACAACGGATTACATCTTAATCTCTGATGTGAAATTTCTTATATATTGTATCATCTCCAAATCCAAATGATATTATTATCCTGAGTGTCATATTCCTCAAGTATTCAAAACGTCCCTTTTTACCTTTCAAACATACTCACAATACCATCTATGATCACAGTCACTAATTAATACTATTTTACTTGGATCACTCAAATCTTTAATATCATGACATTGGGATATCATTAACTCCAACAGATAGCACTCAAATTTTTTTCCTGGGTTAATTTCTTGCAATTTCTTAGGCGACTAATTCCTCAATGAAAATACTATTGTCTCATGTCATTTTTAGTCTCCCACTTGACTTCTTGTCTCTAATGATTTTCTCTTTTCATTCGAATTCCTTT
>JANIIA010000192.1:66118162-66128371 GCA_027478495.1 Erythroxylum alaternifolium | reverse complement strand
TAGTCAAATTCATTAAGAACAAGCAATTATAAGTTATCACACTAGTTCAGGATATCTCTATCTCTAAATCTAATGTGTTTATCTTCCTAGTGCACAAATTATACTTCACCTCTCAGTTCATCATATAATTCCTAAGATTGCATCTATGGTGATCAGGTATAGAAACAACAATTAAGTTTAAGAAAGATAAATATAACAAAAAAACTTTCATTCAAAACCAATTAATCCATAAAATATAAATCAATCCCCCAAAGTAGGCTACATCCCTAACCCTAATTGGGATTTAGTTCAAGAATATGATAAAAGAATCCATACAAATAAAGATAATCCACATCCAAGAAAGACTAGAGAAAAGATTGAAAGAAATCAAAACAAAATTGCTTCTAATTTTTGATTGAATCCTTCTTGATCTTCCTCTTGGCTTCATTGGGTGCCTCCTTGGGTCCTCCCCTAGGTTAAGATAGGTGGCTACCCTTTATAGGCCTTAAAAATAAGTATTTATAGTGCCTTGGGATCTAAAAAGCTTAATTTGAGTCAAATTGGGAAAGAAAAGTCGCAAAATTGCCTTCTATGTCTATTAGGCTGACCGTATGTCAGTTAGGAGGACATATGCTATATTTTTGAGTGAATTTCAGTCCAAATGGCTAGTAAATTTCCATTAAGCAGACTTCATATCTACTGGGCAAACCTTCTTAGGTTTTTTAGCTTTCCAACTCCGCTCATATCCGTTTGGAGGGATATCATGTCGTTGGGCAGACATACACTGGACATCTATAGAAACATGCAATTTTGACCCTTTAGACATCATAATCTCTCCCCAAATCTGCATGGAAGTTGTAGAACTTAGAGTCTTCTTTGAAAACGTACTTGAATGACCTTAATCTGATATTCACAGCGAAAGTTATGCCTCTTGCCCCAAAATCTATCCATTTGCACCTATTAAGCAATAAAGTTGAAATGTGGGATAATTAACCAAATACAACTCAAAATTCACATAAAAATAAGTCAAATTAGTTTCAATTCATCCCAAAATCATATATAAATTATTGACTTATCAAAAACTTTTAAAAGTCTTAGAGGGAAAGTGACTGTTCAAATAGAGTCTTCTCTTTTAAAATGACAGGAACTACTAATTAAAATTATGGAAAAACAATTAGAAACACATGAAAATGTAACAAAAGGCCAAGCTTTTAATATTCTTCTAAAAATGAATGTAGTACAAGAAAACAGAAATGATATAAGCATGGATGTAATAGAAATTGCTAATGCTCAATATGAAGGTAATCATGTATTATACTATTATTTAAATGATTTCTCTATTGTAGACTGACATTAATAATTAATTTGAATATGTAATTTATGGAGAAAAAGGGAGAGGTCCAACTTTCCTCATCATAAACGATTTATAGAACAATGCAAACTAATTTTTTTCAATGCTCTTAATCAGGTAATTGGTCCTGATGAGAAGATGTTAACTAAATTCACACTTTTTTTTAGGTACTATGGCTTGTAAACAAAATCTTGAATGACTAAATCATTTCAATTAATGTAACGTTCTTAAAGAACCTATATGGAAATATGTTAATGTATAAAACATTTTGTTAATACTCTTTTCAATTTGATTTATGAAATTTAAATGAACATTGATTGCATTGCAGAAGAGATATATTCTGCCCTTAAAAGGTAAATAATGGACTTTGAAGACTGTTGGGGATGCATGGAGAAGTTATAAGTATAGGATAAAGCGAGAGTATTTCAAATAGTAGACAACATATGCAAAAAGAATAGTTGATTGTCCCAAACACGTAAGTAAAAAAGTCTATGAGGAGCTTATTGCTTATTGGAGCCACCAAGATGTATTAGTACCTTTTTACAAATTAGTTTCATAATATCTAACTAATATAATGTTTCAAAATGTTGCAAATTATTGGAACAAGTATTCAAAATATAAAACAATGAATTGAAATACATATAGCTAGTCCTAAGGGTACGTTTCGTAACTAGGAATGAAGATGTGGGAATGGGTATGCAACTTACATTCCTTAATTTTTACTTGTTTGGTTGTTAGTAATGGATAAGATAAAGATTGACATATCTGTAATGAATTTTAGAATTTTTATTTCCAAGGCAGATGCGGGCATAATCGGGAATCAGATATTAAGAATAACAAATAAACGTGAGTAACTGAAACTCGTTTTTTCCCTTCTTTTTCTTTATGTTTCATCTCAATTGAAACTCTCTATTCACTTTTCCACTCTGGTTGCCTTATTTAAATTAGTTAATAATCATTTTATTTTATTTTATGATTTTATATCATAAAATAAGTTCATTACGATTTTTTAAAATTTTATTCTTATAAGAAAAATCATACACAATTATTTAAAATTTAATAATTTATTAAATCATTAAAAATAATATTGATTATTTATTTATTAAATATAAAAAATTTATTAATATTAATATAAAATAGTTTAATTAATTATTTACAAAATCAATCATATAATAATCAAATATAAGTAAAAAATTGCCATTATCATTTTAAATATTTGATACCAAATACCGGTATAACTATTAAGTTCAATACTCTCGTTTCTAGTGGTTATATATCAAACACACATAATCAGTAATTCTATTCCTATTTCGATTTCCACTTTTCAGTCCCATTCTCATTTTTTAATTATGATTCCCTTATTATTGGTTGCCAAACGAGACCTAAGAGTTTTGCAAGCATTTAAGCTAAATTGGTAAGTTCTTCATTGAGTTATAATCTATCAAAAAACTACTTAGATTTTCCAAATTATTTCAAAATTCTATTTAACCATTGTTTCCATGGATAATAAAATGAAAAAGTATCTTGTAACTTATAAAAGAAAGCTTGGAAAAGTGTACAAACAATCTACCAAAGCTATAAAAGAGAAAATTGTGAATAATATTTTATCTTGTAACAATTTTTCTATGTTGTTGCTACTTTCATTTAGATGCCCAATTTTGTTGTTTATTACCTATGCTTATGATCTTCTTATATCGTTATGCCATGCATATCGCCTAGATTTCATGTCATTTGTTTTGCTGTTATCGCTCTGTTCTTGTTATCAATACAAGTTGTTTCTAGTATAACTAGAATGATAGTAGGTTTCTTTATTTTTATATGTGGTGCATCATTATTATGACTACAAGTTTATTTATTTTCTATTTGAATTATAAATGTTGTTATTATGTTATATTTCCCATAAACTTGCAGTCACACTCTGTAGAGAATGGTATTACAGAAGAAGAGAATGATATAACAAATGAGTTTTGTATTTGCTTATGTTGTATTTTATAAGAGTAATTACATCTCTATTTATAAGTGCATACTCATACTAAGATACGAAGTTGTGTACTTATCATATTTATGAGTATTACAATAGAATGATGAGGGTTTATAATAGAATGATTTGCATTATCAACAAGGGATAAGAAGAGATCATTTGGATGATGATTTGCTATCGTATTGAAGAAGTGAATAAGAAAATGATAGTCAAAAGCTTAATGAAGTTGTCGCTAATAAATGAGTGATAAGGACTGGATGTAATAAACTAGTTGGAAGAGGTGTGAAATCATATAGCATGAAGGAAAATAATATGGCAAGTGAGGCCTTTTATAAAGTTCTTAATGAGTATCTACAGTCCATTAAGATTGCATTGGAGGAAGAGACGAATTAGAAAGTAGAAGTTGAAAAAGAGAGAATGAGAAAGGAATTAGAATAAGATAAAGCTAAATGCTTGGAAATAAAAAAGGCAACTAAAACAAGATAAAGCAGATATGGAAGAAATGATGTAACAAATGTTCTCTCATTCAATTTTGGCTTGATAAGCGAACAACAATAATATAAACATGCTTTATACATTGATTACAATTAGTCAATCAAGAAGGGAATATTTTATTTCTCCAAATCTTAAATATCAACGTGAAGAAAATCATGTGAAAAGTTCCTTAATTCACTCCTATTACATGCCATTTACTTATCTTTTTCATTAAGATTAATTACAAATTATTTTTACTTATTTTTCTATTTTCAAATATGGTGCACTAAATGTAGATTTGTAAAAAGAATTGTATCGTTATATTATTATTTTTAATTTTCTTGATTAGATAGAGGCCACAATAAAGTAGTTGATATTTTATTTTTAGATATATCAACATGGTTAAGAGCATAGTTATTTTAGAATAATTCTAATTTACTTGTTCTTTTTAAGAAACTGATGATTAGGAATGGATAAGGAGGGACTTTGTGAAGGATTTTGGATTGTCCATATGTATTTGTTTTGTCTTGTATTTTGGTTGATGCATTTCTATTCCATATAGACTAGAGAAAAATAATATAAGTGCTTATTTAGGTATGATTTTTGGCTATTGTATTTTTAAGATGTTAAAGTTTGAATTTCGTAAGTCTATACGAAGTATATGATAGCATATATAAATACAATTTTTTTAACCATTGATATTTGATAGTATATATTTTAAGGAATGCATTAATGTATGTATGACTACTTTTAATACTATATATTGTTGTATTAATGAATATTATATGACTACTTTTAACACTAATATTATGATAGTTTCAGATAATCGGTTGTTCGTGATTATTTATTTTTTTGCCTTTTAATATGATTCTATTTCTTTTTACAAATATAAATTTGCAGCTTAATAAATGAAAATTGCCTTTATACCATAATTTTATTGTTTCATTTTTGATGAAAATTTTCTTTTTCTAAAACAAAGTATTTGTTGTCTTTGAAAATTTTAGTATTGCAATATTTTTAATTAAAGTTTGTTTCTTTTACAAGTAAAATTTATTTCTTACTCAATAACAAGGGTTTACGATTGTTATATTAACAAGTCATTGCTAATAAAAGGGTAATTATTGCTTTTGTTGTTTTAAAAAAATCAGTTCATTACCTTTTAAAATTTCAAACTATTATTATATATTCATTTAACATTGTTGCTATAGTTCGTAATTGTAATGTTACGTTATTTAAATTTTCAAATTATTGTTGTTTAATGAAGAAATTTTACTTTATTTGATAATATAAATTCTAATAAAATACCTTTTTGTTTGTTACCTAATATCTTTTATGTTCCTCAAATAGGAAAAGAGCTCAATAGAAAGACAAAATCTTCATGCCAACCATAAAAGAGGATCCAACTTAGGTATGATGATGACGACGACTTAAGGCCTTGGATCGATCTTAGGAATCCTAAACCTAGACCAAAGAATCACTCTAAACTACTAAGAGAAGTTGGAAAAATTAATTTGATCCAACCAAGATGCTCTATGCCCTCAATTTCTAAGGGGAACCTCAAACCATTACCTTGTATGATGAGGAGATCATATAAGAAAGATTTTTCACCTTTGGAGACCCAAACTTATAAAACCACTGAAGTATCTATCGGACCATACTTTACATTTACAGGTATCAGTCTACATGGCAATCATGTCCCTGTCTCTCTAGCAGAAAAAGGGCACAACTAGTTAATACAAAATGTTATAGCATAAAACAATGTCCTTCGAATAATCGATTCAAAGTTTGATGGTCTGTCTCAACAGACACAAGACCTAAATTCAAAAGTTGACGCTATATCTTTTCAAGTGAGACAGTTACATCAACGACTACTCAATCAAGCTACCCAACTTGATTCAAATATGAGAAGATATATTGACCAACATTATTATGGCCCAGAGTTATTTAGAAAGGAAAGAGAACTTCAAAAGGTTCAGGAAGACCTTAAGAGCATTAAGTCAGATATGGCTAAAGAACATTTCAGAGCTATGTATGATCCATATCCCTCAACATTTCCAACCACATGACTTACCTATAACACCTCATCCTATCCTGATGCTATTGACTATGGAAAGGTTTTCAAGATTTCTTATTTGTTGTTCAGACAAACCCTTTCAAAACCATCAAAACCTTCCAAGTCAAACCTGCTAGCAAAAGATATTCTGTCAAGTTTTAAACTTCTATAAACACCACCACCTTCTCCACCACAAGAAAGACCCTCATCTGACACACCAAAATATCCTATGCCCAACCAATAATTAATCGCTACCTTTCAATTAGTACCAGACAATTCTGATAGCTAAGATTATGATTCTTTTACAGAAAACTCCAAAAGCTCATAACAACTTGCAGATCTCACTCAGATATCACAAATGATGATGGTCATTCTACAATCTTCCCACACAAAAGTTGAACCTGAGATTGATTATGCTGAATCAATGGTTGAACCGGTTAGATTACAGATAACTCATGTCTATAAACCTACTTCAGGTCCATGGTTCACTTTTGATCATGTTTCACCAACAAAATGGAGAGACTGACTATATGAATTCAATGCGTGGATAGATCTTCAAATGACAAGGGCAAATATATCTCTTAAAGACATCTTAATAGAATTTGTCTTTAGAATGACAAGAACTTTAAGAGAATAGCTCGAAAGCCTTGGTGAATACAGCGCATGTAAGTCTTACAGTTGATAGAAGCCAATTCCTTATTAGATATGATCCATAAAGAGTCCATTGATGATTGTCAACTCATTGATCAACAAAGCCAACATAAATACTTTGAAATGAAGTGTTGCTCTATGAACTAAAAAGATCTACAAAAGTATTTCCGAAGAATGTATGAAAAATATTATACGCTCAATAGTTTCAATGATGTCAATCTTCGATACACATTCATTGCTTCCATTTTTGGCGAGTTGTAGCCTGAATTACAGAGAACAATCAATTCTCTTTATAGAGACATGTAAAAAATCTCTCTTCATAGAGACATGCTTAAAATCTTTACGTGATTATTCTTTCAGCCTCAATTTGTTTGACAGCAAAATTTAAATATGTTTTCGACGATATAAAATTTGGATTTCAAAACATAGAATTAATGGTCTCTTCATCTCTGTTCTATAACATGACAGGCCTAGCTTAGTGGGGAAACCTCCAATCTCTATCGTGGTTGTCTTGTAACAATTGGAAGCTGAGTAATGT
Source organism: Erythroxylum alaternifolium (assembly GCA_027478495.1). Taxonomy (NCBI): domain Eukaryota; kingdom Viridiplantae; phylum Streptophyta; class Magnoliopsida; order Malpighiales; family Erythroxylaceae; genus Erythroxylum; species Erythroxylum alaternifolium. The sequence continues at coordinate 66,121,344 of JANIIA010000192.1, read as the reverse complement.
TTTGAAAGAAGCAATCATTTGGAGCTTGTCAAGGCCCATTGAGCAGTATTCTAAAGTTATCCTGTACCATCTTCTTAATCCTTTTATTTTATGGAAAGTTGGGACACTTCGAAAACAGAATATCACCATCAATATGTTCCTTGCACACTGCTAAGGTAATATTCCATGGAATGATACTTCAGTCTATGCACACGAGTAGTGACTTTTGCATTGAAAAAAGATGATTTGTAAAGAATCCAAGCTTCTTCGATAGGTAGGAAATTTCATTCATTGCCACTCTTTGCATTGGAGACGAGTCAATCTCCACCATTTTCAGATTGGTCTTTGACAGCCTCCTAGGGTCATTTCCTTTTGCACCTTTACATATGTTAAAGGTTTTGGTTCACTAGAAAAAAACCATAATTTTTGTACCGCACACATTGAGTAAATGTCCCAACTTTTACATGGTCTGTATCAGAACATGGTAGTCGAGTCAGCAAGTTGTTTTTTCTTTAACGTTAATTGGTTTTTATGATGTGGAAGCGACTTCATCTTTCTTCTTTATATTTTACCGGGGAACCATGCCTTATCTGTGGTGTCGTGTTTTTGCATGCAACGTCTTTTATCTTGTTTCTTTGTGGAGACACACGCACCATGCACTAAACCTTCGAATAGATTGCAATAATTTAGTGTCTACATTTGCTTTAGGTATTTAAAGCTTTTGTTGGGTCTGAAAATTGAGAGACTGATTAAAAAAGTTAATCTTATGGGAACGTTTTTGGGGCACATCATACCTGGCTTGGCCTTGACCCTTCTGGGTTTATGGCATACCATGAATACCATCAGAGCGTACTGCTGCAAAGGCTCTGCTAACTTTACAGTCAAGTTTTGGTATCCATTTTATGGCCCTCTTTCCAGACTCAAGCACTTGGAACTCATCTTCATTCTCTCTTGCTCAATCTTAGCTATTCTGGCCCAAATTTTGGAGTTCCCTGTCCTCCATGTAAGTTTCAAGCTTGTTAACTTGGAACATGCTACCATGTTTCTTCACCTAGCCATATTTGCAGGTTTTACTCTTTGTGCAGAGGTATCTCAAACATCAAGCATCCTTTCCGGGGTCACTGGAATCCTTGCAGCTTCTGTTTTTGGTCAAGAGCTTTTTCTGCTACATTTTCACTCAACTGACCATGTTGGACTTGAAGGCCATTATCACTGGCTATTGCAAATCATTGTGTTTGTCTCTGTAGTGGCAGTTTCAGCTGCTGCTAGCTTTCCAGCCAATTTCCCTGCAGCTCTCGTTCTTTCAGTTTCAGTTATATTCCAAGGATGTTGGTTTATGAACATGGCACTTATGCTATGGCATCCTGGATTTGTTCCCGAGGGTTGTTTTATGCAGTTGGACGAGACCAGTTTGGGTCATATGCATGGAGCTGTGGCTTGTAAATCAATTGATGCAGATACGAGGGCCAGAGCATTAGCAAACTTGCAATTCAGTTGGATACTTCTTGGAATCTTGCTCTGCACAGGGTGCATTTGCCTCAAATTAGCTCGAAACTGTGTGCCAAGAGGCCAGTCAACCGAGTATGAGCAACTTCGCAATAGGAGCACGGATGCCTCAGTTGCCATTGACAGCTTAAAGACATGTCGTATCTGAAAAAACGGCTGGTGTCCAAAAGGGGATTGCCTAAGCCACGGAACTTCTAAATCTTAAAATCCATCCAAGTGGGATATGACCCTCATATCCTATGATTTATGGAATGTTATAGTAATAAGCCCTCTTCAGGCTAGTGAGAATGAAGTCGTAGCTTCAGACAACAACATATAACTATAAAATCAGACACCATTTTTTCTGCAGCAACGTTATTTGTTCATTATGTTGGCTGACCATTGATATTAACATGACACAAAATTTAGCGTAGTAAAAAGCCAAGCAATGACTGAAATACAAAGGTATTTTGTCAAGCTTGCTAATTAATCCCAGTTGCAAATCTGCTAGAGCTTCCCTTTTCCTGAGCGTAACACAAATAGACTACGGAAGGTAGTATCAGCCCAATGACAACATCCATTTCTTCTTGTGTTACTCTTACTCATGCTAACAAGAGCATCCAGACAGTCCACAGAATCCGTGATCCCGAGGAAAAACATTAAATTAAATCAAAGGCTTGTTGAAATTTTCAGGCTGAGAATTTGGATGGTTAAGACTAAATGCTACAGCAAGTACACTCGTTATGACAATAGCAACACCTTTTACTGGACAGGCACTAATTTCTATTAGCAAGTTTTCATAACCAGATCTCCCTTCATATTACTTTGCCCCTGCTACCGGTTGGAGAATCATCTTATAAACGGAAAGCACATAACAGTACTTTAGATCCAACAATGTATATATAGATTTCAGCTTTCATGATCAGAAAAACAGGAATTGTGATTTAAAAAGGCTAAAATTGTGGCGTTGGAATTTGATTTCTTGCTGTCAAATATTTGTGAAGTCACTTAAATTTGACAAAACAAGTTGGAGCTTTTCAACGGATGGTTTCATGTAACATACTTCCAGGATTGCCAAAATTTTACTCATTTCCGAAAGAGAAGGATAAACTGTCACAAGAATCCTATTGCAAGGATTCAGAAATTCCTAAATTTTCTCTAACCTTTGTATTAATAGTACTAATTGTGCATCAGAAACAGCAAGTGGCCCAATTTTTGTTGACCAGTTAAAACGAGTTCCAATGTCATAAAGAAAGCATCTTTGATCAACTTTTGTGCTTTCAGACAAGCAAGTTAAGATTCACATCTTTATCTCTTGACACAGTTTCCAAATGGAATATCCAGACCAATTGATTTCCAAATAAATTAAATATCAGAACTAAAGATAACAAGGATTACGAAACCAATTCAACAGCTGAATAATTCTCAGTCTGCCTCCTCCAATGACGCTTCAATGCGGAGAAGAACAAACCCAACAGCAACTCCAACAAGAACCAGACCATTCATAATTGCAGCAATCCTGAAAATCTCAGCAACAGCACTGCAGGTTGAAGAGAATGCACCACCACTTCTGCCATTGTCTTTTGATGGAGCTCTCAATGAGCTCACAACTTTTGCAAATGACTGCTCAGTGCTCACTGGTAGGCCTAATGAGATAACTCTGTTGTGAGCTTTTAGCCCGTCAAATGAATTCACTCCTGTTACGTACCTGACGTTCA
>JANIIA010000192.1:66048690-66068573 GCA_027478495.1 Erythroxylum alaternifolium | reverse complement strand
TTCTTTTAACAAGTTAGAGAAGTTCTTATCAAGAAATATTAAAGATTTTGTATTCACGAAAAGAATACACAATTCAATGCCCCTTCTTGTATATATCATATATTGTACGTAAATTCTATATTAAGGTGTGATTTACTTCAGTTAGAAGTTTGGAGATGATCTTATAGATCACATTACAATAAGACATCATCCAGGTTCTTATATTAGGCTTTTTAGGAACTGGTGGAATAAATGTTTTGTTCAAATCCTTAAGTATGTACCCTAAATCAAAGAATTCTAGGAAGGATACTAATTCACTTGTTATGTGGTAGGTTCTTATTGAATCTTGATGGATTTTTTTTCTTTTCCCAATATTGTCTTTCCTCTTTATCTTTGTCTACTTATTTCGACTTCTAATTAGATGTTTTCTTTAAAAATTGATATACCAAAACGGTCTCTCTTTTCTTTATAGCCACCACTCATTTAATAATGAAAACTCTAATTTTTACGACCAACACAACCCTAATAAGGGATCGTAATGAACTCCTATGTTATTTCACCTATCCTTCTAAAACTTTTACATAAAAATTACTGTCGATATAGGGATGAACATGTATCTATATTATCATTATATTGACTACATATGGGCTAAAAATGAAGCATGTTCCGAGTCTTTGGAGAAATAAAACACCCTTCCTTTAAATATAACCTAGACACGGGGGTGTGCTGGTGATATGTTACTTGTGTAAAGATCTCCTTGTGAAATATAATAGGGAGTGTTGGAATACAGCCAGTAATATATTACTATATTACTATCAAGTTTTAACTATTTTCTTCAAATCTGCCAAAGTTGCTCCAGATTGATTAAAAAAGCTTCTTTAAAGTTATTTACTTTTCCTTTAACAGGATGAAATAAGATCTCGAATGAAATATAAATTATTTTAACTGTCAAATCATATAAAATTACCTAAAATACAAGTACAATGCTATCAAAATCATGTTAAAATAAAGTTATTTAACACATATCATTAAGCTTCTCAAGTTGCTTAATATTGCATATGTTTTTCATAGAAAAAATGTGTGAATCAAGTGATGTTATGTATGGTTCATATACAAGGGTGCAATCTTAAAGTTTCTTGAGAAGAACATGAGTGTTTTCTTATATATCTTTGGATAAACATGGTCTATAATATAAGTATGGCCCAAGATGTATTCCCTTTTTAAAATCATGTATAAAGATATATGATGAAGATAACAGTCATTATAGCTAAAGTGTTATTGTAGAAGGCACAATCTAAGACATAAACATGTCACATACTATGTCCAAATGTGTGAAGAAGTAGAAGGATTTATAATCAGATGCCATAAGCAAGCCAAAAATAGTGCAATGTTCTGAAATTAGATAATGAGATCCTCGTCATGTCCTAAACCATGTCAAGACAATCCACCTTATTTAAAAACACATTTTTTATGAACTTCAAACTCTAAGAGAATAATAAGACTTAGATAAGTTGGATTATGTTTGATAGGGTGTAAGTTAAGTATAATTATACCAGCTAAAGTTTGCAATTAACTATACTTGCATAAACTTAGTCTACATATGAAAAAAATCGATCTTTAAATAAGTTATTGATTAATATAGTGAAATCAACTAGTTTTGGCTCTTGAGGATGCATGCATAAGTAATTGAATAAATCTCATTTAAATTCTTCTTATAGGTTCTTTTTTATTTCTTTCTTTCATATAAATGTATAAAAGTGTAGTTTAGGCAATAATGACTTCAGTTGCAAACTTTGAAGTGCGAAAGTTCAATGGTATCGAGAACTTCAAACTGTGGTAACATAAGGATCTATTAGCACAATATCACTTGCTAAAAGGATTTTGAGAGAATAAACCAAAAGACATGGATGAGCTTGACTGGGAGGATATAAGTTACAATTAGCTGGACCATTTGATTATATATGATACGCAAGGTCACATACCATGTCATAGATAATGCATCCTCTTTAGAGATATTGAATAAGTTGGAGAGTCAATATATGTCAAAGTCTCTCACAAACAAGTTATATTTGAAGCAAAGACTATATAGGCTAAAGATAGGAAGGAATAGGTTTAGAATAATATATCAATATATTCAATCAAACAGTCGATGGTTTATTAAGTCTTGACATGACTATTACAAATAAGTATAAAGCAAGTATTATGCTTTGTTCTTTATCTTTTTCATATGAATATTTGGTGACCACATTCACATTGGATAATAAGACAGTGTAGATCACTACAGTGCTATTGATTCATAACCAATAGAAACTTAATGCTAGTAAAATCTCTCAAGTTGAAGGGTTGTATGTGAGAGAAAATCATAATCATAGAAGGAAGAAAGGGAAAGATGGCTCATATAAGTTGAGTTCTAAGTTGAAACCTAAAGGTGGAAAAATATTCTAGTATTACAAGTGCAAGTGTACTAGACATATCAAAAGGGACTATCCAAAAAAAAAAAAAAACAGAGTAAAGGGATGAAATGAAATTGATGATTCACTAAGGTTTGCTAATGTTCTGCTAAACAGGGACTTGGATAGTAGTGACCAAGACATGTTCTACATTTTAAGCAACCAATTTCAAGACTCATACCTTCAAGATATAGGATACTAATATCACATGCAACCAAATAAGGATTTGTTTCTATCATATATATTAGGCAATTTTGGGAGTATCCAATTAAGGGATGATAAAGCTAACAAAATCATCAAAATAAGATAGGTCATAATCAGGATGTTTGATGGCATTAATAGGATATTGAGTGGTGTCTAGCATATACAAGATTTGAGGAAGAACTTAATCTCTTTAAGAACATTACGTAAGAATGGATTTAGATATAAAACTATAAAGATAATATTAAAATGTAATATTAACATGGTAAAAAGTATGATGACTATGATGAAAAGGAAAATTTTGGGAGAAAATATCTTCAAACTAATAGGGAGCGCAATTGTAGGAGTAAAAGTTGTAGTATTAGAGTCAAAGGAAGAAATTTTAGTATTGAAGTCAGAGGAAGAGAGTACGACATTATGGAACATATGGTTGGGTCATCTCGATAAGCGAGAGATGATGAAACTTTATAAGGAGAGTTTATTAAAGGGTTTCAAGCACTATAAGGTAGACTTTTGCAAGTTTCTTGCGCTTAGTAAAAATTCTAGGATGACCTTTAAAGATGTGATATTTGGAAAATGGCATATGTTGAGGCAAATATATGAACAGGACATGACAAGGTTAATAGAGCAGTACAGGCTCAAAAGTGGTACAAGTAGGACTATAATAGCTTATAACAAATTCTAAGGAGGTTAAAAATTCTAGTTCGAGAGACAGAATAATGTTAAAAAGAAGGTATTAGTATGGTATAGTCATGGATAAAGTGAGATGGACGAATAGGCTGTTAAGGAGGTATGATTGGGAAGACTAAGTCGTGTATGTTCCTACTGTCAATGATGGGTATTCAACTACTTTTTAAGAGACTAGGAAATTTCAAGAGAAAGATAAATAATTATATACTATAGTGAAGGATGTGATGTCTCACAAAATCAAGGAATTGATTAAATTTAGTAAGATTTTATTGGAAAAGGTTCACACTTCAGAGAATACAATTGATATGTTGACAAAATCAGTTACCAAAGAAAGTTCAAACATTGCTTGGACTTGATTAATGTATAAGGGTGTAGACATTATTACAACCTAACATATGTGAAGTATATTCGTTAAGCTAGAGATTCATGTGTATGATTCATATACGTAAATGCAAACTTGGAGTTTTTGAGGAAGAATGTTGGTGTTTTCTTGGATGTATTTAGGTGACCAAAGTACAGGACATGTATGTAACTGAGAATGAAATTCTTTATGAAAATTAGAGGTAGAGACACGAACTAAAGACACAGTAATATTGGTGTATAAAGGATTTATCAAAAAAAAAGTGTTTTCGTGGAAGATATGGTATAAGATACGGTCGTGTCACATATCGTATCTATATGCATGAAGAAGTAGGAGCATCCACAGTTAGAAGACACAAGTGTGTCAAATCCTGTGTAATATTCTGCTATTCGACAATAAGATCCACGAGTTTGGATATAAATGTATCCTAGGCCATATTAACACAATCAACTTTATATAAAAATAGTAAACTTCTAACTCTAGGAGGATTCTAAGACTTGTTAGAATCACGATTAAGTTGGATTAGGTTTGATAAAGGACAAGTTGAGCAGAGTTGTAAACTACAACGTATAAACTTACCCTATATATAAAGGAAATCTATAATCTTCAAGTGAGTTATTGATCTATATATGGACATAGGCACACTCAATTGTTTAAACCTCATTAAAAATCTTCTCGTTGGTTCTTTTTTATTTTTTCATATAAATTTATTTTTATTACATACACCTTATCTTTCAAAAGTGACTATAAATGAATTCACTCCGTTGACTTTAACATAGGTAAATGATTCAAGTTAAGGATGTTCTTTTATATGAAATTGCACCCTATTAAATAATCAAAAGAATTCATGACAAAATATTTACTTTTATGTTGAAAAGTTGGAATGAACTTTCAAATAGACCTCTCATGCTTTATGAATGTGAGGGAGGGAGAAGACGTGTGGAAGTATGTTGCGTGTCAACATAATAAATATGAATCTTTGACATCTCTGAGATTATTGCAGATAGTACTCTTGATTTCTTTAGAGTTTTAGGTATTAATTCACTGGGCAGAAGGGATTCAAAAACATCTCAATTGAAAGTACTTGCATGAGTTACGACAGAACTATCTAAACACAACTTTGTGGATAAGTGAAAGGAGTTGTGATACATGAAAAAGATAAAGCAACTAAATGGAAGTGGAATTTAAGGAAAGGGTTAATAATAACAAAAGCATCATCTTTAATCAAGTATCAAATTTTATATTGGTTGATGGCATAAGAGCAGCTACAGGCAGGCGAGTGAGGCAGAACTCCAAAGCCAAACAAACTGAAATTACCTCATCCTGCTACAGTTTGGTGACAACTTGAACCGACAATCTATTTACATCACTTGTCAAGCCACAAAATTTTCTATTTAAGACCTAAATTTTGAAATTTTTTTCTGAAACTTACAGACATAAACATCATCTACAGAGCACCCGGAAAGAAAAAGTCACTCAATTCTAAAGTTACCATTATATCCTGCCTAGTTTATGCAGCTGGAGACTGTTAACATCAAGGCTGGTTATTCTCGAGAACACGAAACACAGTAACTTTCAGTATAATATCTCTGGACTTCACCAACTCAAAGACACAAACATCTCCTTCACCCAATTTGTTTTCCAATGTGAATTCATACCATCCCTGACTTAATTTAGCTCGTCCACCTCTATTAAGGCATCGAACAGGCCACTGTTTCCCGCCAGAGAATTGAAGTTTAATGAAACCAGAAACCCCACTTAGACACTTTTCAGCAAAGCAGGATGGCAAATACTGCGTTAAGAAGGGAGACTAGTTCATAATTAAAATTATTAGTGATGCAAATAAGAAAACTAGTAAAGACATCACGGTTAATGACTTGCCATGATGCAACCCCTGTATAAATAAGATGGTCGAAGAACAACCCTGCAAAAAGGGTTAACTGGCTCAAATGCTTTCGCCGCATTTATTGCTCTTTCTCTTTCTTCAGCTGTAATAGTTCTCTTTCTTGCTGAAGCACTTTCATAAAATCTGAAACGCATTTCAGAATCATCTTCATGTTGAGTTGATAGTTGCTCATCTGCAATTCATAGAGGATAAGATAATACTTATATTTCATAAAGCACTTCCAATGTCATTGCAAGGATGGAGTTTTAAAAACTTACAAGGTTCCATCTTTCTCCTTTTTCTTCCAGATTTTTTGGTTTTATGTAATTCTCCACCAGGACTATACATTTTTACTTCCTCCACAGGATTTTTAAGCTCAACTGCACTAAACTGGGAACCCACATCTCGTCTAGGTTGACTAGCTGCTTCCGTAAAATCAGTTCCCTTTGGTACATGTGGATTCCCTTCACCATACCAATTTACATAGTTAAGCTTAGACTCATTGAAAAGTTTTTGCAGTACCGGTGCGTTGTATGCTTTACTGTCCAGGCCAGGAGGCAAGGAACCCAAGCCCTCAATATAGTCATCATCTTCTATTTCTTCAAATACTAGAGACCTTTTGCCACTAAGGGTAGTAGATTGATAGTTTATCTCACATGCAGGCAAATTAAATATATGAACATTGAAAAATGTGTGTCCTTCATATCTGAAGACCAAAAAGTACCCAACACGAATAGAGTAACGTTCTACAAATTCATGCCAATTCTCATGAAGCCAAACCTTGTTGTCAGCCTTAACTAACCCTATGGCCCACGCATGACCACCAGGAGCAGCAAGTCTTACAGAAGTAGAGAAATCATTGCCATATTTCTTGATAAAATTATCTGGAATCCTCTGAAAAAGCAAAAGTAAAAAATTACTCTACCATTGGAAGAATTAAATGTGGGTGATGCTCGTATTTTAAGGTTCTGGACAGTGATAACATGGATAAGTATAACCAACTTTACAGGAAACCAAAGACAGGGAGTGTAGCATTTCTTTTCCCCTCATAGTTGGTAGCATCTCAAAGATAACAAAATATGGCATATATCAGTATGCGAGCACTGGAGCTACCGTACACAAATTAGTATACTTTTATCAAATAAATAGCATATTAAGTTTAGTAAGTAGGAAATAATGTAAATAAAACAGTTTTGTGCCATTGTAATGTCATAGTTAGGAAAATCGTGAAGATATCATTCACATAAAGAAGCAAATGGACCATGTTTCACAAAATTTCCAGAATTTCCTTCAACAAATTGCAACTTTAAATTTCATGTTGGCTAAAGAATCAAACTTATATAACTAAATCGAATATGAGGGAAAACACAAAGTAAAAGATGGGTTAAGCAAAACATCACTTTGGCTAATGTAGGTAGCCAGTGATTCTTGTATAATTGTCAGTTCAATACAATCCAGAATATTACATTTTTCGGTGCCCCCTGCTCTGCTATTTGATTCTTCATAAAAGTAAAATTATCATAATTACAGAAATAAATGAATTACTACTCTTTACTTACATATTAGTTAAGAAACTACCTTTTTCAAATTTCAAATAAATTCAACGGTAGAATTGTCACCATGGAGCTGTTTAGATTCTTCTTATTGACTAGGGGAAACAGAAATGAGTGAATTACTACTCTTTGCGGACATATTAGTTAAGAAACTAACGTTTTTCAAACTTCCAACAAATTCAACGGTGGAATAGTCACCATGGAGCCGTCTAGATTCTTCTTATTGACTAGGGGAGGAAAAATGGATACGGGAGATTATCATGAATGATACAGTAAGTTCAGATGTTACACCTTACCAAGTAGCAGAAGATTACATTAGCTGGACCAGACCATATTCAATCCTAAGAGTCTAATAGCTAAAATAAAATAAAATTTGATTGTAGCTCTTGAAACACAAAACACAATTGTCAGTAACAATCTGAAGAAGTAATTTTTTTCCTTTACCATAATACACCAGGTAGAAATCTGAAAATCCCATTACCTCTAGATGCCACTACTCTCCTAAACGATTTGCCAGTTACAGGAACAAGACAATTGAAATTTGAACATTGCTCAAGGTATATGTCTTAAAGACACAGAGGAAGTGCATTTCTCCCTGTCCCAATCTCTCTTATTCCGCCACTAAACCTCCCAAAACATAGGGACTTAAAACAAAGGATTCAAAACATGATAGCCCAGTATATTAAATTTAGCTAAAAACTTCAGCTTCTTAAATCGTACGTGATTAAAAAAAGGGAAGAAAAATCAAATCCTGAAACTCAGCAAATCAAGAGAAATAAGGTGGGGGTTGGGGGTTGCAAGAACACCGCAAACATCATGAAACACAAGCTAAATAATGTCAGCCAGCAACATTTTACTGAATGATTGGGTCCAGTTTTACGCTTTATATCATACGAAATGCAGACAGTCGGGGAAAGCTCAAAACAATCACTACCCGGATAAAAGAAACGTAAAAGAAGAACAGAGAGAGAAAAAGGAGGGATTTGATTACCAGCTTCCTCTCTTGAATGGTACTGGAGAGAATTAGCTTGTGAAAATAGGGCCTAGGCATATTGAGGACCTTGATATTAATTTATGAGTACGAAGTGAGAGTGAGGGGTAGTCGTCAATTAGATCGTGAAAGTCTGACAAGACCCTAATTGAAAGATAGCTCCTTTGCTTTCAGATCTATATTAGTATATTACTCTGTCTCTCTCTCTAGTTCAAACAGTGGCATAGTTATTTCAAAAAGAAAAAATCACTTCGATCTCAAGGCAAACGAGTTGAGTTAGGACTCTCGACTCAGCAGGTCCAAATAGGGGTTTGTGTTATCAACTCAGTTCAAACAGGCTGATTAGTGTAGGGGTATCGATTGTAATTGATTTTTAAATTTTTAATTTTTTATTATGGTAATTGTATTGACCTCTTGACCAGACCTTAGATTAGATGTTAAAGGTAAGAAAGGCCAATCATTGCTATGATCTTATTAACTAAACGAAAGAAAAGAGGGAGGGAAGAGGAACAGAGGAGGTCGGAAAGAAAAGTAAATGCAAGGATTTGTTAAATTTTAACCAGAAACTCAGTTGAGTAGTAAAACACTGAGTCAAACGGATGCCAGACACATCAGGACAGAATAGAGGACCCTGTTGACTGTTTCTATCTACACATGTCAGTCAGATCTTACCCCGTTTGGACACTACGCTACATTGCGTATGAATATTTACTTAAAATACATGTAGTAAACAGAGAGAAGCCAGCATTATAGCATGGTTGACATGGTTAAAATGGCCACATGCAACTCCACCTCAAAAGTAAGAACAATTCTTCTTTCTTCTCTCTTGAAATCAAAGTCGGAAGTTAATTTAATAGAAAATTTAGTGTTAAAACACACTTTACTTGAATATTGTGGTTCCCTTCACTGCTTCATTGGGAAGATTGTGCATGCATTTGAATATGGAAGACCGTTTGTCATTGATTGAACCTAGATAAGGAGAATTACGTAATGGAATAAGAGCTAAGTAAACGTTGATTTCTAGTACAATCTTCAATTTAGATCAAGACCAACTGCCAATAAGATCCTTGTGGCTTGCCTATGTAATCGTCTTGGTGCGTCTTTTTCTGTTTCCTAGTCCTAGGAAGCCTAGTAAAATGCCACGCAACATCAAACCCACTACGCAATCTCCCCATCCCATCTCTATTTCAAGGTTCCTTTCCATTCTCTTGTTGCTTTGCTGGTCATCAAATCGGTGAAGAAACCTCAAAGCTCATATCTTAGAACATGAAAACTCGCATGATACATGCGAGTTGACCGGCCTCAGGTAGATAGTTGTTCCATCGTTTAGCTCTTCTAAGTTTTTCCATCGTTGAACATGAAAACTCGCATGAAAACTCGCATGATACATCTAAGTTTTTTTTTCTTGAAAACTCGCATGTTCCAAGTTCCTAGGATTGTTATTTCTTGAAAACTGTGATTCTGAGTAACATGCGAGTTGACCGGCCTCAGGTAGATAGTTGTTCCATCGTTTAGCTCTTCTATCTTGCTTTGCTATATTTAAGTAGCAAATTTTGTTTTGTAGGAAATTGTTTTAGTTCTTCCTTGCATTGTATGCGTCGCCAGGTTCTTAAACTTGTTCGATTTCTTCTCTTTTTTTTTCCCCCTTAATTCTATAGGGTTTGATGGTTCTGAAAAGCAGCCTGTCCGTGATCATCAATATTCAACATCTGCGGACGCTGCTTTATGCCTTTATTCTGCTCCTCGGAAACGTAATCCGTCTCTCTTTCAGTCTTTGCAGTTTTCTTGCGTCAGGCTGTTGAGGTTTTTCTTTTCATTATCCATGCCAAGGATGAAGAAAATATGGATAACAGAAAAGATGGTGATGGTGGTGCTTATGACAATGATTGCTGCAAAGGCGGCATCAGATACAAATGATGTTTACGACCCTTGCTTAGATGCTTCTGTGCAAAAATGGGATGGTTTCACATTTGGTCTTGCATTTGCCAATAAGGAGTCTTTCTTTTCCAATCAGGTTCAGTTTTCACCTTGTGATTCTCGTCTTGGTCTCGCTGGAGGTACTGCACAAGTTGCAATATTTAGGCCTAAGGTGGACGAGCTTTCTCTGCTTACCATCAATGGCAGTTCTCCGGTACGCAAACTCATCCTTTGTCTTCCATCTCTGTTGATAGCGTTTTCAGTTTATCATGCTTATAGCATAAATATTAGAGCAAACAAAACTAGTCTCCCTACAAAATTTTTCCTTGTTCTCATGTATCTAATTCTGATTGAAGATTATTTATGATCTTTGATGCTCTAAATATGAAAAAGACAGACAATGAAACTATAAAACTCTTCGAAGTGTAGAAATTTAGATTCCAAATTCTTTCTTAGGGTTTTGTTCAGCTTTGAACCATGCATCTTGGTACATATAATTCAGAAATTTTTCAGGTCGAAGGAGGTGCTTATATGGTGGCATTTGCTGGAAGAAAGTATGCAGCAAGATCATTTCCTGTATTGATTTCTGACAGTACGATGACCATAAAAAGCTTCACCTTGGTAATCACATGGATACAAAAAAAATGATATTTTCACGTTCTCGTTTCTTCAAAACTTACGTCCTGTATGCGATACAGGTCCTTGAATTCCAGAAGGGTACACTTCAACATTTGTATTGGAAGAAGTTTGGGTGCAAATCATGCTCTAAGGACATGGTCTGCTTCAATGGCCAAGACTGTGCAGTACCAAACTCCAAGTGCACAAGCAATGGTGGAATTGTTGATTGCGGCGTCGGAGTACAACTGGCATTTTCAGGCACTGACAAGAATCTTGAAGCTCTTAATTCGTGGTATGAAGTGTCCAATCTCAGGCAATATTCTCTCTATGGTCTATATTCAGATCTTCGCGATTCCATTTCTGGACTTGGCAAGATCTTCTGAGCCCCTCGTCAAATGAAGATGGTACTAATTCGTTTATATGATCATGGATCATAAATGGAGCTGTATTTTTGCAAGCTAAACAGGATACAATACTTTTTGTGGCTACCAAAGAAAAACCTGAATGTGTACCAAAGAAACGTCTCTGAACAAACTGTGGCTATAAGTTTGAATGAGATACGATAATGAGAAACAGACACAAAACCCTGCTTGAAAACCTGAAAAACGAACAAGATTTAGAATGTGTAGCTACCTTGCATAGCAAGTGAAATGGTATTGGCCCTTCCACATTTATGGTGCCAAACTTTGCAGGCCACACGATTGGATTGTCTGCAAAGCAAGACAGAAACACATAGGCTTAAATAATACTCAATTAGCATTATTAGGAGCGACTATTATTCATGACCAGAAATGGTGAACATTAGCAGAATGCTGAAGTTGCTGTGACATGAAAGGTATATGCGCGGTGAAAATCACTTTACAGGTAAGGCTGTGTACATCTTACGTCCCTAAATCCCCGTGGCAGAGCCTTCCACACTGGACACTCCCTTTTCAGCCATCCAAAGTTATGAGGTTAAGAGCAAGATGCATTCAAACGGTGGTTGGTGTTTACAAGTCACCCTTTCACCAGTTTCAAATTCTCGGATGTTTCATTTACTTCAGTCACATTTTCCCCATATCTGTACAAAACAAAGTGAAATCACCTTTTAAGATTGATGATGATGCCTGATCCTTACTTAGTACTGTGTTAATTTAGGGTAGAACTTATTTTCTTTATTATTTGGGAGTGACGTCAAGCACTCATAATTTAAGACATGAAAGTAATCAATAAAATTGGGGATAGACAAGGATGGAAAGGACATTTAATAATCCTCGAACCCAGCTCATAGATGATTTTTTCAGTGCCTCGGTTGATTATGCTAGCTTCCAAAAGATGCAAGCATAGCAAAGGACAAACAAGAACAGCAAGCACCTATCGGAACACCTAATCTAATTAAAAGCCAAGAAAAGCACATAAGAGAGGTTTCCAGAACAGAATTGGTTTTGCCCTCAAGAGAGACTTGGAATAGACCAATGGACTGCTTCCTGATGTCAACACATTCATTTTGCTATTGTTGTCAGAGCTACGAACTTTAGGAACGAATGACAGCTACAAAATCTGGCATCTGAAGGTATAGATCATCTGTACCCCTTATTCTGTACCCTCTGTCCCTTTTTGATCTCAACCATTCAATTTATTGCATTGAATGGTTGAGATCAAATGGATACTGAGTAGGTACAGATTAAAGGGGACAGAAGATCTGTCCCCGGCATCTGATCGATCAGAAGGTAACTAGTTTTAACAACTACCAGTCTACGTCTCTCTCACACTCTTGTCAAAGTGGATCGCGCGTATGACAAAAGTGGAGAGACGTGTAACATTACTTATTTGTCTTGTATATATCTTTAATATCTTTAATTACTTAAAGCATCGAAGTGTACATTAACTATAACCTACTTACTAAAATACATAGGCATTGACATTCTGAAAAAGAATCATACTATTCGATGAGTTTTACAAGATTCGGCCGCCAGACTCCTTTTGGTGACCGAATCTGAAACCATCAGAAATCGATTTCCAACTTTCTTCTAATGCCTGAGAGGGATTGCTCAGAGAGACAAAAAGGAGAAGGATGGAACCATCTTTCAAATGAATAAATGAATATTTTGTGAACTTCCTACTTTCTGTTTCACTTTTAGACCGTCAATACTTGACAAAAGGGGGTTTTCTAGGGTAGAAAAAAGACAAAGAAGTAACGTCTTCTATATACACCAAGACCTAAAATTTACAACTTTGTACACTTCAAATCAACACACCCTATACTGCTCTATCCCCTTCATCTAAAACTTCCCGGAAAAAGGGAAAAGAATTTGCTTATTTTTCTCCCCATCCCTACACTTCAAAATGTATGGCCAACGTCATTCAGACTAACTGCTTGTGTTCCCGCTCTTGGAGCTCATTCTGACACTCATTTTACCTCCATGGAATTTGGCTGAATCACAGTATCTTCGTAGAGAATAAAACCATCAGCTTACTGTGAAGGTGGTACTGGCTTCTTTTCATGAATATCCAGCAGCAGATCCCGTAGCTCGGGGAAAACTGATACCAGAACCAGTTCCAGTATGGCGTATGCAAGTTGTTTCACACAAATAGTTGACTGCAAGCGCCAGAAAGTGTACCATTGTTCAGAAAAATGCCATAGAACACAGAATTGAATGAGAGCATATATATGGAGTTTTTCCAGTGGGATAACATGCTGTAAAATTCAATCAAAGATCAACCTGTGTGAAATAGAAAATATCTCTCGCACATCTCTTGTACTGTTTCTTCCCAATCAAGCTGACTAAGGCTGTTGGGGCTCCACCTAGCATAGAAAAGAGGGTCATTTCTTTTGTTGCATCATTCATAAACACCCCAGCATAATGTAAACACACAAATATCAAAGAAACAACCAACTCAAAATGGTTAATATACTGAAGAAAAAAATCGTCCTTTCCAATCACATAAATGCCTAGCTCACGCCACTTAAAACAACTGGCTGTGGAATGTTCAACCTCAACCTTTCTACATAAAGAAACTTGTTACACTAGCTTCTGGGAAGAAGAATTGAAAACAGAACCTTATAGCATCCATACAAACATAATGATTACTGCTGCACAGGCCACAGTTTTATTAACAATACTTCCATGGAACATGAGTAGCAAACAAAGATGGACATCAAACATACTTGATTCAAAATTATCAATACTGAATCTGAGAACTTAATAGAGTATTGCACTCACCAAACAGCATTTTCTTGATATCACTAGCTCGACGAGAAGCTTCAAGCTGTTCTTCAAAGGAAACATTTGAGGCCTTACTGTTAGTATATTGGCAAATCTGAAAGGGGGCCAAGTTTAGTTGAGTATCACCAAGATTCTCCTGTGTAGCCCCCACTCGTGTGAAGAATGTGCCATCTGGCCAGAGAAACTGCAAGAGTCAAGTTATTAGAAGAAAAGAAAAGACAGGGACATTTTAGTCAGTATCATCGTGCCAAATCACTATATACTCCTAATTGTAACTTTCAAAGGAATTTTCTAGAACAGTACATCCCACCTATCGGATGTTAATTTTAAGGCATCTCAACTACTGGCACTTGGAGTGCGATTGTGTTTACCGACTGCAGTCTGATTGATAACCAGGGTTTTTCCTTTGTTTCTTTTTTCACAAGACAGTTACATGGAATTACAGGAATGCTGCACACCAGGCAGGGGAGGAGCTAGAGATTTCACTGAGTGGGGGTAAGCTATATAATTAGTATGGGTAAGCTATATAATTAGTATTATGTATAACAAAGTTATATTTTTCTCTATGGGGTTCTAACAATATTGGCACATAAAGATAGAGAATAAATTCAAAAGTGTCCAACCTTTAAGGACTTTTTCAATTTAGTGTCATTTCTAGGTCTGCCCTTGATAGTAGCTGATAGGAGGGCAAAGCTTTCACAAAGAGAAGACCAGAAAACAGCAGTCATCCTAAAAATTCTAGTATCCAATAGAGCTCCAAACCAACTGTAGCTTTATACATGTTGCTAGGCACAATAGGGATGTGGTATGCACGCCAGAAAATCTTTGATTAGCAAGTGTTTATCTACAACGTTAAATACTCATTGCAAATTTAAGTAATGAATCCGGGAGCATTAATCAAAAACATGCCCTCAATATTTACACAGGCAAAAATTGTAGCATGACTACCATAACAATTTCCTATTGTAAAAATTCCAAATCATCCTATATCACATGAGATGCACGTGCATTCTCCAACATCCAACCAGCTAACAAACTCCACCAAATGAAGCTTTTATAGGCCTAGAACTGTCAAATTAGAGAAACATGGTACACCTTTTCCTGACAATTTCTTCATTAAAAAAGAAGGGAAGTATAGAATGCATATAGAATAGGCCGTATGAACAAAGAAAAAAAATCACTCTAAATATTGATAAAATTCATTGGTCAAGTCCTTACATCCTGCACCCACCGAATCCCTTGTGCAATAGTATCTTCCCTCCTAAGCCAATAAATCTGTCTCAATAGCCAGTCATCGATGGCATCTTCCATCACTAACTGCACTATTTGCATTGACATCCAAAATGCGTGTCTTCTGTAGCAACAAAAACAAATAAACACATATGGAAGATGAGCTATTTGAACATATAAACAAGAAAACAAAAATCAAGCCAAAGAAAGAGAAGATAAAAACACCAAATTTTCAGATCATCTATAAAATCAGAAAGAACCAGATAACACAAAATTCAGGGAACTGTTCACAACATATAATGTAGAAAAGCTGCAGATGCACAGCTAACAACCAAAGCAATTCAACTTAGCAGTGAAGTCAGGTTTTCACTCATCTGAACCCCAATTGGGGATCAGGTACTCCCCAGTTGTTGGCCAAACTAATGGCAAAGAAAATTTTCCCAAAGCATTTTCACGATGACTCATTGTGATAATTGCCACTTGTCCAAACAAGAACTACTTTTGGGTTCATAAGAATCTTCTTTCAATTAACTTATCATGGAGAAACAGACAAATAAAAAGGGCAAGAAAAACTGGATGTAGCAAAAATAAACAATTGTGATTGTAACAGTGATGAAAAGCAGTTTTCAAGAGATCATGAATTTCGATGAAAATTCTAGCCTTAAATTCTTCCCTCTAGATTCAGGGAAGAAGGTTTAACGAAGGACTTGTGACAGGAATGACCAGACAGCATACATCAAGTCCATCACTAATGAATACTCAATTGACTAAATAAAAATAACAAAATAACTTACCTCAGCCACCCTCTTCTCTTTAGCTGAAAAACCTTATCGACCAGATTTAAGAGAGGTACACTTACATTAGGTGGAGTCCACTGCCATAAGAATAAAAATCAGCATCCAAAGTTTTCTACAAGTAATTGAGCCTAAAATCCGAGCTACATGCCCTAAACCAATCAACTAAGATGAGGTAATGATACTTAATCAAAGAGCACCATAATATTCTGAGAGAGATACAAATACCACATGCTTTTCAGAGATTCAAAAGCCATCAAGTCAAATCAAGCGGATTCTTGCACAACTTGATTTTCATCGTAATACAAGATGTTTATCTTGCTTGCCCCAGTGTCATTGACTAAGTCTCATTAACATAATTTGAGGTGGAACAATGTCCTAATATCAGGATGTATCAAAATGCAAATATGGAGAAATGCAAATATGGCACAATAGTAAATGTTACAGAATATAGCAATTACGTAATTATAGGGATTATATAGTTAATGTAAATATCATAGTTATAGGGATTTAGCATGATTATAAGGATTATTTTCCTAGTTTAAACCTATTTATTCCTGTATAAATACCTGTAGTATTATTCTAAGTTGAATATAGAAAACTTTTTCTCATTCTTCTCATGGTATCAGAGCCTAGTCGTGTTTTAGGGTCTCTTCCTTAGTTTTTTTTCTTTCTTTTTTTGCCCTATCGTAAGGTAGTATACCGACTATGTGGGTGATACATTTTTTGGAGACATTTTTTTTCACCTCTTCCTTCATAAGACACTACTGGTGTCGATCGACCACCCCCTAAAATCCGGTCGTTAAATCTTGAGCGCGTGACCCACATGCGCCTCCCAATCCGAGACGTTGTTTCCACGTGAGCCACCATCTTCCGAACCGGTTTCTTCCTCCAGCATCGCCTCCTCTGTCCCTGTCTGAATATCTGGTCAGTTTCGGGGTATTGTTGGTCTGTGTTGGTGTAGTAGACAGCTGTAGCTACCTTATGTTTTTTTAGGGCTTCTGATGTTCGGAGCTCCCTTCTGCTATGTTGGTGTGGCTGATGACATATTTATGTGGTGTTGCTGAATATTTCTTATTTACATAAAGGTATTTACGGAGTGGAGAAGCATCTTGTTCTAAACAGTCTGAGGTATTCTTTTTTTGTTTTGTTTCTGACATTTCTTTCTGCCTTTATCTACTAAATATTGTCAATTGGAAAATGGCTGAGAGTAGTGATATGGGTGGAGATAAGAAGACTATTACTAAAATTACGTTGGGTTCATCCTAAATTACTGATAGGAAATTGATTGGAAGGAAAAATTATGCACAATGGAAAAGGAATATTGGCAGATTTGTGACTAGTTTAGATTTGGAAGATCGTTTAACTAGTAATCCGCCTCCTAAGATTGATGTTGTTGCTCGGAAGGAATGGTTAATGGAGGATTATAAATTGTTTAATCAAATCCAAAATTCTCTCGACCCAACTGTTGATGATGTTGTGAAACATTGTGATAGTGTAAAAGAACTATGAAAATATCTGGAATTTTTGTATGCTTGCAAACAAGATCTGTCTCATGTTCATGAATTATTGTTAAAGATTTATCAAGCGGAACAAAGTAGTCGCTGCCTGTTTCAGTACTATTATGAAGTAAAACAAACCTTTGAAGAAAAGCGAGTTGTGTTTCCAATTGTTGCCGACATAAAGCAAATGCAAGAACAAGAAGAGCAGATTGTAGTATAGTGTTTCTTAGCAGAGTTGAGTTCCGAATATGACATGGAACGCACACAATTGTTAACTAGGGAGACACTTCCTTTACAAAAGTATATGCCCGTTTGCTTCGAGTTTGTAAAGACGGAGATGTGACTTCTGATATGGTGACCAATGACTCAGAGGCATTAAAGAGCAATATTTCAAATAATAATCGCAGTGGCAACGGTGAGAACAATAGTGGTTCTGTTACTGGGAACAGTGGCATCCCTCGCACCTCTAATTATTGTGAAGTCAAAGGACATGTCAAGAAGAATTGTTGGAAACTACATGGTAAGCCTCTCAAATACTCGGATAAGAATCATAACAGAAAATTTGCAAATGTGGCTACTCAGGATGGCATCCTATCCCTTCCTCAGTCATCCTCGCCTTCTATCACAATTTCAGCGGATGGGTATGCCCGTTTAACCAATGCCTATCAACAAATTTCAGCCACTCATGATTCGCAACAGCCATCTCCCGCGACATCAACTTTGGCTAATATAGGTAACCCTGCTACCTATCTCTCTACCTCATCACGTAGTTGGGTTATTAACTCAAGTGCTGATCATATGACTGGCAACACAGGTATTCTCTCTCATATCAAATCTACTACTGATTTACCTTGTGTTACTTTAGCCAATGGATCTACTCTTCCGTAATTGGGCGTGGGACAGCAAACCCATCAAATTCTCTCCCATTATCCTTTGTTTTATGTTTATCACAATTCCCTTTTAAACTATTATCTGTCAGCCAACTCACCAAAAGTCTCAATTGTTGTGTTGTTTTCTATCCCAATTATTTTCTTTTTCCAAATCTTGGGACTAAGCAGATTATTGGTAAAGGACGTCTAGTGAATGGCTGTATGTTCTTGATTCAACCTTTGAGATAGTACATCGATCTATTGTTTGCATAAGCTCATCTTCCCTTTTGCAACTTAATTGTCGTTTTAGTCATACGCATATCACAGTTTTACGAAAGTTATGTCCTAGTCTTAAACAAGAATCTATCTTGGAGTGTGAAGCTTGTCAATTTGCTAAACATCATAAGGTTTCATATTCTCCTAGACTAAATAAACGAGTTGAGTCTTCCTTTTACTTGGTGCATACTGACGTATGGGGTCCTTTTCCTATTCCATCTAAATCTGGTTTTTGTTATTTTGTGACATTTATTTACGATTATTCTTGGGTTACTTGGCTTTATCCTATGAAATCTCGATCAGAATTGTTTACTATATTTTGTGCCTTTCAAGATGAAATTAAGACTCAATTCAACAAATCCATATGCATTTTGAGAAGTGATAATTCTAAAGAATATGTTTTCCATACTTTTCAATCTTATCTCTCTCAACATGGTATTATTCATCAATCATCATGTATTGTTACCCTTCAACAAAATAGTGTAGTAGAGCGAAAGAACCGTCACTTGTTGGAAATTGCTCGGGCACTAATGTTCCATATGCAACTCCCAAAAGTTTTCTAGGCCGATGCAGTTTCTACTACTTGTTTCCTAATCAACCGAATGCCTTCTTCAGTTCTTGACGGTTAGATTCCATATTCCCTTTTCTTTCCCTCACATATATTGTTCCCTCTTGCTCCTCGAATTTTTTAGTGTACTTGCTTTGTTCAAGATATGCGACCTCAGGTCTCGAAATTGGATCCCAAATCGCCCAAGTGTGTCTTTATGGGATATTCTCATGTTCAAAAAGGATATCGTTGTTCCTCTCCTTCGTTGGGTCGTTAATTGGTCTTTGCTAATGTTACCTTTTTCGAGAATACCCCCTTCTTTGGTTCTCCTATGCCTTCTTCTTCGCACTCTAGCGATTCAAGGGACGATTTTCTTATTTATATTATTAGTAAACATGTAGTTTCTCCTTCCTCTCGATCTGTTATTCATCAAGTTTATTCTCGACATGTGCAACAATCTATTGAGGCACCTCCCATCGGCCAGGAGATGGACCCAACCCATTCTGCTTCGTCTCCAGATTCCTCACCATTACCCGATGCTAGTCTTTATCTTCCTATTGCTCTTCATAAAGGTAAACACACATGCACTTACCCTGTTTCTTCTTTTGTATCTTATCATGCTTTATCTCACTCCTCCAAGAATTTTGTAGCCTCCTTAGACTCTGTTGCTGTCCCAACATACCTTGTTGTAGCAGTGGCTCATGATGGTTGGCAAGCTACAACGAAGGAAGAAATGATGGCCTTAGAGCATAATCATACTTGAGATCTTGTGCCTCTTACTTTAGAAAAACAGGCTATTGGCTGTAAGTGGGTG
>JANIIA010000192.1:66035353-66048590 GCA_027478495.1 Erythroxylum alaternifolium | reverse complement strand
GTTTATATTCCCTCCTACTTATATGGTCTATAAAGCCCAAATTTGGGCGTCTGTGGTCTATACCATTTATGTACAATTTACAATTTTTCAGACATAAGGTCCTATATCAAACTTCGCACAATCAATGGCACCATTGTATGTCGCGCCACTTCCAACCTCCATCTTCATGTTCATAATCCTGTTCTTTATCACGTCCACCGAATTTGATGTGACTGTTGCTATAAATCCCGCCGCAGAGATCGCTGTTAGTTGTGTTGAAACCCATCAACCATCACCTCATTCTTCAAAATCGCCTCCTTTATTTGACCAAACGAGCCCAACTATGACACATTTACTATTACCGTCAATGAAGACCCACGCTATAAGTTTGTTATACCTTGCTATTGCAACATCTTCGTAATAGCATTAATAACACCGTTATAGTTACGACATTGGGCAGGTAGCAACACCTTAACTATTGTTAAAGGAAATCGATTTTCTTCCGGTTACAGTGAACCTAACGACGCGAGGAGTGATATGGAGGTGCAACGATGTCATTCTACGAGCTATCCTGGCGCTAAAGGTAAACTTTGTCTACGGTTTGTTTGTATTCTTGAGTGGATTAGGGATGAATTTTGGTTTAATTCGGTGTTGTGTGGTGATTCTACTGTGGTCTTACGACGGCGCGTGTGGTGCAGACGCTGAAGCTGCTCTTTATCGCGAACTATGGCATGCTTGTGCGGGTCCTTTGGTAATCGTCCCTCAACAAAATGAACACGTCTTCTACTTCCCTCAAGAACATATTGAACATGTCTGCTTTATATGATTTGTTTGATTATCATTTGTTTAGTATCAACCTTGTTAGAAGATATTTGCATAAATTTGATTTGCGTGCTTATCATCGAGTTTTCATTTTACTTATGAGCTTAAATCGCTCGTTATTAATGTGTGGATCAGATGGAGGCGTCAACTAACTAACCAGCTGACAAGAAAATGCCAGTTTATAACCTTTCGTCAAGGATCCTTTGTCGTGTCATCAATGTTATTTTGAAAGTACGTGATTAGTAGCTTTGACGTTTAAATTATTAGTCTCTACTTAAGGTTAATTGATTTCGAAGTTTGTGTTAGGTTTTGTGATTTCATTTTTTACTTTTCGAGTAATAATAAATTGTAGGCCAACCCAGATACGGATGAGGTCTTTGCTGAAGTGACGTTACTTCCTAAGGCCAACGTAAGTACTCACTGCATTATGTTTTATGTTATATGATGCACGGTTGAGCATTCGGAGCCAAATCATTCTTATTATATAGTTATCTTATAATGTCAGTAAGATGAGAATGTAGTAAAAAAAGAACCTCCCCCACCTTCTCCATCGAAGTTTCACGTACGCTCATTTTGCAAGACTCTGACCCTGTCAGATGCCAGTACTCACGGTAGACTTGTAATTCTTAAACGACACGGTGAAGAGTGTTTGCCCCCATTGGTTAGTCAAATGAACCTTGTGATAAGTAGTCACTAATTATTTATTTATTTTTTTTACAAATTAACAACTGGTTCTTAAGTGGAATTGGGTTTCTAATGGGTCACAGGAAGGATTTGCATGGAAACGAATGGAGGTTTTGTCATACATTTCGGGGTAATGAACCTTATATTTTAACTTGCATCTTTCATTGTTTGTGCATACGTTACTAGACAAGATTTTTCATGGGTATACAGTATTAGGTACTTAATTCATATCCTGATGTTGATGTCAGGTCATTGTGAAAAGCACTTACTTTAAGGTGGATGGAGTGTATTTGTAACTTGTAAACAATTTGTTGCTAGTGATACCTTTATATTTCTAAAGTTGGTTACAATACTGTTTCTACTCATATTCTATTTTCATTGTTACCTACACATCACTAATATTTTAATTTATGATTGACTTTTAGAGGTGAGAATGGAGCAATTAAAGTTGGCGTCAGAAGATTGATGAAGCAGTAAGGTAATGTACCACCACTTGTCATATCCAGTCACAGTATGCATATTGGTGTGCTTGCCACAGCATGGCAAGTTATATCGACAAGAACGATGTTTACAATATACTACAAGCCTAGGTATCTTACTAGATTGCGATTTCAGCTTCCTCAGATGGTTAACAATTTGAGCTAGAATTTGTGAGTCTGTTATCTCAAGTTCAATTACAAGGTCATCCCTATGCCTAAAAAACAAATCAATACTATAGGGGCTTCTTGTTGAGTTTTTTTAATGTTCCTCTTTCGGTGTTTTGGCACAAGACAAGCCCCGCTGAGTTCATAGTTCCATTTGAACAGTACATGGAATCTATGAAGATTACTTATTCTATAGGTATGAAGTTCAAAATGAGATTTGAAGGTGAAGAAACTCCAGAACAAAGGTACTAATTACTTCTCCTACAGGAGTTACAAATTGTCTATAAATAAGCCGCTCATGAAATTTATTATTGGCATTTTTTTCAATGTTTTATTTACTGGCACTGTTGTCAGAATTGAAGATATTAATCCCAACATGTGGCAAGAGTCCAAATGGAGATGCCTGAAGGTAGTACTTAATGATTTACTGCATTACATCTATCCTAGTAGCTAAAATGTCATTTTACTTCCTTTTACATTTATGTTTGTTGGGATGAAACGAGCAATATACCTTGTCCAAAGAGGGTTTCACCTTGGAAAATAGAACCTACAGTTCCTCCTCCTCCACTAAATCCCCTTCTAATGCCCATGCCAAAGAGACGCCGACCAAGCATGATGCCTTCATCCTCCGACTCCTTTGTTCGACCTACAAAAGGTAATGGTCATGCAGATTTTTCATAGACATTTTCCTACAAGTTCCATGTATATCAAGTAGGCTAAGTTTTCTCAACTCGAGCTTTAGGTTCGTCTATGAATTAACTTCGACAGATCTGCTGTCAAGCTTTGAAGCAAGCTCCAATTCCTCCAATGGATTTTGTGCACCACTTGTAGATCAAACAATAGTAACTACTAATCCAACAAGAACACATGTATTACATCAAGATGAGAAGTTTAACTTACTTGCCAACCAATAGTCGTTAATGCCTAAAAGCTTATCACTTAAGTTGGCAGAGTCTAATGAAAATTTACCAACAAATCATAGGGATGTAAATGGTCAACTGCAGAGTAATACTGAATGCAGTGTACTAAGTGAATACCCATCACTTTGTGGCAATATGGTTGATATATTGAATGGAAAAGGGTTGATGACTCACCCATCATTATCTCATTTTGTTAATCCCGATCATTCAAGAGATCTAGCGAAGAAGCCAACACTAGTGTAAGGGCATAAGAATGGAAAATCTGTGGATGGAAGATACAAAATCTTTGGCATTTCTCTCATCTGCATTCCAATGACACCAGAGCTAATCATAAAATGATATATTACACCTTATATTTGTATACATTTGTT
This sequence comes from Erythroxylum alaternifolium, assembly GCA_027478495.1. Taxonomy (NCBI): domain Eukaryota; kingdom Viridiplantae; phylum Streptophyta; class Magnoliopsida; order Malpighiales; family Erythroxylaceae; genus Erythroxylum; species Erythroxylum alaternifolium. The sequence continues at coordinate 66,045,170 of JANIIA010000192.1, read as the reverse complement.
TCAAATATATACATTAAAAAATGATGTCTTTCAAAACATTTCCTATAAACTTTACTAAATAATTGTATCGTTTCTACCATATAAATTTTACAATATTCATTAACATATTTTATCAATTGATCTTTTTAGTTCATTCAACCATTGATTTATTATTCATTGTTTACGATAACTAAAACATATAAAATTTCTTATTGAAACTTACTTATTTGATTAATTCTTTCAAAATAATTCAACTATTATATTTGCCCTTAAACAAAATTTAAATTTTAATATCACAATTCTATTTTTTTCCTTAAAATTTCTGATGAAAATAATATTAATTGATGTAATATTTTTAAAATAAATTTAAGTGGACATATTAGTATGAATTACGACTGCGCATGTGCATACTCTATATCTGCTAGCGTACCTAATTCACGAACGCCAAGGAAAACAAATGCTTGTCGTACTTTACACGAAAATATCGCTAACTATAAAAATTTAAAAGATTGAAAGATAAAACGAATAGAAACTAGAAACGACCTAATTAACTTTCTGGGGTTTTGAGTCTGGCGCCAACATGAAGTCTCATGGTAATTATTGGAAGCCCTAGTTCATCTTTTGTCTTCAATAGATCGAAATTGAATATCTGTTGCAATTTGATCCATTAGGCAGAAAACGAGAAGGCTCAAATACAGCTGCCATGCTTGCTTCGTTGATGGGGAAGAGAGAGAAACTTCAAGAAGATCTATTTAGCGTTGAGAAACAGGTCAATATTACTCCTTTTCATTCAAAGGAAGTATTGATTTTTATTTGACCCACACACACACATATATTTGTAAATGAACTAGGGTTTCTTTTTTCTTGAATGAAATAGGTTTATGAATTGGAATCGAGCTACTTGCAAGACTCCGTCCATTTCGGGACTGCACTGAAAGATTTTGGAGGTTTTGTAGCGTTGTCGAAGAGCGGCTCCAAGTAACTATTCATCAATGATACTTCCTTCCTTTGTTGACTGTATTACTATCTATGAATGTACGCTTTTTTTCTGGTATGTTTTGCTGTTAACTTCGACCATTTGTTTAATTGGGGAACTTGTTTTTATTTAAAATTTGGATGCTTTATTTGCATTTTCCAGTTTGTCAGCTTTGTTCATGGTTTGGCAGCAAATTCACATTGTTTTTATTGAAAATTCACATTGTTAAGGGGGAAACTTAGTTTCTTGGCAGCAAATTTTTGTTTTTCTTGATGGGGGTAATGGTTTCATATTTCTATTTCTTCTTATTTGTGTTGTTTCCTTAAGGTAGAGGATGGTTCTATCTATCCTTAAAACTAAGCTTAATAAATTATGTAAAGATATGTGTATCTATCTTCACAATGGGCTAAGATAAGAAGGGCTCAAAGTTTTGTGCTTTAAACAATCTTCTCTAGATAATTCATAGCAAATGGAGCATTTTGAGCCACTACAAAGAAATTATCCCTTTTGATCTGGACTATAAAACTTTAAGTTAAATCCTTCAATAAAATTGCAAGTCTAAAACAATACATTATAACTTGTTTCCTTTCCTACAAAGGATATATGTGGAAAGGAGTCTCCCTTAAATAATGAGGGTTGGGAGTTATAGTGCTTCCAGTTCTTTTCTATCATTCTTTGATATAAGAAAAAGCTAAATGTCAAACTTTATGCTTGTTACAGAATATAGCAGTTATGTAATTATAGGGATTATATAGTTAATGTAAATATCATAGTTATAGGGATTTAGCATGATTATAGGGATTATTTTCCTAGTTTAAACCTATGTATTCCTATATAAACACCTGTAGTATTATTATAAGTTGAATACAGAAAACTTCTTCTCATTCTTCTCAGTAAATAAAATAAAATCACATGCTCTGCATTGACTTAGAGAGGACGGATTACACAGGAATATAACCCCTACAATGCCTTCATTATTATTAAGGCCAATAATTTACAGAATTAACTTTGGCAATTTTGGATTATCCTTTACTGATCTGCTCAATAAGTAAACTGCATAAATGAAATTCTAGTTGGAAACCATATGGCTAAAAGAATTATTCTGTAATGAAAACTAAAGTAGTTATGATCCACCTTTGATACATAAGGAGAAGTAAAAAAAGCAATTAGTGAAAAAAAGTGGACACAAAGTTCAAAGTGATAATAAAAGGTGCAATTTTTGTTTTCAAGTAAGTTAAAGGAAGGGTAACTCAACTGCACATTCCAGAGATGTTATTCAGCAAGTAACAGCTCAGAAAACAGTCAACATCATAAGGAAGAGTACACACTAATAATCCAGTTAAGAACAAATTATCTTGCTCAAATATAATGAAGGTAAACTTAATATCTTCACATGCAAAAATAGCACAAAAATGATGCAGAAATTTGATGTTGGCCAAGCTAAGATTACCTCAGGAGGCATCCCAACTGGATCTTCTGCACGATTAGAAGTTGTGGAAGTTGCTGGAGGTATTCCACCATGGTCCTTCCACTCAGATGTCACCTCTGAATTCATTTGTTTTTCTGAACCTATGCTCCTAGCCTCCTCCTTATGTTTGATTACCAGAGGTTGAAAACCCTTAGTGTTTAATTCGTTATCTGAATGCCACTGATCGGTGTGCTCACTGGATCCACCCTCATCCAGGTCATGGCATTCTTGCTTATGACTTTGTTCATCATCAGAAATGCTATTCATGGTTTCTGGTGTGTCTTGCCTCCAGGTAGGATAATTCATTTCATTAGCATGCCAGGACAAGTTATTGCTTTGAGATGAAGAAATGGTTTCGTCAAGAGGGGAAGACGAGCCAACAATACGTTTTAAACCATCAGAAACCCCTTTCACTTGGCGCACAATATCATCAACAGCATCATCCACATTAACTGGTTAAATTCAAACATCATAATTAAGGGTAGAAAAATGCCAAGTGAGATTCAAAACACGCCATCTATAAGGTGCATGCACGATCCACTTGGATTGGATTAAAAACAAGTTGAACTGCAGATGAGATGCAGGTATTTTGTTAATTAAGTGAAGAGTTGAGAACATGTAATGAAAGACTGTCTGCGTACCTGCAAGCGTTCTCATAACTGAGGAAGATTTCCCAAAAGAGTAATTCTTCAAGAGTGAAACGAAACATAAAGAATTTCAGGTGCATTCAGCTTTCATATGAATAACAACCAAGAAAAAAGGGATTAGAAGAAACAATATGTTCAAAAAGTCAACAGAATTTGCACCTTGGAGGAAACACTCAAGAAATCCCATACTTCGTGCTGTTCAGCAACATTAGCTATAGACATGAGATCCTGGACAATGTAGTGTGATTTAAGATGTGAAAAAATGAAGCAAACAATTCAAACTAGATAACCAAAAGCTGGTACTAGTAAAATACTTGAAGATATCTATCAAGCTGAATGCAGCGTTGATGAACAAAAGCATCCTCAGTACTTGATGAGAAAATCCTTTTAGGAGGTAAGTGCAACGTGTAATTAGGAATGTCCTTTAGATGCCTATGCAGTCTCTCAAAATTGCTGTATCTGCAGAGGGACAATTTGAAATGTCAATCAAGAGTAAGTCAGGTCTCTCTATTAAGGAATTGTAAGAGCAACCATGTAATAATCTGAAGGTCTTTATAAATAATTATCATAGCATAAAGAAGAGAAAAAGACCTCCTTTTAACAAACCAAGTTCTGTTTTCAGCATCTTTCACAGCAATTGAGTAAACAGCGAAAGATTTTGAACCTAGTTTCTCAAAATACGCTCCAAGGACCTGCTTAGACATAGACACAGTAGGACCTAAAATCAGATCCACACAACAGTCAAATTTGGTACAAAGCTAAATAAAGATGCTCCTGTAATTTAAACAACACTAAAAGGTGAAATTTGTGTTCAATTTTTATTTTCCTGATTGCTTATTTCTCATTAAAAAAATGCAAAAAAATTATACCCACCCGGCATTTTAGTTTAGGAACATTAGGTCCCTCATGGCGGACTATTATGTCTGACATTTTCTTCACAGCATGATCATCACAGCGGCTTCCAGAATTAGGGCTGTAGAATTCTGAAATAATGGATCCACCAACATTTCCACTAAATGTCCTTTTATTTTCAGGTTCAGCTTTCAGGGCAGAAGTACTGTTTGATCTCTTCAGCCTAGTTTTAATTTCACTTGTAGAAGTATCCATGACACTCTCCAATTCATGTTGTATATGCTGTCTCTTAAATGGGGACGAGTCATTATAATTCAAAGCATATTGCATTCCACATTTTTCCTCACTGCATGATACAGTATCAGCGCTTAAATGAGGGTTTGATACCACAGCTGATTTACTCATTGGAGCTGGAAGAATCAGGGAGTTGCTGGTTATCATTTCCTTCCCCAGACTTTCTATTCGTGCAGCACTACTTATAGCAGAAGCTTTTTCCATAGATTGAATCCCTACTTTACCAATTCTATTCTCTTTCTTTTTGTAATTTCTTCCTTTTGCCCACATGTTTTCAAGATTTTCAGGCGCAAGTACCTCTGTTCGTCTCTGTGTTACTGCCTCAAGCATCCGCGCCCACTCTGCATTATGTGGCTGAAATGCCTGCTGCTGATGTAACTTATAGTTTATTGTTTCTCTATCAGTATCAACATCTGCCAAAGTCATATCAGTTCCTTGGTAACTCTTTTTGCCCTCAAAAGAATCAATCTTTTCACTACTTATGACTGCATCTCTTCTAGAGTTGGAATTAATGTCAGCGACACTTCCTGTAGACCGATAACCACCAATGTCCATCAGACCACCATCTTTTATAGCAACCAAAATGTACTCAATCACTTGATTGATATACCTGATTAAGGGAAAAAGATAAAACTAGTGAAATCCCTTAGGGCACAAATAATGTGCTAACAATTTAAATCATGTGATGATATATTCCAATCTAAAAAAAACCACAAATTCTCAAAGGTTCAATAATGTATATTCCAAATTAAAAACAACCACAAATTCTTAAAGGTTCAATAATATCTATTAGTCTACAATTGACAGACATAAGTTGCCCCACAATGTCTAATAGAATATTTTTTCTGAAAAGAAAAGATGAAAAAGACGATGGTAGAAAATAGCAATCGGTGAAACTATAATCTTGTAGAGAAGTTAGTGAACTAAACAAGATGAACACTGAAAACTTCAACCACTTACCCAGGACTTGCAAGATTCAAAATGGGCTGCATGACCAAGCAGGTTACAATCTCTCGAGCAATTGTACGAACCAAAGGGCATTGAGCTTCTCGAGGTCTCAACAATATAGCTATGACTCCACCCATAATTTTCTGAAGAACCTATTGTTGGTCAGGAAACAAAATGAAAAAGAAAAGAAGTTTTAACCAATAAAAAAAGAAGGAAAGTAGATAGGTGTCAAAAGCAAAAGGAAGAAATTGTGGATCATCAGAACACTCCACTCACACCTTGTACTCACTCTCAGGAGATAGCAACGCAGGATGGAGCTCCTTAGAGACCATGAGATGGTGTTTCAATCGTTCATCTCTCTCCTCAGTAGAAAGTGTTCCCATTACATCAACACCAATAGATGCTTGATTTCTTCTGAAAAGATCCAAATGATCCCCTATTAAATCAACTACATCCCTGCAAAACAGCCATTCAAATGATTGTACTTATTTCACTACTCAACTTTCAGTTAGTTGACATATAATAACAGGCGAAATTACCTAGTCAGCAAGTCAACAAGGTTGATCTCTTTAATCCTTACAGACATCTCACCAATAGCATCCATGATTACTGAACGAATAAGTTCAGGAGCTTCCTTGTCAGGTGTAATCTCTGAGTACCACAAATCTACCACAAAATCTTTCAATATCTTGTCAATAAAATCATTTATTGCAGCCTCCACAACTGGAGAATCTATTTTTCTCTTCCACCTTGGTGGGGGTGGTGAAGAAGAAAGCCGTGAATCATTTGGGGACAATTGTTTCTTCTCCAAATGAGACAAATACGATTGCGGACGTACAGGCCCATGTACTTTCCATTTGAACTCTACCTCAGCAGACAAAACTCGCAACACGGAAACAAATAGTATTGATACAGGTAGATTAACCCACATTGATGAGCTTGTATCTGCAATAAGGAACTATAATTATAAAAACATCCACGGAGACAACAACAGCAAAAACAATTTCTCCAATCAACTAAATCAACCAACCATTCAGTATTCCTCAATCCAACCACGTCAAATATTGAATCATCCAAATACTAAATTGAGGGTACGTAAGAATTATTCACTTCAACAAAAGAAAATAGAAAAAAGAACCTCAAGTACATTAACCGTTACAGTATCATAATTACAAAACAGACAAATAAATAAACACAGAAAAGTAAAAATAAATAAATAATTTAAAATTGCTAACAAACTTCAAAAGGAAAACCCTAGCTTGTGACAGTAACCACGAACAAAGAGCTGGATTGGTCACAGGCACCCAAAATCGAATCCAATCAAAGAAACAGAAACTTACGGGACAAAAAGTAAGTAACGAAGAAGATGCAAAGGGACCACCAAACGGTTCGAAGCTTAGCCTCTTCGATCAGATCGTGTATGGTCTCCATGGGCCTCATCGTGGTCTTCTTCTCTCCCCTTACTCGATCAACAGTTATGCTCTGTATCCAGAGAGGGAGAGAATAAAAATTTAGATGTTGCTTGAATCTCTGGTCGCTGCTGCTAATTTTGTTCTGCTTCTTCTTCTTCTTCGCTTCGTTGGCGCGCACGTGGCGCGGAATAAACTGGAGAGAACGGTCAAAGACGACTCGTAAATTATCCGATGCCCTTTCCTCCTCGACGACAAGTCGTGGGGAAATTATAATATATATATATATAGAAATCGACAGAATTGAACTTAGGATTCAGAATAATTATTTATATGTACCATCTTTAATGTATACATTTTTTGATTTTTTGTTTGTGTCAAGCTACTACGTGCGGAAAGGGCTGCATTAATGACATGGTTTCATACGTTGTGGCCTCGCAGCATCAATCATTTCTCAGACTGATCTGGCAGTTCGTGAGTGCAGCAATTTGGTGTGCCCTAATTCTTCATTAAGAAACCCCACTTGGATCCTCAGAATTATGCGCAAAGGAACAATGTTTATGATCTAAGATAAGTACTTCAATCAAAGTCGAAGTAATTGTTACATCTAAAATTCTTATTACTTATCATTTTCCTTTTTTAATTTTATGAATTATTTTTCACAATGAAAAAAATCATGGATAAACATTATAATTTACCAATTATATTTTTAAATAAATTATTTGATAAATTGCAGTAAGATAAACATAATAATTTTTCAACTAATAAATTAATAATTTAAAATTCATCAATTAATTTGAACTAATATCTTTTTTTAATTATCAATCTCTCACTCTTATTAATAACACCTTATTCTGGAATACTCATAGCAATTTCTTATTTGAAAATTAATTCGTACAACCTAGTTGAAATAAACTAAACAATCAATTAATCATATTAAAAAAACATATAAATATTAAGACTTTCTTTGTGATGGGGATGTAGAAATCTCACGCTAGAAAAAGATGGATCCATAAAACTAATGTCTTAGGATTTGTTTGGTTCGAGAGTTTAGAATGGAACGGAACAGAACGTAACACACTTCCATCGTTTAGTTGAGGGTTTCATAATGGAATGGAATGAAATGAAATGAGATAGAAGCGAAGAGTTTCATGTTACGTTTCAGGTCATCATAAGCAATAAAAATATGAAACCTTCAATTTGGAGAGTTTAAGATGGAACGTAAACTAATAAATACATACTACCTAATATATCCTCAGTAATTTTTCTTAATACAAATTATTTCTTCTAATCATAACCTCTTGTATATAATTAATAATAATTTATATTATTTCTCCTTACCCTAATAATAATATTTTTATATTATTAATAAAATTGTATATAATTAATAATCAAATAATAAAGTTTTTATTAATGAAAATATATAAAAAATTATTCTTTAATTATTTGTATATATTTCTATATAAATAAAATATAAATAAATAATTTTTAAATATAAATAACATATAATAGAATAAAATTTATTAAATAATGAATAATGTTTTTATATAATTAAAAATAAATTGTATATAATTAATAATAAATAATAAAACTTTTATTAAAAATTTTTATTATTTGAAAATAAAAATATATAAAAATATTTGTCATAGTTGTCCGTGACTTTTTAATTGGACATGATTTCTGTTTTAAAATCATAACGTTAAACCTTTTGTAACAATCATTTTAATATCAAGGGTATAATAGTCAATTATTATACATTACATTACATTCCATTTCATCTATCTTCCAAACAATGTTTCACTACATTACATTATAAACCCTTACATCCCTTCTAAACAACTTTTCATTATATTACATTCTATTCCATTATAAACTGTTCCCTTCCGTTTTATTCCGTTTCGTTTCATTCTATTAATTAACATCCAACCAAACAGGCCCTTAAGGTTTTGGGTTAAAGTGTGGTGTCAAAGCCTATGAATATGTTCCATCACTAGGCCCATATTGAAGATCTCCTATGTAAGTAGGCTCCCTAGATCCAACACTTTGAAACTTCACAAGTCGAACTTTAAAAGAAATAAGCGGAGTTCAAATGGTTTTCATTGACTTAAGCTAAACGCACTGCGGGACTTTTAAATCATCTAGATATTTAAATAAAAGCAATCACCTTATTCATTTAAGCATGTTCTTACACTTCATTTATTAGTGTCAATTTAAATCTAATACCATGTATAAAAGAAGTTTTTTGGCTAAAATAATGCATGCGAGTGTAAAGTCTGAGGTTGAGGTATGTAAGATGATAAACTTAGTTCTTATTCACTCTTATTCCTCCCCTTTGCTTGTAGAGATCAAGGATTTCCATCGTACGAGCTCGCCAAAGAGAGTCATCAGTAGGATAATTTGTTGATCTCTTTCTCCATTCCTTCCCTACTCCTCCTCCTCATTCTTCTTCTTCAAAAAGCATTGACTATATAACAAAGCTTGAGCCTTTTAGTGAAACCAAACTTGAAAGAGGGACAAAGGACCCTCCTTTGATCAAGAACCCATAGAATGAACTTAGTGGTTAATGTCAAATATTGAATCCTTTTAATTCGTTGTTGCTTCAACTCGAATAAACAGTCAGTGTTAGTTGCTGACGAGAATGATCAACACTTACATCAAAAATGCCTTGTGATGAAAAATAAAGTAGATTTTGATATTACTCTGTTGCATGTTTCTAATTTTCAATTTCAGAGGAACATTCTGTGGTAAAAGTTGCAGACCATTAGTTTATTATTATCCCCTTTATGGCTCATAATTAGAGATTTTAATTGTTTCCTAAATTCACAAGAGACAAATAGGGGGGAGGTACCACATGGCATTTGGTAGAGAGCTAACCAACTTATTTCAACATATGCTAATAACCAATCTTAGATTCACTGGTAGAGTATTTACTTAGTCGAATAACCATTAGGGTATATTGCTAATTAAAAGGAAGCTGGACCAAGCAAGAGTGAATGTAACACCCTATTCTCAACTGACATATACACGTGTGTCCATCAGATACACGTGCATATGTCTGTCAGAAATGGAATGTTAACTATCTCACCTTCACTGTACATAACATGGCATCACACACTAAGCCATCAATCACACATTTTCTAAACTCAAAAAGTTATCACATTAATCATAATCCATAATTTACATTGTTTCATACAACACAATACCATCCTAGGTTTATAACATTATCCTATGAGCTTAAACAACT
>JANIIA010000192.1:66013373-66033681 GCA_027478495.1 Erythroxylum alaternifolium | reverse complement strand
GGTCCATAGGCCTGGGTCCACTCCCCTTAGAGGCCCAGCGTCTTTGCTAGCCCACAGGCTTGGATCCACTTCCCTTAGAGGCCCAGCGTCCTCGCTAGCACATCGGCTCAGGTACTGGCTCTTATACTATTTGTAACAGCCCAGACTCGCCGCTCATAGATATTGTCCGCTTTAGGCCTTAGCTCAGCTAAGCCCTCACAGTTTTGCTCTTCCCATCCCTTAGGAAAACGTATTTTTAAGAGAGAGGTTTCTATAACCTGATAAGGCAAAGACGCATTTTCCCAAGGGTTGGAAGAGCAAAACCGTGAGGGCTTGACTAGTCCAAATCCTAAAGCAAACAATATATGTAAGCAGGGTAGTCCGGGCTGTTACAAATGATATCAGAGCTAGTACTCGAATCGGTATGTTAGTTAGGACGCTGGGCCTCTAAGGGGGGTGGATCCAAGCCTATGTGCCTGCAAAGGATGCTGGGCATTTAAAGGGGATAGATCCAGCCCTGTGGGCTAGCGAGGACGTTGGGCCTCCAAGGGGCATGGATCCAGGCCTGTGTGCCAGCAAGGATGCTGGGCCTCCAAGGAGGTGGATCTAGGCATGTGGGCCAACGAGGACGCTAGGCTTCCAAGGAGGCTGGAATGTTATATTCTCATATCGATTAGAGAGGAGAACAAAGTAGGCCTTATAAGGATATGAAAATCTCTCCCCATAGATGCATTTTTCCAAGGGTGGGAAGAGCAGAACCGTGAGGGCTTGGTTGAGCTAAGGCCCAAAGCGGACAATATCTATAAGCAGGTGGTTCGAGATGTTACATTAAGTCTAGGTTGTTTTTATTACTACTGAGCTCATCTATTTATCTTCAAATATGGAGGTCTCTTTATATGAATAACCCAATAATATGATATCTCACTTAGATAAACCCTCTTTCAGGATGTGGATTGGTTGAAAAATTGTAAACTTACCTTTAGAAAGCTTTAGGGATCAATATTGTAGCTTAGGAGAAGGAAAGATATCTCCTAAAACTTGGTTCTAAGTTCTCTTTTCAGCATTTGCATTAGAAGGACCTGTAAGTGAGAATGGTACAGGGACAAGAGTGGGTGGGTTAGACAAAGAGTTCAAGGAGAAGCTAGGAGCAAGAGATGGAGTAGGATGGGGAAAAGCATAAGTAAAACAAAAAAAAAAGGAAATCCTTATAAGAATCATACATAATGTTTAACATATTACTAGATGAGGTTACTAGCGAAAAGATAAGAGGTAGAAAGTTTTAGGAAAGTTAACCACAAACAGAAAGAAATATGAGCAATTGAGAACTAAAGGAAAAGGAAGAAGTTCTAGAGGAAAGAACTCTCACACCAAACAAAGAAGAAAGTAAACTACTAAGAGGGTGAGAAAAAGTAAACAACCATGCGAAACTAAGACTAAATAATAGAGGGACAAAAACAACTAACTAACAATACAAAAGAAGAGAAAAGAGACTACAAAGGAAGTAATAATCTCAGAGAAGTACTATACGAAGCATGAAGAGTATAGACTGTCTCAAAATTCACTCAAATATAGAAAATTTTTATAAAGATAAATGCAAAAATTTTAAATGGATAATTTTTAAATAAAAAATATATACTTGCATTATTGAGATGATTTAATATTTAGTATTAAACTATACAACATAATATATGAAAATTTTAATTTTAATTTATATTTATAGTCTTGTATAATAACTCATATGAGATAGGCTATAAAATAATCAATTCTCTTCAAAAAACAATTAAGCAGATGGCATCTTTCTTAAATAATATTTTGTGATAAAATTTTGTTTTATATTCAAAAAGCATTTTAGTTAATCTTGTTTGCATTCTAAATAAACTTTTTCTATTTAGATTTTACGTAGTTTGTACATCTTATTTTTGTACTTATTAGTGTCAAATACTATTATTAAAGATATAAAAATTTCTATAAATATAAATTTGAATTATTAATAAAATTTGAAATTATAGTAGGTTTTATCATAATGTTTTTCTTAATCTTATTCCTTAAAATTTTGAAGTAGCTAGTGGTAACTTTTGTCGCAATAGTTTTATAGTTTGATATTGTGAATCATTCAAATTGCTTTAGGATTGAGTTGCAATTTGCAAGTTGTTCAATGGAAATTCTAACAGAAATTGCTATAAAACCTTGCATGAAATATTTAACAGAGAATATTATTTTTATTAATTGATATAAGGTGTAATGCATGAAATATTTTTGAAGATAAAACCTTGTATGTTTGTACATCGTCCAATGTTCATTTCACAAATTGGTTTTTTCATCTTATTTTAGGTGATTTTGTTTGATTCTTCAAGATTCTAAAATGAGTATGCTCATATTTGATTGTTGTAATTATTTGTATTAAACTTATGCGAAGAAACGTACAAATTAAAATTGATATGAAAATTACAAGGTAGATATTTATTGAAATTTCAAGTGTGAGTGAAAATTTTACATTAGGAAGAGATGAAACTAGTGAGGGATATATAAATAGAAAGAATCCATTAAACTAATGTTTTAAAGTTTCGAGTTAGAGTGTGGTGTTAAGAGTTACAAATATGTTCCCTCACTAGGTTCATAATAAAAATATCCCTTAAAAGTAGACTTCCTAAATCTAACATTATTACATTTATAGTAAACAGTTTCTAAAATGTGTTCATATTTTATAGTTTTTGTCTCTACATTTTGTTGTTTTAAGTGTTTTCATTTCCGCGCAAGTTTAGAAAAAAAAGTTGTATATGAAAGTGACAGCGGTAAATACAAAACGGCATTCGTACATGGAGAAATGATTGATATGTCATTATAGAAGATATTTGGTAGTTACATGCTTGAGTTATGAAACGATTTTACATTCACATTCATATAACGTATAGAATTGAAATTGATGATCACCTCATTACTACATAAGGCTTGTCGGACTGGCATGTGTGTGCAGTGCATAATGAACAGGTTGTTTTAAGTACAAATCATTCATGTCAATGTCTAATCACAAATAATTTATTATTTATCCAACAGCCAAGAAATCCAGAACATTCCTTTTAAGGCATTTCACATCTGCACTGCAGAACAAAACTTAAAATGCAATCACAACGGGTCCGTTACCGCCTCCCTTAGAAGGCCCTAAGCTAACCATACGCTTCCTCAGCTTCGCAAAACCTTTTGAAAAACGGCTGCCTCCAATATCGACATCGTTGTCTCCCACCATAATTCATCTCTTGCCTATCGTTGTTCTGTTCCAATTCCTACTTATCTTTGTGAAAAAGCAAAAAACAAAAGACAACAAAAGTTGCACTATGGTTGTGCATCGTAAAAAGCAAGTAAGAGTCACACAACACGAGCAGGCAGTATGCGCTTTAGAAAAGTTTTGAACATGTAGATGGGAAGTGGGAAAGGAGAAAAAAGTAGGAGAAACAAAATGAGGACAGGTTATACTACGCAAAGGCCCTTTTCTTCTCACCAAAACTAAATGAAGTTTGTCAAATCAGACTGCCTCTAAATGACCAAATGGAAAGCATTCCACCCTTTTAATTGAATTCCACAGCTGGATTCCAGATTTCAGCAAGTATTTCTTTTTTTTTTTCATAGATCAGCAAAAGATAAAAATGACAGTGTCAATGCCGGACACCTATGCTTTAAAAGACAAGAGACAGTGAACCCAACCCAACTCAACCAATAATGAAACTAGAGTAAATATAAATACAATAATTTTGTAACTGTAATTTACCTAAATTAAAATTTCTATCTGTTCAATAGAAAACACTTTTTACGACTATTGAAAAAGAGAGAAGAAATTGAAACCCATAATTGCTTCCACCAATTCTAAACCTTGCTAAAGAGGGTGGCAAGCCAAGCAGTGGAGATGTTAAATTTTGCTTTAATTGCTACAATATGTAAGAATTGGAAGGAAATGAAAGTAAATATAAACAAGAGGTTTAATAGATTTGATTCTTAAAGCTTGATTTTGGAAACAACCATTACAACAAAATAGACTATTAGCTACGTTTTTTTGTGACTATATAAAAATTGTCGCTAAATGTCCACATTTGACGATGATTTCCTAATTCGTTGTCAAAAATCATGGTTTTGGTGATGTTATCGTCACTAAAGCAATATCTTTAATGACGATTTTTTGGAGTAGTCGTAAAAAGCCTTTATTTTTGTGACGGTTTAAGTATTTTATCGCCAAAGGTCGAGCATTTGGCGATGATAGTTTCAAATGTCGCAAAAAAATGTAGCTTTTTGCAACAAAATTGGTAATTCATCGCCAAATGTGAACCTTTTGCGATGAAACCTTGAAATCAACATCGAAAGTCAATATTAAAGAATTTATAATTAATAATGTTAAATTGATAATTTTTTAATGCTAAGTGTGCTTAATAATCCTAAGGTTAATTATAATTGACATTTATGTATTAATTTTCATATTTTTCTTATTTCCCTTCTTTATAAATTTATTGAAATATATAGTTAATGCATTAAAACTCTATAAATTATCCTTTTGGTTCATGGGCAGTTGGAATATTTCTATTCTGTACATTGAGCTTTTTCAAATAAATAAAGAGAAAATAAGCAGCATTTTTGAAACAACAATTGGTATCTTTATTACGTTGATTAAACCTATTTGTTCTTGTTCATTCCGATCTCAACAAGATGGACTTTACCTAAACTATGAATGGACCAACTATTAAATCTCGGATGGAAATTTCTTTTACCTATTTCTCTCGGTAATTTATTATTAACAGCCTCCTCAAATCCATTCAACACATGCAATTTCTTTTCCGTCAAGATGTTCTGCAATTTGTACTTGAATTCCTTTTGTATCTGCCTGTTCAGTTAATTTAATAGCCTTTTGTATTGCTTTGCGAAATGAAACGCTATTCTTTAATTGTCCAGCTATAAGATAAACATACCTAAATTTTAATATTAATAAGATAAAATATAATAAATTTAAGTTGACTATTATTCATAATCATTATTATTTATGAACAATAAAATGATAATACATACAAGGCTTGGTTTGGGGGAACGGTGGCGGTTGATAACCTGCTGAAATAATAAATACTTATTCTCAATAAGTACTTATGTGATTGAGATTACTGTTTTGGTAACTGCTAAAACGTGAAAATAGGTGTTTGACAAGTGCGGTTGCGGTTGCGGAAAAGAGATAAAATGACTAAAATGCCCATTGATTTAATAAACTATTAATTGTTATATAAATAATTAAAATATATATTATTAGTTATATAAATTTAAAATTATAAATAATAAAATATTAAATTAAAATAAGAAAAATAATAATGATATTATTATTTTTCTTATTAGTTGAGGGTATAATGAAAAATAATAATTATCATAAGGTTATTAATGGAAAGTAGAATTTCTACCGCAGAAGCACTTTCCTACCGCAACCCTCTTTCTACTTGTCGATTTTTGCGGTGGCACCGCACTTTCCTCCAACTTTCGATTGTTCGCCTGCAGATCCAAACATGTGACTGTATTTGAAAACTGTGGTAGATAAGTACTTATCCTCGCCGCTCCGTAGATCCAAACGCAACCTAAATGATGGAATATGGTAAGCAATCTAATATACGTACTATAAGATGTTAATTAGAAGTTTAACAATTCTTACAGAAAAATAATAAATAAAGTTCCATGCCTAATATTCCATTGAAAATGAAAAAACATAATTAATTTTTTGGATTCCAAATGACATTAGAGTTGGTAGAAAAGGTAAAGGAGTTTCCAATGTTTGGATTCCCAAGAAGCCTCCTTGCACGTTCTACGCCATCAATTGAAATAGTTAAACATCATCCCTTATGGTTTGGTGAATTGACATCCTCTTCCAACAACTTCTTTGCTTTCAGTAAATTTATAGAAGATACAGTGAATGATTTCTCATTTGCAATATGCATGACGATATTAGATGAACTGCACGTACTAAGCATTTCAGCTAATGAGCAAACATAATAAAACAATCAAAGCTAAATCAAAGAGTATCAGAAAGTCAAACTCGAACACATGCATACCTGACTGTTAAACTCCATGATCGTCACAACGAACATACATAGTTTTTGCAATCAACCATTGTTCCCAAACATTTGATTTCCTTAATCCTATACAGACCATCAGGACATCACCACCATCTCCATTTCTATCTATGTTCTCTTGAAGATTCTAAGAAGCTTAGCATAACATATAGTACATACAATCAGATGTTCATATAATAGCTTCATAATAAAAAATGAGATACTGACAATAAAGAAAGGGAGGTAGTTTTGATGATACTAAGAACCTTGAGGAAGAAGACTGGCTATAGAAGGCAAGCGGTGATTAGTATTTGATGAGGGGATTTGTTTTGCACTAATTTGTTCTTCATTAGGGAAAATTTTTCCACATTCCTCCCAACAGAGTTCATTTTCATCATTGAAAACTAATCTCCATATCGACATTACGTGATGAATTAATGTTAACAGTTTTATTCTAAAAATACAATGAAAGAATTATTATTTGAATGTTCTAACATTCTAGCAATGATAATTTTATGATCTATCAAGTGAGACTACTTCATATGATAAGGTTGAGAATGTTAAGTGTGTATGTATTATGTTTAGGAGATGCATAAACATCCTTTGCAGCTTCGAAATATGATTGCTTCTATGTACATAAATATCCCTTATAGAATCCTCTATTGAAAATAGTTGTGTAATTGTGATTTAACTTTAAATTATCTTAATTATTAGCTTGTTTGTTTTGAGCCACTCTATTATATGTATGTTTTTATAAAATATATATTCAGTAAATTCAAATGTGTGTATGCGAAAAGATTTTGTCTTTTAAGAATAAGAGTAATAGGTTGTTAATTTTGAGTTTAAATTGTCATGTCTAATATATACTCCATTTGACTTTCAATTGTTATGTCTAATCACAGCCTCATAACACGTTGAAATAAAGTCATTTTGATAGACATATTTGTCTAAGTCGTAGAGATTTGGTGTAAAAGCAATCATATGGTAAATATGTACATAAACATCCGTTACAAAAGTAGCCTTCATTCTCTAACAGACATTTCATCAAACAGTTAGCATGCTTTTTTCAAAAAGCATGGAAGGTTGAAAAAAATGTCAACCGATACACATCTAACAAAGAAACACAATTCACCATATTTCTGGTTTTGACCATTTGGCTTTTAATTGTTATGTGTAATCACAACCTCATTACACATTGAAATAAAGTCATTTTGATGGATACATCTTTATACTATAAGTGGTATAACCAAATGTAAATATGTACATAAGCATCCGTTGTAGAAGTAGCCTTCATTGAAGCATTTCATCAAACAGTTAGGAGGCTTTCCTCAAACAAGCATGGAAGCTGGAAAAAAATGTTGACCTATACACATCCAACATAAAAACACAATTCACCATCTTCTAATCGCAAACACAAACAAAAAGCCTTACACCATAAGCAGAACACAACACTCATATAAACTCCTAAACGTAGTAGTAAAATAGAGCACAAGAAGGAGGATTTGAAAATAGAAAGGAAGAATAATACCAACATAGGTAACAACGCTTCTTCAACGGTGACAACCGCAACATGGGAAAAGACCACATCACAGGAGACGACACTTATTGGATGGTGAACGAAGAGGAAATATGATAGCTAATAAAAAAATGAAGAGAGATTCGTTTTGATTTTAATAACTAGTAAAAAACGATGTCATTTGTAGTTAAACAAGAGAATGTTGTATTCGATAATTCAGAATAAATATACCATTTAGCGCCAATTCAAAAAATTGTCGCAAAATGGTGGGCCATTACCATTTGGCTTGACCTTTGGTAATGACATTAATATAACATTATATTAATTATCATATATAATTACATCTATCACAATGTGATTAAAAAATAATTGCAATATTGTAAACAATGGGAATCAATATTAAATATTAATATGGTATTCTTAATAATCAATTTAAATATTATTAACAATGATTGTAAGTGTAAAAATAAATTTAGTTAACAACATTGTTATTTTAAAAATTTATAAAACAAACAACACAAAATTAATTTTTATTACATAAATTAATTCTTTTTATTAATGTCTTTTAAAATATATGATTTTACAATTTTATGTGGTGTGACGAAACTCTATTTACTATATATAAATAGGGTTACATTTTCTAGAAATTTTATATTACAAAAGGAAAATTCTATAAATATATAATTCAAAATAAATTAATTGTTATTATTAATGTCTTTTAAAATATATGATTTGACAATATATAAATGATGTGACACAGTTCTATTTACTATATATATGTTCCATACTATTTTATATAAATTATATATTACCAAGCAAATTTGAAAATATAAAAATCAAAACCATTTGACGACTATTTTATAAATTTGCAGCCAAATATGATATTTAGTAACGAATTATGCATAGCGTCGCTAAAAGGTTAACAATGTATAAACATTTGGTGACTACTTCAGAAATTCATTGCCAAATATGATAACTAGTAATGAATTATGAATAACGTCACTAAAACGTTGACGGTGTATAAACATTTAGCGACATATTTTAAAAATCGTTGCAAAATGTTGAAATATGTCAAAATATAAAAGAAAACAGCATCATTTTCCTTTAAAGGAACGATGTCATTTCCTTCCTTTTTTAAAATGTTTGTTGTGTTCATACATTTGACAGTGTTTTTCAAAAGCGTTGTCAAATGTTGGAATGTTTTAAAAAAGGAAAATGACATCGTTTGTTCAATAGTAAACAACGTCGTATTTCTATCTGTTTTATCTTAAGCACCTAACTCTTCTCCCTCCCACCCCCATTTTTTCTAACTCTTTCCTATCCTCCTCCTTTCTTTTTCATTTCCTCCCTAGTCGATGACCTCCTGTCTTCTTCATTTGCGTGTTTCTATCTTCTCCAGTCACTGTCCTTCTGTCTTTCCTATAAGGTAAGTTGTGGATCCTTTTTTTGTGGATTGTTTTGTGCTTCAATTGTTGGTTTTTTAAGGTGTGATGTTGGATAGGTAATGGCATTTTTATTGAGTTGTTTGCATTGGTTTAGACTGTATATGATTGAATTTTGTTTGGAATGTCTTAATGTTAGTTATGAAAGGGAAAATATATGATTTTTGTAGTTATCTTAGGATTAATTTCTCACGTCTATGATGAATTGCTAGTTACGATTGTGTTAAGTGTTGGGGGTGTTCTGCTTCTGTTGGTGTGTTTATATCACATTCTGTTGACATTAAACCGATAATTGATTGTAAAAGTTTCAAGTGTTACTGCTTATAGTGAAAAGGAGTTGATATGTTTAAAAATCTTTTAAGATTTTGTTTCAAGTTCTACTTGTGTTGACATTATACTAATAATGTTTAAAAGGGAGTTGACCCAGTTTGTTATGTGTCAATCAAATTACCTGGCTACAAAGATAGGGATGGGGGACCAAAGAATTCATAAAAATTGGAAAATTGTAATATTCAATTGTTTATGTGGTTTGGCAAAAATTGTCATGTCTTTAGCTCCTTGTTTTTATTGTGAATAGGGGTTTGAGTTCTTTTGAAATATGTCATCTGATCACATTTAGAATCCCCCTTCATCCCTTCTAATTTTATACGGAGTAGCATTTAATAAAAAATATGATTACGATGGGAACATGTGTTCACATGCTTAATTCAAATGCTTTCAAGTCCAACATCAATTTCTTCTTACCCTTTTTGATGTACACTTCAGATGTAAGAATAAAATTTGATTTTGTTTAGGATTTACAATGTTAAACCAAAAAAAGAAATAATTGATGTTGCTTTCTTGGTAAAAACATATTTCCTTTTTATGATTAATTTATAAATATCAAAGATAGTTATTTACTGGTGGACTTTAATTGTTTTAAATTTTATGCAATTAGTTATCATTCCATAATATTAATTTAATATTTCTAAGTATATAAATCCAACATTATGTAAATTAGCTACATATAAACTTATCACAAGTCAAAATTCGGTTGACGTAAGTTGTTGAGTATTTGTTCTTTAGTTTTTTTTGTGCTTCCATTTTTGTTGTTTTAAGCTATAATGTTGCACTGGATTATGAGGTTGCATGCAAAATATATAATTACAAAACTATTGAACATTTATATCATATTAAATATGAAAATTTTGTTTTTACAGGCCAGGTTTTGTGTTGCAATGTGTCGATAAGTGTCTAACTTCGTCCTTCTTATTTGTACTTTATGGTTGTCCGTCTGTCTAGTTAACTCGTCTAACTATTATGTATCATATTTTATGCTTTAATAGCACCCCTACTTGTGTTTGGATTTTGTTAAGTTATCGAACTTAGTGTGTGAACTTGTAATTGATAATTTAAGACTAGTAACATAATACACTTACAATTATGGACAATCTTTTGCGTAATAAACCCCTAGAATGATATATAGGCTGGAAACTTGTGATGCAATTCTCACGAGACTTATCGATGAAATATCCCACTAGCTTAGGAGTCACAGCGAGAACTTACTTTCTCAATTCATGTGGTGTAAAAATGCCACGTATAATAGTGTTTGTTTAAATTCAAGCTTAATTTACGAACTTGTAGTGATTAATGGAGAAGTATTAACATTAGAAATTCACCAACAATTATGGACAATACTTTGTTTAATAAACTCTTAGGATGGTATATAGGCTAGAAATCTATGAGGCAGTTCTAACAAAGCTTATCGGTGAAATATTTCACGAGCCTAGGAGTTACAGTAAGAACTTGCTTTTTGGATTCATGTGATGTAACAATTTCGCGTACCATAGTGTTTGTTTAAATTCAACTTAAGTAACAATGTCACGTACCATAGTGTTTGTTTCAATTCAAACTTAAGTAATTAATGGAGAAGTATTAACATTAGAAATTCACCTACAATTATGGACAATCCTTGGTGTAATAAACCCCTAGGAGGGTATATAGGCTGGAAATTCATGATGCAGCTCTCATAAGGCTTATCAGTCTATGAGCCTAGGAGTCACAACAAAAACTTGCTTTCTCGATTTATGTGGTGTAACAATGCCACGTACTATAGTGTTTGTTTAAATTCAAACTTAATTTATGAACTTTTAGTGATTAATGGAGAAGTATTATTAACATTAAAAATTCACCTATAATTATGGACAATCCTTTGCATAATAATCCTCTAAGATGGTATATAAGCTAGAAACTCGTGATACAGCTCCTATGAGGCTTATCGCTGAAATATTCCACGAGCTTAAGAGTTACAACAAGAACTTGCTTTCTTAATTCATATGGTGTAATAATGCCACGTACCATAGTGTTTGTTTAAATTCAAAATTTATGAACTCATATTGATTAATGGAGAAGTATTAACATTAAATATTCACCTAAAATTATGGACAATCCTTTGCACAATAAATCCCTAGGATGATATATAAGCTAGAAACCCAGGATGCAGCTCCTATGAGACTTATTGGTGAAATATTCCTTGTGTCTAGGAGTCATAGTGAGAACTTGCTTTCTTGATTCATATGACATAATAATGTCATGTATTATAGTGCTTGTGTAAATTCAAAGTTTGAAAATGAACTTATAGTGATTCATTATTATGTTATATAGAACAAAGATTGTTTTTAGTTATTCAGTTATTTATTTTTAATTGTATAGCTAGATGGATAAAAGTTGGATGTCACATCAGAAATGGCCTACTTAATACTTAGAAGGAGTTAAGTGTTTCATGCAATTTGTAAAAGATCACATAGGTGTTATATGTTGTATTCGTTGTCTATGCATAAATTGCTTAAATGTGAACATTCAAAGTCAATATGTGGTATATAATCATTTGCTAATCCAAGGCATAGATAAATTATATACTCCATGGCTTTATCATGGAAAATGTTCAGAAGCAAGTTGTAGTAGAAGTGTTGGTACAAGTGTTGATGGTAATAACAATAATGATGTAGAAGATTGTGATATTAATTATGATGGTGATTATGGGATTAGCTAGATGTTAGAGGATTATGGGAATTATATGAGACTATGAATGAAACTGGTTTGCCTAACATAATTGGTAGTATTATAGAAGATAATTTTGGGAAGTTATTGAAAGTTGCTTTAGGAAGAATTATATCTAGGGTGCTCAAAATTCTCACAGCTATCTTTTATTATAAAGTTGTTACATTTGAAGCTCTGTAATAAATGGACTAACAAGTCTTTTGATATGTTATTTGACTTGCTTAATAATGCATTACCTGTTAGACACAAATTGTCCAAATCTTACTATGATGTAAAGAAATTATTAAAGGACCTTGTATTAGGATATATATCAATACATGCTTATAAGTATGATTGTGCTATATTTTGGAAGGATAGTAAAGATCTTCAAGACTATCCCATTTGTGGTAGATCAAGGTGGTGAGTGGATGATGGGAAAGAAAAAGATACCTCATAAAATCTTGAGATACTTCCCTATTAAACCATCAATACAAAGGCTTTTTCTTTAAAAAAACAGCCATGGATATGAGATGGCATAAAGAGAGAACGTATTGATGACAACATCATGTGTCATCCAATAGGCTCAATGGCATGGAAAGACTTTGATGGAAAGTTTCCATGGTTTACACAGGATTGGCGTAATGTTTGACTTAGTTGAGCCTTAGATGGATTTAATCCTTTCAGTAATATGAGTAATTATTACAGCATGTGGCTGGTAATTCTAAAGCCATATAGTTGACCTCCATGGAAATGTATGAAGGAGCCTTTTTAAGTTATTGTCTTTACTTATTCCATACTTGGTGTTCCTAGTAAGGATATCGATGTATACATGCAACCATTAATTGATGACTTAAACCATATATGGGAGGTTAGATTAGAAACTTTTGATATTGTTGAAGGTGAAACATTTATAATGCATACAGTTACTTTGTGAACTATAAATGATTTTCCTTTAAACATATTTTCCATTAAAATATGTTTAATGGAAAAGTAGAATTGGGTAAAGCTCCTTTGCATTTGTCTGGTCATGATGTGGTTTACTAGCTATCACATTTGGGTGACATTACACCTAAAAACACATAAATAATAGAAAGTGAAAGCGAAGTGTTGTTGAGCTCAATTCGAATTAAAAAGGCACATTTTTCAAATTTGCGTATTGGAAGGAATTGTTATTGAGGCATAATCCTAATGTGACGTATATTGAAAAAATATTTGTGAGAATATTTTAGGAACTGTGATGGGAATTGATGGCAAATCGAAATACATTAAGGCTAAATTAGATTTGGATGACATGAATATAAGAAAAGATTTGCACTTGAAAAGAAGAGATGACGGGTCATACATTATTCCATCTGCTTGTTACAACATGTCAAGTTTCATAATGGGTATGCTTTGTTGATGGTAAAACTTATCTACTTATTTTATGCTCAAAAATCGCAAGTGAATAGGTCGTGATTTGTAGTAAAAAGAGTGGATATCGATCCCATAAGGATTGATGCCTAGACATCGCTTAATTTAGACACAACTTTGTTTAAGAAACAAAATTATGAAATGCAAATAATCTAGAAAATTAAATTAAAATTAAAAGACTAATGTAAACAATGGATGATACTGTAATTGCAGAAAATCTGAATTCAAGAATCTAAATGCTAGAAATTACTTTTTCCTTATTTTGTCTCCCTCCTATTTTATTGATTGAATTGTGTCTCACCCTAGATTTCTGAATGTACTAATTACTCTCTCTCAAGGTGTAACTATTTCGCCATAATCGAATTAACGGGAATTGATTGAATAATCTCTCAAACTACCCAATGACTCTACTGATTTAACTAATTATTAAGCTATCCTATGGGTGATCAATTGACTAATCGAGATCTCTCTTCTAATTCTTCAATTGATATAATGATTGCTAGTCTATAGGTCGCCAACTCTCGTTGTACAATCTTACACGAATCTCATCTCACTCACTCTCTCGATTTGTTGCAAGATGATAAACAAGATCAACAATCATCAAAGACACTTCATTTAATCCAATAAGTTTTGACAAAATAATGAAAAAGCAATCCCGAATATGAAATTAGCCTAACATGGTCTCCATAACATCATCAACAATCAAATAAACCATTTTTATAAAGAAAGGAAGCAATCAAAGTGACAAAAAATTGAATATAAGACTCCTTCTCTTCTTTGCAAAAAATCTGGAATTTTAGTGTTGACGTGCTATTTTGCCCAATCTTGATGATGATCCTTGTCTTCAATCCCTCCTTAATGCTCCGAACGTGTGTTCTCCACTCAAGGATGGTGTTTCTACAGGTGGGCATCGTCTCCCTTGAAGATGGAGGCTCAATGATGTTTTTATAATCTAAAAATCCTAGGTTTAATAAAGCCTCATAGATTGCCTCAAATTTCAATTCCCATGCCCGTGGAATTTTGCATGATTCCCACGAGCGTGATAATTATAGACGGAAACATTCTTCATTTTCTGTTATGATTTCCCACGTTCGTGGGAATTTGCCTAATTCCCACGAACGTGGGAATTTGTCCCAGATGCACTCTTCTTGTCTTCTCTTCTTTGATCTTTTGTTAAACCTCCAAGTTGCTCCCTCTTACTTCCTACACAAAAATAATCAATTCTTACCCTCAATTAGCATCAAACACACAAGAACAACACTGAAAATGAAGTTTAATGAAAACATGCAAAATGAATCCTAAACTAGAACAATAACAACAATTATGCAAGAAAACACATGCCAATTACCTATAAAAACATATCCTAATGTACACCTATCACTATACAAAGTCATCGCCAAACTACTAGTAAGCAGATTGAAAGAAGCTCTGAAAGAAGTAATCAATGCTGCACAAGGAGCCTTTATAAATGGAAGATCATTACGGGATAATGTATTCCTAATACAAGATATGCTAAAAGGTTACAACTCTAGTAAAAGGATCAACAATTGTTTATGGAAAATCTACAAAGCTTTAGATACAGTGAGGTGGACCTTTATTTAGGCATGTTTGGAAGCACTTGACTTTCCACCTCAATTCATTGCTAGAGTTATGATGTGTATCATGACTCCCTCACTCAGCATTCTTATCAATGGTGTCCCTACTACACCTTAAGTGCTAGGGGAATTAGAAAAAGAGATTCCCTATCCCTTATCTATTTACCCTAATAATGACAAGGTTATCTGGACTTCTCACAAAGCTCACAAGTTGCAACAGAAGATTCTAGTTACACTACAACTGTAATGAACTTAAGCTCACGCATTTAATATTTGTTGATGATCTCATCTTATGCAATGAACTTAAGCTCACTCATTTAATATTTGTTGATGATCTCATCTTATTTAGCAAAGCTGATGTGTCATCCTTCTACATACTATTGGATGTTCTACATATCTTCTCCAAATGGTCAGGGCTAAAAATCAACATTGCAAAAAGTTGTTTTTTTTGTTCTAATGATGTCAGTATATCTGATGATCTTAGCAGAATCTTAGGGCTCCATCTTCAATCCCTTCCCTTCAAGTACCTTAGAGTGCCCACCTCTTTTTCTAAGCCTAAATATTCATATTGCATACTCCTTATTGAGAAATACAAGGCCAATATCAATTCTTGGAAAACTATGTTTCTTTCACTTTCTGCTAGAACCACATCAATAATTTCAATATTAAGCAGTATCCATATTCATCGAATACCTCGTCTCATCTTGCCAAAGAGAGTAATCAAGGAGCTTAATCGCATATGTAAGGCTTTTTCACGATCAAGTAAAGCAGGAAATGTAAAGGGGGCTAAATTTAGATGGAGCGAAGTAGTAATTACAAAAAAACTAGGGGGACTAGAAATTGTTCATATTCCCTTAATAAAAAATGTCTTCAATTGCAAAAGGATATGGAGGCTATTTTCGGATAAGAATGCTATATGGATCAAATGGGTTTATGGCACATACCTTAAAGACCAAAATTTCTAGTAGATAGCATATCACTAGAGACATTTCTTGGAATTTTAGCCACATGCTAAAGCTGAGATGCAAAATATATCCTTGGTTAAAGCACAAACTAAGGAGTGGGGACAACATATCAATCTAGTTTGACAATTGGACTGATTTCAGTCTTTTGGTGTAGAGAAGAGAAGTTGCTCATCTGATTAATAGAATTCCCTTTAATGCAAGAGCTTTCTCGCTAATTAGAATGGTATGTGGTCTGGTTCTTTAAGAGGATTTAACTCCATTCTTCAATTTTTTACCTCAAATTACACAATGGTAAAGGGAGGACAGTGTTATTTGGACAGTTGACCCTAAAGGAGTGTTCTTTAATAGTTCTTGTTATAAACTATTCCAAGACAATAGAGGTAGAGTTCCCTGGTCTAAGCTGTTATGGAAGAAATCACTTAATCACAAAGGGTCTATAATCACATGGTTGGTTATCAAAAATGGGCTCAAAGCTAAAATTAAATAGTTTGGTACCTTTGATCCGGTTTGTGAACTGTGCAAGGAAGTAGATGAGGGTAAAAAGCACTTGTTTTTTTGATGCAGTTATACCATAACCATTTGGAACAAAATCATGCACACCTTGGCAGATTATTATACAATCTATGATTGGTTCAAAGTCCTCAATTGGATCACCAGTAAAGTAAAAGTCATAAGCCCAATGGTGTGATCTATAAGACAACAGTCACCGCGATTGTTTACTCCCTATGGAAGGAAAGGAACAAAAGAATATATAAAAGAGAAGCCATAAACAAGCACCAATTAGCAGAAGATATCATTAATTGGATCAGAGTTGTACTAATTGCCAAAAATGCCCATAACTTTCTATCTATCGAAGCAAAGATCATATGGCTTTTGTAAAGTGAAGTAGCTACTTACTTTATAAATTTCTCTCTTTGAAATGTTGTATTGATATATAGTTCTTAACACTTTCTGGATAATTTGTAATGATGGATATAACTTTGCTATGGTTAATGATATTTTATTCATTTTCCAAAAAAAAATTATATCTTTTCCAATGTTATGCTTATAGGTTAGAGAGAATTTAACTTCAAATTTACTAACTTCTTTGTACTAAATCTACTTTTATACCTCATAAAGTATGCTACATAGTTTGTGGGTTTTAAATTTGATCTTGCATTTATCATACTCAATCTAGCATGATATATGACGTGGTTTATTTTTCTATTGGACAAAATACTAGCCCTAAATGTGATGAGTCTTACAGTTGTTGAAGAGTGTACTTCGAGCTTAAAGATACTAAAGGAAGTCTATATAACCAAATATGTTGACCCATTTTTTAAATAAGAAGAAGAATTAAGTTAAATTTCATCTTTTAAGTCATCTTGTTTTTGGTTCTTATGATACTAAGTTAATAGTTGAGAAAGAATTCTGATTTTAAGAAAAACGGTTAAGTTAGACCACAATGGTTTTACTAGAATTCAATTTGAATTTAAATGATACAAAATGTTCAAACTGAACTTAACATTTTTAAAATATTTAATTTAAATCTCAATTTAACAATCCTACTATCCTCCTGTTAAATTTTAATAATTCCCTATAATATTTTTTTAGGCATTCCTTAATAGATGCACATCCTAAGTGGCAAATGGCACCTAAAAAAACCTTAACAGTTATGCTTCCCAGAAAATAATGTTTAGGAAACTCACAAACATCATTGTCTAGCTCCATTCCATGCTTTAGTTTTCTAAGTTCTCTGTAATCCTTAGTCTAAAGTTCTAGACTTGTCTTCTACGTTTTCAGTTAGATCTTGAGTTTTCTATGCATTTCATGCATTTGTTCTTTATCTGTAATCTTTAATCCCTTAAAGTAAACAATTTGAGCAATCTCTACATTCCACACAAGTAATCCCTACGTCTTATTTTTTCTGAAGCAGACATAATAAATATAATTCACTTCTCATTAGAATTTAGTTATATATTTTCTATCTCACTTATGGATAATCTATATTGACATTTACCTAGGTAGTTAAAAACTAATTTATTTGTATCTTATTAATGAAATAAAATGAGCTATTTAAAAAGGTTGGTCCTAATACTTAATGAATGATTAACAAATAAATCAAATTCGAGTTTATGATGTTAGGAAAAAGATTGTAATTGGGATCCTGATGTTTTCAAGATGTTAATTAAAGCTTATATGAAAGTGAGTGTAATTAAAAAATGTTTTTTAGAAGATTTGTGAAGATTGTTGGAATTTGGTTATATTCCTAGTGTGGTACATATAATTCTCTTTTGAATGAGTTACTAAAACTGAATTATTTTGGCTAATGTTGGGAAGTATATGATGAGATAGTGAGAGTTGCTCATCCAAACATATACTTTTAATATTACTACTCATGTTTTTATTTTTTGTAATTATGGGGATGTTGATAAGGTAAATGAACTAGATATTTTAACCTGTAATACCCTGATGACTATTAACTATAGCAAAGGAACAATGGAAAATGTATCTTCTTTATATAGGATCATGTATAGAATGAATGGTTCATTGAAATTTGGTTTCATAAACTATATTAATTAATGGTCCCCAGAGACCTTCCTCCTGACATTGTGACTTATAATATTGTCATCAACATTGATTTTATGATGTTTTTAGCTATTTATGAGGTAATTGGAAGAACATATTCTTAGTTATTTATGAGTTATAAGCAAAGACTGATGACTACTAGAATGCAAGCTTCTATAATGATTTCTCATTTTACTTATTACATGTATTAGATATATCATTAGTTGTGTGCTTTAGATATATCTAATTATGATAATGTTAATAAATTGGTTTACTTTTATATACTAGAAATTTGTTTAAGAATATCATAGAGCAATAATAATTTATGTAGAAGATTTTTAGGATGTTCCCATTACCTTCCTGGTAATTGTGAATTTTCCAATGGTATGACCAGTAATCTCCTAAAAGAGTTATCAATGCAATTTAAATGTAAGGAAAGATATTTTGATACTTAAGAAGAAGGCTGAAACAAAGGCACATAATGAGCAATTAAAAATTATGAAGTAAGATATTGAGATGTTAATTAAAGAGAGTTAGGGTTAATGTTATTCAATATAATTCTATGATTTATTTCAGTTCTTTTTTTTTCATTGTTCATCCTCTATATGGTTGTAAAGTGGATTTAGTTTGAAATTGAATACATGTTCTTAATCATGTTCATTTTTTCATTATCAAATAGACTAGTAAAAATGTATTAGTGCATTTTATTATTAAATAAAAAGTTATTAATTATTATTAGTAATTATGTAGAATTTCTCATTCATTGTAAGCAACCAAATTATATAAAGGAATGTATCATAAAATAACATCAACTGTCATACGAAATAACCTACTTGATGCATGAATTATAGGCAAACATCAATTGTGATGGAACAGAATAAACTTGTTCGTTCATTTGGTTTACAAAATACACTAAATATAAGATGTACTAATAAAATAGCCTATTTGCTATAAAAACTACAAGCAAACACTAATTGTAATGATACAAAATAAAATTGTTTATTATATTTGTTTACAAAATACTCCAAATATTTGATGTAATAATGAAATTACCTATTAGATGTATGAATTCTACGCAAAGAAAAATCATCAACAACAATAACAATAACAACATCTCAGTAGAAGTCCCGCTTATATGCAAGATTTAGGGAGGTTTAGAAATATACAGCCTTATCCTTAATTGGTAGAGAGACTATTTCCGATAAACCTATATAAATATTATACACACACACACACACACACACACACACATTAAATAAATAAATAATATACAAATATAAAATAAAATAAAATAAAAATTAATACAAAATACATATTAAAATAGTAAAGTAATAAAAATAAAAATAGGCATAAAAGATGATAATAAAATAAAAATAAATACATACAATTAAAATATATATAAATAAGTAATACAATAAATGTAACATCTCATTACCCACGTTGAGGCTAGAACAGTATATATATGAGAGATTATTGAGAGATTTGAAAAAGCATTTCATGCTCATGCATTATATAATATGCACATATATGTGAATATTGAATTTTTACACATGAAAATAATTGTACATGCATTCATTGATATTTTTTCGGGTATAATTGATTTATATATATGAAATGTGATTTTTATTGAGAATTGTGGGTTTTATATATTAAAAATTGTTTTGGAGAGTGTATTTGTTAATTTAGAATTTTTAAAGAAATTTTGGAGATGACTTTAGAATTTGTGAGTTAATGATATTGAAAATTTTAGTGATAATTGGAATAAAAAGAT
>JANIIA010000192.1:65999686-66013273 GCA_027478495.1 Erythroxylum alaternifolium | reverse complement strand
AGAGACGCTACAAGGAGTATAGTCTTGTACTTTTGGGGAAAAAGAAGAAATGGCTCAAAGGTCGGTCAGCTAAGATTAGAAGATTAGATAGATCTTTTTATATATTTCCTCTTTCATGTAGTGTATTTTGTATTAGGATATAATGATGTTCATATTCGGACGATATTGAAAACTATCAATGTAAATATTTGGTTTTATGAAATGAAAGGAGAAATTTGGGTTTTAAAATATGGTGTTTTTCATTATGATATCTTATAAGAAAATAAATAATGATGATGCCATGTTAAGTGAATGTTGTGATTGAACGTAGTGCACCATTATCATAGGTTATGTACTAGAATGTCCTCAGGGTGTTCCGGTATGTACCCCATGGTAATGGGGTACTACAATAAATATAGAACAAGGTAAAGAATAAAAATAAAAGATAAAATAAGTAAATACATACTCAAACAAGAAAAAATACAAGTAAATAAATAAAATAAATAAGTCATTATAAGAAAATGTTTAGGTTAAGTAAGGAAATGTTTAGAAAATGTTTATACCAAATAACTAAGAAGGAAATATTACATATTAAATGTTACAAGACATAAAAATCGAAGGAAAATATTTAAAGGACCTATGAGAAAGAGAATGACCTCTTTATGTAAGATAATTTACCCATATCTTAGTACGTCAAAGTTTTTTATTGAGGGTCACGTCCTATGTAAGTTCCAACAAAGCCATCATTCTTGATCATGTCCCTCAATTATTTTTAAGCCTTCCTTTTTTCTTTTACAATCACTAAGTACAATCTTCTTGCATCTTCTCAATGGTGTCTCCTCTTAACATGTCTGAACCACCTAAGCCTTATCTATCTTAATTTTTCACTAATAGTGGCCACCTTTAATTTTTCTTTTATTATTACATCCTGACCTTATCTCTTTTAATAAGGTTGCACATCTAACAAATCATTCTCATCTTCGCCACCATTAATATATGACTATGCACTTGTTTGATGGGCCAACACTTCGTTGCATAAAGCATAGTTGACCTAATCGTTAAACGATTGAATTTACCTTGAAGCTTAAGTTCTTATCACCTAAACTCCTGAAGCACTTATTCCTTTAAGTCACCCTGATCTAATACGACGAATAATGTGTAGATCGATCTCTTCTTTGCTTTGGATGATAGATCTTAGATATTAAAGTTTACTTTCTATGGTATAACTTCTGAGCTAATCTTTACCTCCATAGTGGAAGCGACCTTATGGCCTAAAAAGTTACACCTTAAATACCCGATCTTAGTCTTAATCTAAAACCCTTCAACTCTAACATATTTCTCCAAAGTTCTAGCTTAACATTGACATCCTCTTTTATCTCATCCAATAAAACAATGTCATCAGCAAACAATACACCCTAAGGTATATCCCCTTGGATATTTTTGGTGAGCTCATCCATCACTGCTACAAATAAAAAGGGACTCAATAAGTAGCCTTAGTGTAGCCCAATATTGATAGAAAATGCTATGTATCTCCTCCTATCGTCGTTACTTTAACCATTACACCTCCTCATAATTTCCCTAGTTACCTTATCATAAGCCTTATATAAGTCAATAAAAACTATGTGTAGGTTACATTGTCTTTCCTTATAATATTCCATTAATCTTCTAAGGAGATGCAAAGCTTCCGTCATAGACCTTTCGAGCATGAAACCAACTGAGTTCTCTAAGATAGAAGCATCATTTCTCACTCTCTTCTCAATCATCTTCTCCTATAACTTCATGATGTGACTAAGTAGTTTGATGCCTCTAAAATTATTACAATTTTGGATATTCCTTTTAGTTTTGTATAGAGGAATTAACATACTAAGTCTCTTTTCATCTGAAATTTTGGTAGACTTAAGGATTACATTAAAGAGCTTGGCTACCAAGTAAAACCCCCTTTGTTTAGACTCTTTTATACCTCTATAGGTATCTCATCATGCCTTACTACCTTTCCACTCTTCATCTCCCTTAAAGCTCTTTTAATTTCTTCCCTTATGATTTGTCGACAATAAGTAAAGTTACAAGACCTCCCGGATGTGCTAAGATTAGTTAAAGAGACATTTTCTTCTACACCCTCACTAAAAAGGCTATAGAAGTATCTCTACCATGTTCTCTTGATGTCATTTTTAGCCACAAGAAGTATCTCTACCATGTTCTCTTGATGTCATTTTTAGCCACAACCACTCGTCCTACTTCATTTTTTATACAACAAACTTTATCTAAGTCTCTTGCTTTTTATTCCCTAGCTCTCGTCAACTTAAATAAAATCTTCTCCATTTTAGTTTTCAATCATTACTATAATTTCTCGTAAGCTCGCTTTTAGCTTATAAGATTATCTTCTTTATCTTTTTCTTTGCTAGTTTGTAACTTTCTCTATTAACTACCGTTTCCACCTCTGTGGTGCTATCCATTACAGTTTTATAGGCTACTTTCTTGATCTTAACATTTTCTTGTACGTCTTCATTCTACTACCAAGACTCCATCTTACTATACCTAGGCCTTTGAGAAACATCCAAGATATTTTTAATTGCATTCCTTAAAAGAGATACTTCTCTCTCCCACTTTTGGTTGGCATCTCCTTCCAATTTTCATTCTTCTTCATATATTACTCTATCCCTAAGTTGCTTCACTATATCCCTTTTCAAGTTCCACCATTTGACTTTGGTATACCTCCTAGGACTTCTTTTCTTCCTCTAAACCCAAATTATAAGATCCATAACTAACAATCTATACTGATTTGATAAGCAAGCATTAGGTATCACCTTGCAATCCTTATAACTATATTGATCAGTTTACCTTACAAGGATGTAGTCAATTTGAGTTTTTATGATTCTACTTTAAAAAATTACTAGGTGCTCCTCATTTTTCTTAAAAAATGAGTTAGATATCACCAACTTAAATGCTACTGCTAAATCAACAAAGTAGTCCTATTATCATTCTTATTACTGCACCTGAAACTTCAATGAGTCTATAAATATCTGTCTGAGGTTACACCTATATGACTACTAAAGTCTCTTCCTAGAATAACTCTCTCATAAGGGGATATCTATTTAATCACCTCATCTAACTCTTCTCATAATTGACACTTAACTTGTTTGTCTAACCCTACTTGGAGTGCATAAGCACACACCATATTGAAAATAACACCTTTCATTACATTGAAAACAATAATCATCATTGTATTAAACAAAATTGTTCATTGTCTTGGTTTATATGATCAACTAATGACAATGATAAACATATTTATTCATCAATTGTATGGTTTGTCAATTTGCTGCCCACTAGTCTAAATTGTTGCTCTCCTCTTAGTTTTTATGGCTTGTTATTCTCTTGAAGTGATACTAGATTTACCCTTAAACTTAAAACCTCTTAGGGTAAAAGATAATTTGAAAGATCTTAAATTAACTCATCTATATTTCTGTTTAGTCATATTTGTAAAAACTCGCAACTTGTGAACCAACCTATTAATCAACATGAGTTTAATATTGACCTTACGTATAATATATAATTACATATTAAACTCATATTGATGCTTTGTTGACTAGGTTGACATTCCTCAATAGCTAAAATACTACTCTGAATGCTAGTTTGTTGAATATAATTTGGGTTAAGTAAGTAGCATATTCCATGTGGTCATTGTTTGGTAAGAGAAAGTATACATGTAATACTTCTCTAGTTGTTGGCTATTCGAATGAAGCTATTTCAGCCTACAAAATACTATGCATAACATTAACATTAATAATTAGATAAAAAAGATAACTAAACTGGTAGTTACTTACATTGATAGGTTATTCATTAGGTGTTGTTACTTTACACTTTCTACTATTGTGTCTAAAAGCACTACATTTCCTAAAATTTTGCACTTGACCCTTTTGTGACATCTTGCTTACACTTGCTACTTTCTTTGGTTCATTCCTATCTCTCTTTATTACCTTTTTGAGCCTTCCTAGTATCAAACCTTTTAGCTAGTGGATGTATTTTCTCATAGTCATTCAATGGCCAAAAAAATCTTGATCATACATTACTCTTCCTATAATAGTCATTGGCAAATGCTTCCACTTTTTGATTGGAGTGATTGATAATACTAATGTATATTTGCATATGTAACCGTATAGGTCATATCTTTGCAGCTATAATAATTGTCTCTTCCTAATCTCATAGTATGCTTTTCGTCTCTTTTTTACTGCCTCTTTATTTTTTTAAGCTTCTTGACAACTACAAGTGCAATATCTAATTTTCATACATATACATATACCCTTCTTTCAACACGTCTCTTCATGATCGCTGTACTCATGGTTTCTAACACACTAATCATTAGTCTATCTCTTGCTAGGAAGATTTATTTGTTGAAAGTCTCGCTCAAGTTATTATCAATAATTATACATTTTGACTCAAAATGATTGGTATGACCTAGCCTAAGTATCTTATAGATATTCAGCCAATGCATAAACACATATAATTATAATATTTCCATTTTTATTTCTTATTAAAATTTTCAACATACATAGAACTTGCACATGCCCAGAATTGCCTTCTTAAGTCTCTACCACTTCAATATCCATGCCAATTGTGGTAAATATATATGATGCATATTAATAAATATATGGTGGATATTCTATGATATATATTTGACATTATAACTTCAAATCTCTTATTAATCCCTAGATATACAAGCCAGCAAACAAATCTCAAACAACTTAAGGCAATAATATATTATATAACAAATAAACAAAGTTTATATTTAAATACGTTTTGCATGTTAAATATTCTTGTGACCTCATCTCTTTGTTTTAACTCCAAATCAATTGATACGAGTGACATAAATGAACTCCATAAATCAATATTATCCACTTTTACAACTATCCATATTATAATATGTATGCCTTTATTTCCATCTATTCTAACTACAATGACTAGTTTCTTTTGAAATTTAGTCTTCAAAAAACAATCATCTATCCCCAAATGTCTCCATTCTTCTTTTATAGCTATAAAGCAAATATATAACCTTTTAAATTGCAAAAATATTGGCTTTGTTTCGTTGACAAATCGAATTCCACTATTGAACTAAAATTGCTATGTTTCAAATCATGAATATAACCTTACATCTTTGATTATTCACAAGCACAATATAATACTCTCTACTTTCTTAACTTCCTTTTCACAACCCTGCATATAATTAAATTCACAAATATGTTCAACTTTTCCTTTCATTTTTCAATCATCTTAGTAGTGGTTATATTAGGCTTTTCTAGAATTCTATCTATGAGATGTTTACTAAAAAATTTGCTAATACTATTTTTGGCTTATTTGTTATTCGAAATATGTATGCTCATAACTATATTTCTTGATTTTGAAGTATTTGTCCTTAATATCATATGTTGCATAGAGTTCCCACCTATATCCTTCAATATATCTTACTTTAATCTGCCTAAACAAACCTTTTTCCATCTAAACATTCAACCTTGTTGTTCCTAAATAATTAATAGCAAAATTTTTGAACTCTTTCGTATTGCTAAATTTCATACCTATTGTCCACTTTAATGTACCACTCCTTACCTTATCTTTAGTTTTTGTATTAGGTCTTCTAATTACCTCCTCAAACTTTTCTTTACTAGGGTAGTCATCACTATCAAAGAAGCTGTTATAGTCACTAAAATTAACCTCTGTTTGTTGGTGGCCATCTTAACATATCAAATGTATTTAGTGCTACTTCAGGTTCATTATCATCTTCTACTTCATCATATGCAAAATTTCCATCAGGGCTTATATCCCTATCATTACTACTTTCTTCTCCAATGATATCTACATTAACTTCATCATCATGCATAACATCTCCATCATAGCCCATATTCTCATCATCACCTGTTATAGCCTAAACTTCGAGAGCCATAATCAAAACATTAAGCTTATATGTAATTCATCAAGCTTATATGTAATATACACCTTAATTGTCTTGTCTATTTTCAAAAGATTAATTAACCTAATGAAACTTTCATTAAATTAAACCAGAAATCTAAAACCTAAAACTTTTAAATAAGGTTTATCAATTTGTTGTTATCCAGAAATAAATATCAACTTTATAAAAATACCTTAATGACCTACCCCCATAACTCCACTTATGATCTTTCTTAGATTATCCACCATAGTACATCTTCTAGCTTCCATAGTGACTATAAATAACATACAAATAGCCTATAAAATAGTGTAACAATAGTTTATAATCAAGCATAACCAATCATCATGTCCTGCCATACGTAACCATTCCTTTTCTTTTTCTTCGTAGGAAATAATTAACTAATTAACCATCACAAGTAATGTTTTGCAGGTTTATGGATGTAGCAAGATTTGTATTATAGTCATATTTTGTTCACTTTTATTAGTTAAATAATAATATTTTTGTGTTTTTCTTAACATATGGTCAATTATTGCCTCTTATCTACCAGGTAGGACATATAATGAGATTAAAAAAAATTTTCATGAGTTTTTAATTCAAACTATAGATAAAATTAAATAATGTATATGAATTAACCTTTTTTATATTCAAATTGCTAACAAAAAATTAGACATAAATTCATGTAACATATAGATTAGACCATATGTTACTTGTAAAGATACCTTCATAATAGATAAAAGTGGCCATACTGTCTCTTTAATCTTGATATAGACAACATAGATCAAGATCAATTAAAATAATAACTGACATATGCTTTGACTTAACATAAGATACAATTAAGATGATACTAGAAAAAGATTCCACTTAATACACATCTGTGATCATGTTGAAGATAGGCTGGCACTATACTTAGTAAGCAATGGTACTAAAAGAGGAAGCAAACAAACTAGATAAGAAGATGAGCGTGAGAACAAAAGATAAGAGACGATGATTGTGCTTCCACTGATAAGCATAAGAAGATTATAACATTTGGAAACAAAAGGCGAACTAGATATTTAGTATTATAAAGAATAGAGAACAACCAAGAACATTAAATACAAATAAAATATGCAGTGACACCTTTGCATGGAGTGGAACAAAGCTAAACAAAAACATTTAGGACTTTCGCAAATATCATCATTTGGGAAGTAGGATTGTTAAGTTTTTTTAAGCTCCACTTGCCACCTAGGATACACTTCTATCAATGGGAACCCTTAAAACTAAAAAATGTTTAACTGGATTTTTTAATCAGAAGTTGATAGAACTAGTAAGTTGATATTTAAATTAAATGGTTATCAAAATATTGTGATTATTTTTTAATGTTTTAAAATGTTTGAGTTCAAATTGAATTATGATTAAAATGTTGGAATCAAATATGATCTTTTGTCTATAATTTTACCATATGTTCCTTTTTATTATTAAGTTTTAACATACTTTAATTTTAATTCAATTATCTAAGCTAGTGAAGTGAATTCCTTGATTGGATGCTTACTTAGGATTGCATTAATACATAAAGGAATTAGGAAAATTTTAGGTCTTCTAAGGCCATAGAGGTTGTGTCTAATACTAGATGAAATGTCAAAACCCTAATAGGAGCTTGATGAAGAAGAGAAAGCTTGGATGCCAGATTCTCTATTTACTAGATTACTTAGAAGTAAAGGAAGATTTCTTGCTTGGTATTCTCCTGATCCAAATCATGAAATGTATTGAAAAATCTAATTAGTTATACTATGGGAGTTCTGCTACTATGAATAATCTATTAAGTAAAGGAACTTGTTGAGATTTTAATCTAAATTTGGTTGCAACTGTTCTTTAGGATCAAACTTAACACTAAGCGATGGGTAGTTATTGTGTCCTTAATATAAAAGTTTAATAGTGTGAATATATAAATTCTATGTCCTGGAACAACAATCGGCTATATTTGTGGTTAAGTTTTTCTTTTACCTTCTCTTATATTTTACTTTTCTATAACTTATGAACGCTTTATAATGAGCCAAAATTTCCCCTATTATGTTTATTGCTAAAAAAAGGTTATTTTGATAGGTTTTAGGTTATCCAAACCTCTTTGAGCTATTAGATTCAGTACTGTAACTTTTGTATTCTATGTAAAACATTATACTAAATATTAATTATAACATAAGCAAGCATACAAGAACATCATAAAGTGGTAATATAAGAAAGCATACAAAACCTATTAAAGAACATCATAAGGTGGTTCTAAGTTTGCTTACTTCCCTTATCAAAATATGTAGGTCAGAGTTTAGGGAAAAAATGATATTATGATTTAAGTTATCCCATCTAAAGGTGAAAATCATACTAGATAAGATTGAAAGTAAACTCTAACATGCAAGAGTACTTTAATGGCTTTACCAGAAAAGATGCACTTTTAATACAAGATATCTTACAAATGAAAATATCCAACTAATTTTACAGTGAATATCCTATTTTCTATTTCTAGAAATCGAATGCAAATTCCACCTGTGTTTATGGATCCAAACTACAATTGTTTTTGCAAAGAACTCACTCTAAACTTTATCATTGACTGACAAATAAACAAATACTTCATCGCCTTCCTAGATAAGTATAATGGTTAGGATCTATTTTGTTTGTTAATTTAGTAAGTATGAAGGTTTCCCCCATATCTAAATAGTCCAGCTTCAATTTGTGATAAACATATAAAAATTGAGATTATCTTCACAGTAATTAAGCATTTATAGTAAAATTTTGTGAAACTAATACGAAAAGCGGCTTTACTCGTACATGTTTGCTTGTACTAATCAAAAATTCCTTATAACATGCAAGACCTAAATATTATTTTCCTTTTGTCTTAAGAATATTTTTGCTACTTCCTAAAAGTTAAGCTTTTATGGTGTAGTTTGCTATGATAATTCAAGTTCGAACAACATGTTTTATGGAGATAAAAACAAGTTCATTTGTCTTTCATGTAATCTTATATAGTAATTGGTATTTTAAAACTTACCACAAATCGTAATTTTGGGCCTAAGATCTACCATAAACTTGTATAAACATATATAATGCGAAAAAATAACTATTTTCCTATCTATAACTTAATGAACATGCTTCTCAACTACTAGAATAAGCTTTTGGATATTTTAAATAAGCTTTTCGATGAATTAAAGAGCTTATGCAAATTCATTTATAATGTTATCGTCTTTCTGCATCTTTTTGAATACGTGAACATTTTAATGAGTTAGAGTAACCTTACGCTCACAAACTTCTACCAGCATGCTATCCGAGACCTTGTAGCTATTTGAAGAAATCTTATTGGGCCCTTATGGAAAAATTAATTAAGGGCTGTTTCAGTACACCAGACTCCCCACTTTGAGAAGGTCAATGGAGGTTCATCAATTATCTGCAACCTTTCCGTTACAAAGAGGTTGAAACTCAATAAGCATATTTGCCCATATTGATAATCATTTTCTTTACTGGACTTTTGATCCATTTATCCAGATCCTTTATTAAGCTCATTTATTACTTTAATCTAGATCAAATTTAATTTATAAAACCCTATCATTAATAACTGTCAAATAAGAACTTTCAATTCCAATAGGTATACCAATCAAATATGCTAGCCATTGATCATTCTTTATAACAGATTCTAGTTCCATTTTGGCACCAATTTTTAGTTAGAGAGCATAATTAAATGATTTAGTCAAAGTGTTCGTTCTTATTTTGCTTATCATTCAGAGAACATATACTAATCTAAACATAGACTAAAATGTCAAATTTGTGTTGATTGTAAAAGAATAACCTACGTTTGATGTTGTTTAAAAGTGGAGACCTCATACTATAGCCTTTCAATGAAAGGAAAATCTTCGCCTCCCACTCCCACTCCCACTATAAAACTCCTCTCCTACCCCTCCCTCTTGTCAGCATCCTTAACCTTTTCTAAGTCATCAAGATGGCTTTTCCATATGATGTCTGCTTTCTCTTTTACTCCCTCCTTATTAAAATGATTAATAAATTTCACATTAGAAGTGAAAATAAAAGGTGATTTTTATATGAAAAGTGAGTTAATATATGAAAAGTAAATAAGAAGTGCCATGATTTATATATGCAAAATGATAAAAGCCATGATTTATATATGAAAATGAGTTGACATATAAATCTTTTTTTATTTACAAATAACATGATAACATAACAAACCAAGTTCAATAATAGGCTATTCATATATTCCCATTCAAAGGGGTGAGGGGAATCATTAAACGTATTAAATTTTCCCATCAACTTGAAATAGTAGTTAATGATAAATTTTTTATATAAATAATCTCTTAAGGTTATAAGTAAAGATATGAATTTTCTTGTATATGAGTTATTCATCTTCTTCCTAATTAGAGATTAATAAAAAATATCATATAATATCATGGCATATTATGACTTAAGCCAAATGCTCATTTACAATGTACTCATCAATTACGAGTTAGGATTCACTTTGGTTTACGAAGCACCAATAGATGTTAGGGTTTTATTTTTCTTTGGTTTTCTTTTATCATGGTAGATAAATAACTTTTTTATTGGTTAAAAGATGCTACTAAGAAGATTGAGAATGTTTGGGAGCCGTAAGAAACATAGAACAAAAGATAATTAAGGTAAGAGTCATTTTTTTCATAAAGTATATAAATGTTGGTATTAGTAATTTCTATAGATTGCTTTGCATTTTTTTTGGTCCTAGTTACATAATGGCTGGTATTATGAAAATCACATATTGTTGTCCTTGATTATTGATTTGTAAGGTATGCAAAGTGTTATTATTTGTTAATATGCTTCTAATTGATCTTCTAAAATAAAATTTGTTAATTATGAGCATCATATTTAAAATCTTTTAGGTTTGATTTGGGTCATTACATTTGGATCGTAAGGAAGTTTAACATAGTAAGTTTTAAGAATCAACTTTTCAAAATTTTTTAATTAAAATTCATTTCCTTATTTTTTAGTTATAAATGCCATATTTTAAGTTTAAAATCATAATAATCTATGCTTATTTTAGTTTCAGATACTCACTTGATCTTTTCTATATTTGGTTATATTGGCTAGAATTGTTTTCAAGATTGGGTTTTAAGGGTGTTAGTAATTAAAACACTTAATCAAATTGTTATGACCATAGGCTTCAAATGAATAAAAAGAATTATGATTTAGATTAATCTTTGTTCTATGTTTCACTTAAAAACAAACCAAATATTGATTTGTTTCTTTTATTAGGGGGTTAAGATAGGGTTTTAATTAAGCACACTTATAGGCCCTATTAATTTAATAATAAATCAAAAGTTCAAAGAATAAATAGAAATATGATATCATCTTTTATTGAGGATGGTATTACTAACAATATGCATTTTAAGATAAAGAGCTTAGTGTTTAGCCATTTCAAGAAATTGTTAGGGTATGATATGAACTTCTCTCAAAATTTGCAGGTCTTAAAAGAATTCATTCCCCCCAAGTCATTAACTCCATTCAGTAAGATTATCTCATTTATCCATTTTATGAACTAGGTGTAAAGAATGATCTTTTCTCGATTATGCCTGAAAAGGCATCTGGTCCAAATGACTTCAGTGCTCTCTTCTTTCAAAAAACTTGGCCTTTAACAGGTAACATTCTCATCGAAGAATTTTTACAATTTTTTTTATAGAAAACTCATTCTTAAGGAGCTTAAAAATACTAAGAAAAAATATCCAAATTCATTAGGTGATTTCAGACACATATCATACTATAATGGTGCTTATAAGATCATCTCCAAACTGTTAGCCAACAAACTCAAATTTGGACTGGATACCCTTATAGACAAAAGCTAATGATCCTTTATAAGTGGAAGGTATTAGGGGGATAATCTATTGATAGCACAAGAACTTTTCAAGTGTTACAAATCTAAGTAGGCACTAAGTTGTGCCATGAAAGTGGATTTTGTAAAAGCTGTTGATATAGTTAATTGGTTCTTCATATTAGAAGCACTTAGTAGTTTTAGATTCCTAGATGTTTTCATATCTTGGATTAAGGGATGTATATGATCAACTTCCTTTAGCTTCTTAGTTAATGGAGATCCTACACCAACTTTTAAAGGAACCAATGGCCTTAAATAAGGAGACCCTCTGTCTCCTTGCTTATTTGACATTTTTCTGGAGGTTCTTGTTAGAATTACCCTCAAAGATCAATCAATCCAAGAGCTTCCAATTTCACTACTGATGTAAGAAGCTTAATCCTTTCAATTTAGCTTTTACAGATGATCTTTTTTTTCAATGATGCAGATCAAGCTTCTATTAAAAGTACTCATGAAATCGTTCAATCTTTTTAAATTACTTTCTAGGCTCTTTATGAATCCATTATGCAAATTCTATTCATAGGCCAGAGCTACAAACAAACATATCAGGATTGAATATGTAAGAATTATCTTTCAAATTTTTAGGAATTACATTCTTAGATAAAAGGATAAGCTTTATTTAATGCAATCAGAAGGAAATTAACCATCGAAAAAAAAATTCTATCTTATGCGGGGATACTCCAACTGATCAACTTGGTGCTAAACAGTATGCATATTCACTGCTGTGCTCACTTGTTCTTGCCATAAAGCTGATTAAAGACATTGAGAGATGCCTAAATTCCTATGGACAAGGATAGCGGATAATAATAAAGGTACGAAGGTCAAATGTTTTGATGTGTGCTCAAAAAAAGAAGAAGGGGGCTTATGCATTATCTCTATAAGAAGCTTAAATAAAATGCTTCTAGCGAAGAAAATATAGAGGTTGTTCTTTGATACCCAATATATTTGGATGAAATGGGTGCATATGTATATAATTAAAAGCCAAAGGCTTTGGTCCCTTCGGTTCTTGATCCTTCAATCAAATACTCAAGATGAGGAATATAATAAATGATGGTATCAAATTCAAGATTGAGAATAGAGATAAGGTTTGATTTTGATATGATCATTGTCATCCCTTTGGGAATAGAGATACTAATTTTCTTATTATAAATATTCATAGACAGCTTCCCTTCCTTGTCCTTTCTTTCCGGCGACTGGCTTGTTAAATGGATGGCTTGGTAATATAATGTTAGG
Organism: Erythroxylum alaternifolium; assembly: GCA_027478495.1. Classification (NCBI taxonomy): domain Eukaryota; kingdom Viridiplantae; phylum Streptophyta; class Magnoliopsida; order Malpighiales; family Erythroxylaceae; genus Erythroxylum; species Erythroxylum alaternifolium. The sequence goes on along the minus strand of JANIIA010000192.1, from coordinate 66,000,257 downwards.
CTTTTAAAAGTACGTGCCTTTCATGTATGAACCCATATTTCTTTTAAGCAAATTTCAATTTCAACTTTTCAAAAAACAAGTTCAAAGCACAAAGAAAAAGGTCCAACCATAGGCCCATTGGTTGGTTCGATGTTTAAAATAACTTGTAGCATAAGTGTTGATTTTTTTTAATTATATTGGAATTACACTTAATACAATTAAAACTACGTTTTGTGGGAGTGTATGTATATGATAAAATTACTTAGTGCCTGTTTGGATAGGCTTATATCAGTAGAGCTTTTGTCAGTAGAGTTTTTCTGATAAGAGCTTTTCTAAAAAGCCAGTTGACTGTTTGGCTGTCAATTAAAAAAACAGCTTTTAAAAAAGAGCTTCATACAATAGACTGTTTGGCAACATAAAAATAAAAAGTACTTTTATTAATTTTAACTATACATTATTTTGTAATAAAAATTATTTATGCATATAAATAAATTTTAAATTATATTGAACAATGAGTTTACATTTACTTTACAATTGTTTGACAAATTTACTTCCATCTTGTAGGAAATTATTTAAAGAGATGTCTCATTTT
>JANIIA010000192.1:65951301-65967820 GCA_027478495.1 Erythroxylum alaternifolium | reverse complement strand
TTTGTTTTTTTAGCTTAAATTCACTTTAATCTCTTCTTATCTATACTAATTTGTTGTAATTCTATTGATTTAAATCTTATCACTTGTTGTAATTTCCTTAAATATGTTAAACTCAAATCATTATATTTGACACTAATTTACATGTATAAATAACATTGTATACATTCACATAAAATATACTCTAAATTTAAATCAAGTATATCACATTTATTTATTTCATAGTATTAGAGCCCACTTGAGTGTGTTCTTCATATATTTTTTCATTTTTTTCTATCCTTCCTAACCTTGTCATCTACACCAGGCAATCTACATAAGTATACCTACAATTCTCAAACTCACTCACAAAATGAATATAGAAAACCTATGTTCAATCACCAACCTTACCAATTTCATCACCACTACTTTTGACAACAATAACTATTTAATTTGGAGAAATCAGGTTAAATCTATACTACTCACTTGTGATTTACTCTGATACGTTAGTGAGTCAATCTCCCCATTATTGAAGCATAACAACACTATTGCTAATACCTCAACTCCCTCAACAGACTTCTTGGATTAGCAAAGAAGGTCAAATTTGTCTACTATTGCCTTGTCGCTACCCTCACCTCTAATATGACCTCATTACTTCTTGGATGTAGAACCACTCGAGTTTTTTGGACCATACTTGAAGAATAGTTTCTCCACCAGACGACGACCTAAAAATCATTGCTTAGATGTACTAGAAAAGTCGATTCTTCCATCACTGATTACCTGACGTTTATCACATCAAGAGCTGAAGACTTATTAACCATCGATGACCTTGTCTCCTCTAAAACTTAGTGCTTTTTAGACTTAATGGCATGCCTCCTTATTATGAATCATTTTTCATTGTCATGGGGAGTCGAGACATCACTCTTTCATTCTCAGAATTGTATGTGAAGCTTATACTTTATGAACAGTGATTGTTATCTCTTCATTAATCTCCATTCAAGGTAGCATTTGTGGCTCCTCATGGTAAAAGTATCTCGATGTATAATAAGATGTCCGATTGGAACAAAGAACTTGTCACAGGGGAAGCTGTAGCCATCCAGTAAAATAATTTATGTTCTCCTCATAGCCGTTGAGATAGACCATGAGACCTTTTATAAGGGCCTAATTCACATAAAACCTTTATACCTTTAAACCTCAATAACTCAGCCCCAAGCCCAAATTCCTAACCTACAAACCCATTCACTCATATTTCCACCCAGCACTATAATGCAAACCTAGCCTCATATCCCTTTCTTTAACCCATCTTTCCCTTATTATTCTTAACCCAATTCTAATCAAAAACCTCCAAAGTGTCAAATTTGTAAAAAAAAAAATGTGGCCATATAATTGTTACATGTCTTTTCTTATACATGTAATCTAAAAATAATCACTTAACCCCTCTTCATAAATAAGGATGTCAATGGGCCGGGTCAAGCTTGGGTCTCTCCTAACTTGGCCCGGCCTAACCCTTGGTGTCGGGGGTTGGCTCAGCCTATCCTTTTTTTAAAAAAATTACCAAACAATGTTTTTGTTGTTTTGGTCGGGCTACAGACTATTTTGACTCATGGTTCGGTCAACCTGGGCTAAAATCGGGTCAGGTTGGGCCAAAATTGACATCCTTATTCATGAACTGACCTCAGTTTAATTTTTCTTTTTCGCTCTAAATATTTAACCCATTATAACCCCATCCACCAATCCTTCCAGTGAAATTACAGAATGACTTTCAGATACAGCTGCTTCCTCCCACATGACACTTAACTCCTACTTGTTGACTTGGTTTAACCAAATTAAGGCACTGACCAAGAGGCTGTCAAAAATTCTTATACTCTTTTTATTTCCTCTAAAGGCTCTTTAACCTTACCTACCCACCATAAACCTTTATATTTATAAAATATTCTCTTTGTTCCTTATCTTACAGCTAATTTACTTTTTGTGACATAATTTGATAATGATAATTCTTGTTTGATTAAATTTAATCCCTTTGGCTATAATGTGAAGGGCCTTTCAACCAATCCTTTGCTCCTCGCAGGAAGTATCTACGATAATCTTTATCCTTTAGAGATGACTATTCATTTCACAAAACTCATTGCACTCTCTACTCGTAAATTTTCTCCGCACATTTGGCAACAATGTCTTAGTCATCTATGTAGTAAAATTCTCTCTAAATTATTTCAATCACTCAAAGTGTCTACCATTAAAATTGATTGTACCTTGTGTCTTTAAGAAAAAAGTTGTCATCTTCCATTTATCTCATCTACTAGAATCTATACAAAACCTTCTCCCTCTTTACCTCTATTTGATTAATGTTACTTTATAATTTTTATTGATGATTTTACTAGATATACCTTCAAAGTCACTACTGAAAACTTATTCTCCATCAAAATTAAAATGTTTCCATATAATAAAGCCTTTGAATTCGTTAAAGGATCATTTGCTCATTTTCTTACCACTCATGGCATTATTTTTAAGATATAATGTCCCTGTACTTTATAACAAAAAAAAATCATCATGTTACTAAAATTGGGATCACATTTTTTTCTTCATAGCTCCACTCCCAATTGTTACCAGTTTGTGGCCTTTTTCATTATTGTTTATCTCATGAATCTCCTTCCTTCTACACCTTACAATAAAAATCTCCATGAACTTCTTTCTCATGCACTTCCTAAACTTGATCATCTTCATATTTTTTGATGTACATATTTTCCTTTTTTTGGTTCAACCAAACCTAACATAATCACACCAAAATCTATTTCATCTGTATTATATGGTTATGCTCCTAATTATAATATAGATAGTTGTCTTGATCCTTCAACTGATAAAATATATATTTCTCATCGTGTTCGTTTCCTTAAAACTCAATTCCCTCATCTTACGCCCACCTCTTCTTCCTCTCATCCTCATTCTCTTTTTTTACCACTACATTTCAATTTATTACCCACTCTCCAAAAATCCTAATTTTTAGTCACCAACTATTGCTAAAACTCCAAAATCACATACTGCTTCAGCATCACTTCTCCTCTCATTACTACCAAAACATCAAACACCACCACCTTCCTCTCACCTAGTACTCACTCGAACTCGTGATCACACTCACAAACCTAAAACTTTTCATCATCATATTACTTACAACACCACTAACATTACATCTCCTAAAGTTGATCCCATTACATTTACTCAAGCAAACAAATTTGTTGGCTGGCATCAAGAGATGCTTGATGAGTTCAAGGTTTTCCATTATAATAGCATTAGTCTCTTGTTCCTTCCCCTTTAAGTGTAAATATTGTCGAATACAAATGGATCTTCTTAATCAAACTTAACACTAATGGCACTCTCGATAACTACAAAGCTAGATTTATTGCCACAGGCTATTATCAATCCCCTAGTCTTGATTACAGAGACACTTTTAGTCCAATAGTTAAACCAACCATAACTCACATGATTCTTACTTTTTCTTTCCCTAAAAATTGGTTGGTTTGTCAACTTGATGGCAATAATAAATTTTTACATGAAAATCTTCAATAATATATTTTATACATAAACTCCTAGTTTTGATGACTTTAATCATCCTCACTTTGTGTGTCATCTTCATAAGGTTCTTTATGGTCTCAAGCCTTTAGGGCTTGGTTTCACATATTAAGTCAAAAACTTACTAACCTTAGTTTTATTTCATCCAAACTAGACACTTCTCTTTTTATTCACTCGAACTCAACTCATACCAACTTTATTGTTATTTATATGAATGGTATCTTAGTAATAGGTTCTTCACAAGACTTTATCCAGACTTTCCTTCATGATCTCCATATTGCCTTTACCATTAAAGACTTTGGCCCTCTTCATTACTTTCTTAGAATTGAAGCTCCATTAATATCCATTGGTCTTCTTCTCATTTAATCAAAATATGCTTGTGATCTTCTTTATTGAACTCATCTTAATTCTCTAAAACTTATCTCTACTCTCATTACCCTATAGCTACCTCTCTCAAAAAATCACGGGCTTTCTCCTTTTGACCCTACTGAGTATTTTTGTAATGTTAGATTCCTTCGATATCTTTGTCTCCCTAAACTAGACACACGATTTGTTGTTAACAAAGTTTATCAATTCTTACACTTCCTTTTCAATGTCCACTAGTCAGGTAGCCCTAATAATCACCAATCTTCATCTAAATATTGCAACTTTCTAAGTCCTTCTCTAATTTCTCAAAGTTATAAAAAGTAACCTATTATTGCTAGGTTTAGTACTAAAGCTAAATACATGAGTATTACCCTTGCTACTGTTGAACTTTGTTGGATTAACCCTTTTCTCAATGAATTTGGTTTATCTGACATTAAGCAACTCTTGTATTGTGATAATCTAGGAGCTACTTTCTTTGTTGTAGATTTTGTCTCGTGCTCGTACCAAACATATTGAGATTGACATTCATTTTATTTCAGATTTAGTTGACAATAAGTCTTTGTTTATTCATTACGTACCAACTTCTCAATAACTCGTTAATGTACTGACAAAATCCTTAGGATCTATTGCATTCTTTTAGCTGCGTGACATGCTCACTTATTGCTCTAAACATGATCTTACAGGGAGTTATTAGCAGAGATTCATCTTAATCTTTTCTTGTATTTGTTGATTTAAATCTTATCACTTTGTTGTAATTTCATTGATTTAAATCTTTTCTTTTGTTGTAGTTTCCTTAGATAAACTCAAGTCACCACCATATTTAGCACTGGTTTACATTTGTGAGTATCATTGTACACTTTCATATCAACACAATTTGAAAAATACAAAACAACTCAATTGCACTGCATTCCTTTCACTTTTAAACTTTGAATTTAGTTTAATTCATATATCAAATCTCCTAAATTCAAAGTTTGAACCTCTTTTTGATTTAAACTCACAATTAATTTAAAATTTAATGAACTGGAATTTTATCAATTAATCTCATATTAGATTCATATCAAAATATCAACTTTATTCTCACTTATAATTGAGAATTGGGCTTGCATATCATGACCAATCCATATGTGCATTTAACAATTTATTTAATACATTTTGCCTATATTTAAAATTTTAATTGATGCATATTTGAGGTAAAGAGTTTTTATTATAAAACCAATAAAATCTAGATATACTAATGTATGTGGTTATGTTTTTTTTTTTCTCCTAATTGTGTAGAAGTTAAGAGACGAGAAATATGAGTGGAACTCGTAATTCCAAAACCAAACTTTGCCAGTATATTGCTTTCTCTGTTCACCTGGAAAGCCTTATATGCCAGCACAAACGTCATAACTTGCCAAAACAAATTTGTCTATTTTGTACCTAGTTAAGCCACCTGGAATTTCAGACAGAAGCCTGTCTAGATTCAATCTACAACAAATCCCCAATTCGTGATTATAAATGCTAGTTACCCATTTAATCATTAGCTCAAAAATTTTGGCCAGTTAGTCAGCGCGCAACCATGGGAGAGGTGGATCCAGCTTTTGTTCAAGCCCTTGAACACAGGCCAAAACTTGACATCGTTGAAGCTGAAGGAATACCCTTGATTGACCTCTCCATGTTAAGCTCCCATGATGCTACTTCAGACCCTCTTGCACTTGATGGTCTTGTCAAGGAGATAGGAAGTGCATGCAGGAACTGGGGTTTTTTTCAAGTGATAAATCATGGGGTGTCATCGGAGAAGCGACAGAAGATTGAGAGTGCATCGAGGAAGTTTTTTGCTCAGTCTTTAGAGGAGAAAAGGAAGGTTAAGAGAGACGAGGAGAGAGTGTTGGGGTACTATGACTCTGAGCATACCAAGAATGTTAGAGACTGGAAAGAGGTGTTTGATTTCACTGTGGAGAATCCAACTCTTGTACCAGCTTCTTATAAGCCTGAAGATAAAGAAGTCACCAAGTGGTTCAATCAGTGGCCTGATAACCCCCCTGAACTAAGGTACTTTCTCTGAATATGATATACTGCTATTATTTTGCTATTCGGTTTTCCCTTCAGGATTGTTTTCCGATAATCATTCACAAGTTTCCTTAGTTATTGTTGTATTGGAATTATATATTTTCTTTTTTTTTTGAAAAAAATTATATATTTTCAATAATTCACATATAACTGAATCAAGAAAATTGTAACTGTAAGCACAAGTTGTAAGTTCCTCAGTATAATGAAGATAATGTCTATGCATGGATTGATAACAAGTGACGGCATTAGAGATTTATGTTTTCCCCGATGCATTATGCCATTCCCATGCACAGGGAGGTATGTGAAGAATATGCTAAAGCGGTGGAGAAGTTGGCTTACAAGTTGATGGAACTCATTGCCCTGAGCTTAGGTTTGCCAGCAAAAAGGTTCCACGGCTTCTTCAAAGACCAAACCAGCTTCATTAGACTCAACCATTATCCTCCTTGCCCTGTTCCTCAGCTAGCTCTTGGCGTCGGTCGACACAAAGACAGTGGTGCCTTGACCATCCTTGCTCAAGATGATGTTGGAGGACTAGAAGTGAAGCGTAAAACAGATGGAGAGTGGATTCGCGTCAAGCCAAACCCGGATGCTTATATCGTTAATGTTGGTGACATTATTCAGGTGAAACACTTTCAGCTTTTCAGTTAACTCCCACGTAACTAATTTGGAGAGATTAGGAAGTAGCTTAGTAGTTAGCAATAACTCCAGGCTCAAAAAAGTTACCTTCATTTTCCAAGCATAAAAGGAGGGGGATCGTTAACTTCTATTTATTTGTGTGTGTATAGGTTTGGAGCAATGAGGCTTATGAAAGTGTGGAACATAGAGTAATGGTGAACTCTGAGAAGGAAAGGTTTTCTATTCCCTTTTTCTTCGCCCCTGCCCACTACACCATTGTTAGGCCCCTAGAGGAGCTGGTGAATGAACAGAGTCCTGCAAGATACAAAGGATACAGCTGGGGAAAGTTTATAGTCACCAGAAAGTACAGTAATTTCAAGAAGCTTGATGTTGAGAACGTCCAAATTGATCATTTCAGGGTTTAAGAGTTGGCAAACAATTTATACGGTGCACTAGCCATTTAGAATTGACAATAAGCATAAAATAAATGTGTGTAGACCAGAAGAGTGACTTTGGATGTAAGGTGTACTCCTTGTAAGAGACCTATCAAATTTTCTGTATAAAAATAAAGGAAACTTCTGCAAATAAATTAGTCCCACTTCTGTATCGCGTGTCTTGTGTTGTCAAAGTGATGCCAAAATGAACAAGACAAACCCAGAAAGTGATGACATAAACAATGAATTACCCTTCTTAAAGAAGTGCAATCTTGGGGGGCAAGATTGAGCTTCTTTGTCAACATTTGGCACAGCTTTCGTAAGTGATGTCCTTAGTCAACTTCTGCGCCAAGTTGAATATATAGGTCTATGATCAAAACAAACCCACATATATTGATACGGCAATTCAATTCCTATCCTTAAGAACAGAAATGAAGCTAAAAGAGAAACCATGGACTTTAATTTCCTTTTCCATCTCTCTTCTCTGTCTGGTTCATGGGAATTTATCAGAATCACCCATGTCTGTCCCGAGCAGTCACTTTGTGCTCATACATGGCTCCTGTCATGGTGCCTGGTCATGGTATAAAATTGTGGCCCTGATAAAATCTTCAGGCAACAAGGTCACTGCCATAGACTTGGCAGCTTCAGGTATTGATCCTCAGCAGGTTAATACTCTCTCCTCAGTATCCGAGTACCACCGGCCGCTGATGGACTTCATGGCATCTCTGCCACCCCATGAGAAGGTGATCCTTGTTGGTCATAGCTTAGGCGGGTTGGCAGTCTCTCAAGCCATGGAGAGATACCCGGAGAAGGTGAAAGTCAGTGTCTTTGTCACTGCGTCGATGCCTGGCCCGTCACTTAACATATCCACTCTCAATCAAGAGGTAGGTACCTGTCTCACGGTTTCTTTGGCCATTTCCAGCATGATCTCTATTGAATTTGTTAAGTCTACTACTATCAATCCTTTCTTGTCAAAAATTAGCAAAATATAAGTCTAAAAATTAGCAAAATTTAGCTTAAATTAGAATATTCAAATTAACTTATTACTTTTTTAGCACCAATTGTCCTCCTTTGATATTGTTTTTGTCATTAAAAGGACAAAATGATTAAAACTGCAATCGGTAAGAATTAAATGTGGAAAAAGCTCATGTTCATTACATAAACCATCCACATCGGTCTAATCATAATGTTGTCAATATTTGTTTTAGTCATTTCATGATTTACATACTTGTTTTTAAAATTTTGTTTCTTTAATTTCTGGTTTTAATTTTTTTATATATCATAACTTATGAGAATTATAAAAAGTAATTTTAGTTTTTTTTGTTATAATATGATTTCGTTATTCACTAATATTTAATTATTTAACATTAACTACTAATAAGAATTATGAACAATATAGTTTTAATTATTTAATTTATTTTAGTTTTATAATTAAAATTTCAAAAATCAAAAATCAAAATTTTTTATAATTGTTAGCATGTTACGTATACGTTATAGATTTATATAATTAATTATAAAGCATATTCTTTTGTATATTCTTATAATAGTTTTATATGTATAGAACCGTGAAGTTTTCTTCACTTCTTTCACAGTGTCAGAGTTCCCTTTATAAAAAGGATAGCAATCTTTTGATTCTCGATTTTCAGAGTTAATTTTGTTGTCTAAGTAGCATTTGGTATATACCAAAATCTTCTACTTTTCACGACGATCACAACAGTACAAACGTTATCCTAAACGGCCTCTCCACGCGCACTCACTCACACTCCCTAATAAGACCAGCATTGAGTTTTCAAATTCCAGCTTCCAAAGATTGAGCAACATCATTTTGATTATTTCACAGCCAACATGGCGTCGTTTCAGCTTAGGCAACAAAAATACCCATTTAGCAGAGGTAACATGTGTCAGTCTCTAAGTAGTCCACATTGTTAGAACAATCATCACATAATTGACATGTTAGAGTGCCACATAATAGTCGATTGCCATACCACTGCCAAGTCACTAACACATCATCTGTGGGCTCTGTTTGTCTACCACATTATGCAACAACACGTCATCATTTTGTCTCACGTGGCTTTTATGTCATCACCATATTTCATCACTTCTCAACTGGTTCAAGTCAATCAGTTCGATTTAAATTTGTTGACTAAACTATGATTGTCTTATTCAACCATTTTCTTGCCAATTTTTTAAGAGTTAGACTAATTTTTAAGATTTTTTTTCATGTTTTAAACCTAGTTTTGGGCTCAAAATTTTCAAATTCTAGCTTTAAAGACAAGTTTCTTTATTTTTGTGTGTTTACAAACTTTGTTACTAAGGATTTTTTTTGTCTTGCATGGACTATGGATACTTCCAAGCTTCATAAATACATTACTCAACCAATTTATGTCATCTTTGATGGATCTTACCACGATTTATAGGCTAAAGAAATGTGTAGCTTTCTTAAAAGAAGACTTCTCTGGCGTGTAGTTACTAATGAGTATCTAAACTTACTCATAGGCCAAATGAAGTAGAAGATATGTTCGTAGAATGTCTAGCATCTTAGGATGGTACAAATCATCAAATTCTAACATGGTTTCATAATGCCTGTGCCAAATTAATCAAGCTTGATTTTTGATGGTTTGATACTACCAAAGAGGTATAAGATTTTCTTAAAAGTTGTTGTTTTGTATCTGATGATGTCAATTAACTTTAACTTTATAGATGATTTCATCATATGAAATAACAACCTAGTTAAACCATCCATAGTTATATATTTGAATTACAAGAACTTTGAGATTAATTAGCACTTGAGACCCTACTTGGCCTAATACCCAAGCGGCCACATTCTATGTCAATCTTTGTGATCAAAAGCATATTTGACATCTCTTAATGACTCTCAAAGATGAGTTTGAACCTATTTAAGTTATGAGTTTAAACCCATTTGTAGTTCTCTTCTTCATCAAGGATCTCTACCAAATCTTAATACTATAATCAAAGAATTGATAATGGAAAAAACCTAATTAAACACCTTTTGAATGAAGAAATTTATTCTGTCTATAGATGTTGTTCTTGCCATTCAAGCCTCCTCTTATCATGCTTTTTAGAACACTAAAAAGAAGAAGATACTTTACAACTATTGTAAAAAGAATGGTCACCATATATCCAAATGTAGAAAACAACTCAAACAAATTACTTCTTCTAAGTTCACACAGTCTATTGCGGCTACTGTTGCCACAGAGGGTACAATGGAAAATACATCTACATCTCCTAAATTCTCTTTGAAAGATCTTCAAACTCTTTTGCAGCAACTTCAAACATATTTTGGTACTGTTTCCTTATCTGCTTTGTTTGTAACACTAGGTGCTTCTTCTTCACAGTATCTTAATTATGCATGTTATAACCACATGACCTCCAATTCTTACATATTTGACTCCTTAAAAACTCCTTCAATTTCACATAATGTCTATAAAGTTGATAACTCTACTATAAATTTCCAAAGTATATACATTATTCAAACATCTATGCCAACTTTGCCTGATACTTTTCTTGCTCCTAAACTCCCATTAAATCTTATTTCCGTTAGTCAATTATGTGAAATTGGTATTAACTTATATTTTTCAAGTCATGGTTATACTATGTTGGATCCACAAACAGGCGAGATAGTTAGGACATGGCATAAGGTTGGATGACTGTTTGAACTTGCCTCTCTTCACCTTCCATCCAAACTTGTTATTGGTGCTGTTACATATAATATTTGGCACTGTTGTTTCGGTCATATTTCTAACCTTAGACTTCAATCTTTAATTTCTAACAGTTCTTTATGTTAAGTTAGAATGGAAATATTAATTATATCTCATGCCAACTTTCCAAAAATCATACTTTATATTTTACCAACATTGATTCTGTTTCTTTGGCACCTTTTTATTTGATTCATTTTGACATTTAAGGACTTGCTCCTTGATAAAGCAAACACATGTAAATCTGTGTTTTGATCGCAGTGCAGTGGCTCTTCCTTCAGTTGACATTTTTTTAACTAGTCATTGCTTTATTTTAATTCTGAGTTGACGTTGAATCTAACAAAACTTCGATATCATCTTTGTTGGAATCTTCCAATATTCATATGTTAAAAGAAAAGTTTTTTAAAAAATTTCTGGAGATAATCGTTCAAATGAGTAAGATTCCAATAGAGATGATATCGAAGAGTTAAAAGAATTTATAGGAGTACGCACCAGTTTTTGGATACCATAATCCAAAGTCCATAGTTCCACGAAGATAGCAAAAGATCATCTTAACTGCTTGAAGGTGGCTCTCTTTTAGACTTTGATTGAAAGAGTGTGCAAAGATGCACACTAAGCATAATATCTGTTCTTGAACTTGTGAGATATAGTAGTAATCCAATCAATCCTCTGTACTTTGTCTCATTTGTAGCTTTGCTTTCTTCATCCTTATCAAGTTTAGTTCCAGAATATATAGGAGTACCTATCAGTTTGGAATTCTCAAAATGATACTTCTTGATGAGTTCCTTTGTTTATTTGTCTTGACTAACAAATCCTTTTTTGTTTGCCTAATTTGGAACTTAAAAAGAAAGATAGTTCTCCCATCATACTCATTTCAAACTTCCCCTGCATTAAAGCTAAGATTTTTTCATAGAAGCATTGATTAGTAGCACCAAATATTATGTCATCAACATATATTTGCATTATGAGTAAATTGTTCTCCTTTTTCTTAATAAATAAGGTTTTATCTACCTTTCCTCTTTTGAAGTTATTCTCAAGAAAAAAGTTACTTAGCCTCTCATATCATGCTCGAGGAGCTTGCTTTAGACTATACAAAGGTTTAGTCAACTTCATCACGTAATCAGGATGGTTTTCATCTTCAAAACCTGAAGGTTGTTTAACAAATACTTCTTCGTTAATATATCCATTTAAAAAGGAACTTTTAACATCTATTTGGAATAATTTAAATTTCCTATAGGATGCAAAAGCAAGTAAATTTCTAATCGATTTTAATTTAGCAACAGGGTTATAAGTTTCATCAAAAGTAATGCCTTCTTGTTGATTATAACTTTGAGCTACAAGTTTAGCTTTTTTTACCACCTTATCATTTTCTTCAAGTTTGTTTCAAAATACCCAACGAGTTCTAATGATTGAATTGTTTTGTGGATGAGGTACTAATTCCATACTTTGTTTTTATCAAACTGATTTTGTTTGTCTTTCATAGCCGAAACCCAATTTTTACCAATAAGAGCCTCTTCAATAGTCTTTAGTTCTATTATGAGATAAGGGCAACATAATTGTTTTTAAAGGAAGATCCAGTTCTCATACTTTCAGAAGGGTCTCCCAGAATGTATTGATATGTATTTTGACCTCTCTATTCTCTTAGTGTTCTCCGTTACATAGGCTTCTGCTGAGATGAAAGAGCCTGCTCCGTCCTTGCTTTAGAAAGACCTTCTTGATTTTATGATTCCGAAGATACTATAGATGTAGTTTGAGTTTATCATGTACTTTTAGGAATCGAAGGATGCTCTTCATCATCTGAATCAGCTACTGTTGTCGAGGGCAGTGCTTCATCAAATCCCACATGTATTGATTCTTCTATCCTCTTTGTTCTTTTATTATACTCTGAATCCTTTGTTGGTTGTATTATAACCCAAAAAATAGCTTCATCTGATCTCGTATCAAAATTTCCAAAGTTATCCTTTCCATTATTTATCACAAAACACTTGCAATCAAAATCTTGAAAGCAAGCAACATTCTGTTTTCTTCCTTTCCACAACTTATAGGGTTTTTTTTAAGAATAGGTCTTATAAGGCATCTATTAAGTATGTAACAAGCAATAGATACATCTTTTGCCTAGTAACCATGAGGTAGACTACTTTCACACAACATTATCTTGGCCATATCAACAAAAGTCTTGTTCTTTCTCTCAACAACTCCATTTTGCTGAGGACTCTTTGGGCATGAAAAAATATGAGTTATGCCATTTTCATTACAGAAATGTTTAAATTTTCTATCATTGAATTCTCCTCCGTGATCCCTTTGAATAGATGTAATGCAATACCCTCATTCAATCTGAATGTTTCTGCAAAACTTCTCAAAGACTTCAAAGTATCATTCTTATTTGATAGAAAATAAATCTATGTAAATCTAGAATAATCTTCTACTATAACAAAACCATAGTGATTACCACCAAAGCTTTGAATCCTAATAGGACCAAATAAATCCATATGTACAAGTTCAAGTGGTTGGTTAGTAGAAATAATATTTAACATTTTGTGAAGACATGTCTTCCAATTGAGCACAATATATATTCTGATTTCTAAGGCTAACAAATACAATGTTGTTATTAAGATTATCAATAATTTCACAGTGGGGTGCATAGAAAGTGACTCTATAACCCTTATCATATAATTGACTTACACTTAACAAGTTACGCTTCAATCCATCAACATAAAGAAAATTATCAATAAAAGCAAAATCAGAGTCACCAATTTTACCAATTCCCGAGACTTTTGCCTTGTTTTTGTCCGCGAAGGCAACATTGCCTCCATCTTTACTTTTAATATGGTTGAAATGTGATATTTCACCTACTATGTGTCTCGAACAACCACTATCAACTATCCATTGATTTTCTCTTGTCTCTATTCTAAAGAATATCTATAGAATGAATTATCTCATTTAGATACCCAAAATTTTTGAGTCCTTTTAGGCTAGTTGTTTGACATTTTGGTCTCCAAACATATATGTGGGATAATTTCTTCATTTTCCAAAAGTTATATGAATGACTAATATGACCATGTCTACCATAATAATTGCATGAAACAGATGAATGAGAATTACTGTAATTTTTGCTATTTATTAGGTTCTTACTGTTTTGACTATGGTTGTTGTTGGATTCAACAAAGAAATTCTATATATGGCCTAACATTATTAATTTCATTATATCCTATTCTAGCCTTATCAAAGGCACCTTTACCACTCTCAAGTAATGCATCAAGATTGTTCCTTCCATCAACAAAATTTGCAAGTTCTTTTTCTAGAGAAATAATTTTTTTAGCCAATTTCTCTTTCTCAAGTTTTAGGGCAGCAACTTTTTCTTCTAATTGTTTTACCTTATCACAATAATTCTCAAGCAATGCATTTTCTAACTGACTTACCTTTTGCTCTAAGAATTTCTTTTCATAGACTTTTTGCTTGTTGTCATTTTCAAGAGACATAATTTTAGACAATAAATTCTTATTCTCATATTCTAATGATTTAATCTTATTCGTTAAGGAAGCATCATTATTCTTGGACTTCTCAACCTTTTTAAAATAATGCACTGTTAATTTTTATACTAATTATACAGTTCATGATATGCATCTTTTAATTTATCAATTTCAATATTAGAGTCAGAATAATATACCTCATTGTCTCCTGATTCAGTCATAAAGCAAACATTGTCAACTTCTTAGGCTCTTCTTCTTCAAAGTTTTCAAAATTCTCATATGAACATGATGCAGTCATAGCCTGCTTTCTGGGTTTTATGTTCTCTATTTTATCCTTTTGAAGAAGAGGACATTATGGTCTTATATGTCCAGGCTTCTTGTAGTGATAGCATATGATATGATTATTTTGTGAATTGCTATTACTGCTACTGCCTTTAAATGGAAATCTGTTATTTCTAGTTTTCTTGTTTCCTTCTCTTTTCTTCATTAACCTCTTTTTATAGAAGCAGACATATTTTCTGAACGTGAAATTGAATTCTTCATCTCCATCTATTTTCAACTCATTGTCACTTTCATCACCATTTGATGGATTTGATTCATCAGCTGCTTTTAGTTTCATTCCTCTTCAGTACAAAGATCCTTCATCTCACTTAAGCTCGGCTTCATAGATCATCAAATTTCCTCTTAACCAATCAAGTGAAATAGTGTCGAGATCCTTTGCAGTTTTTAGAGCTGTCAGTGACCTTAGAATCTTTGTTACAAGCTCTTCATTGGGATATACCTTTCCCAAGTTCTTTAACGCTATGATGACATTGTTGAAATGTCTGAAGAATTAGTCTATAGTTTTTCCCTGTTTCATACACATAGTTTCATAGTGATGCACTAAAAAACTTATTCTATGTTTCTTTACTTCATTCATTCCTTCAAAAGTAACTTAGAGTTTGTCCCATATTTCCTTTCTTGTAGAATAGTAGGATATCTTTTCATACTCTTCTGGAGATAGTGAACAGATCAGATAATGTCTTGCTTTGGCATTCAGCTATGTTTCTTCTATCAGCATCATTCCATACTTCCACCTTGTCAGGAGCAAGAAGTGTGACTCTAACTTTGAGAGCTTGCCAGATTTCCATATCTACTGATTGAAGATAAATGGTCATTCTCTCTTTCTAATAAGAATAGTTATTTTTATTGAAATAAGGAGGCTTTGAGACAGATTGTCCTTTAAGGCTTCTCAAATTGTTTGTCATGATCTATCACGTTCTGTAAAACATACTAAATATGAAACCTCGCTTTAATACCAAATGATAAAGTAAACACACGCAAGAGGGGGGTAAATTATGTGTGACTTTAAAAATTTATAGGTTACTATCAATTCGTGTAAAACCTGCTAAATTTTAATATAAAAGTCTGCAAATAGGAGCTTGTTAAAAAAATGAAAGGAGCTTACTAACATTTAAAAGGAAACGAAAAAAGCCTATTAAAAATGAAAGGAGCCTGTTAATGTTTAAAACAAAAGGAGCTTGTTAGTGAAAGAAACCTCTTGTAATATTAAAATAGAAGGAGCCTATTCCAAAGGTGAAGGACCCTCTTGTGAATTAAACACACACACTATAATGCAAAAATTTAAAAGTTAAGAGAGAGAGAGAGTGACACAGTCGATTTATACTGGTTCAGCTTTTAACGAAGCCCAGTCCCCAAGTATTTAACTTGGGTATTTCGCTATAAAACTTCAAATAATAAATTTTCATGAGCTTCTCCAAGCTCGTAAGTAGTTATTTTTCAAAGTTCTTCAACCTTCCACACTCGTAGTGCTTAACAAGCCTCTACAAGCTCTCAACAAAAAATGTATAAAGAGTTTAACAGTCTCTCTTAATAAAGTGATTTCACCTTAATATAAATATGACTTTCAAGAATAATGGTACTGTTGAAGTATTTTATAAATCTATGTTTTATTCACAGCTGCAGTGGCTCTTTCTTAAGTAGACATTTTCTTAAACTAGTTGTTGCTTCATTTTAATTATGAGTTGACTTTGTATCTAATAAATCTTCTATATCATCTTAGCTAGAATCTTCCAATATTTAGATGTTAAGAAAAAAATTTTCATAAATTTTCGGAGCTAATTGCTCGAATTAGTAAGATCCTTCCGGATGTTAATAATTTCTAATAAAGTAAGTTCATTAAAAAGGTTCTTATAAGAAAGGAATCATTTATCCTATAATATCGTTTCCTTTTAAGAATTATATCATCACTTTACAAGGAAATAAATCAAATTTGAATTTTGAAATATTATATAGTTATCATCAAAATCATTAATAATAAACCTTGAGCTAA
>JANIIA010000192.1:65885107-65904462 GCA_027478495.1 Erythroxylum alaternifolium | reverse complement strand
ATTTCCTTTTAAGAATAAGACTGTTAATTATATAAGGAAATAAATCCAATTTGAATTTTAAAATATTATACAGTTATCATCAAAATTGTTAATCATAACCCTTGAGCTAACACTTTTCTCTCCATGCTTCTTATATAAGAGTACAGAAGCTTAGCCCCGGTAGAAAAGAACCAAATTGACGCAACGAGTAAAGCGTAAATACATAAGTTTCAATTCGAAACCTGAAACTCAATTGAAAGAATCCCTAAATATCAAGTTTATTCTAAAAAGCACAACCCCGTAAAATAATGCAGAAAAGAGTTTAAATAGGTCCTAAAACATAAAACGCAAATAACTAAAACAATAGAGTTTGACTAAAAAATGGTTGAATTTTTGAAGCCCATCAAATCTGCAAATTCTTTCGTTCGGACTTCTGGCGCACAACCCACTCTTGGAAATCATTTGCAACATGATCAACGTCAGTCTCCTCCACTTGATAAAAACTCGACCTCCCGTTAACAACATCATCAGGATATAACGGCTCATCAGATGGGTAGTACTTGTAGATGTCCGCCACCTTAAATGTTTTGGAGATCCCCATACTATTAAAAAGACCCACCACATAAGCATTGTCATTGATCTTCATCGGAACCTGGTACAGACCATACTTCTTTGGCTATAGCTTGCTATAAATGCCCACTAGAAATATTTCTCTCCGCAGAAATACCATGACCTCATCGCCAACAGCAAAAACTTAATTTCTACGATGCTGATCAACTGCCTTCTTGTACTTTGCATTAGACTCCTCCAGCTTCTACTTAACCTCGGCATGAATAGCCTGTCAATCATTCGCCATCTTCTTTGCAGCGGCACTCTTAACAGCAACATTAGGCTAATCATTTAGATCAATAACATGCTTAAGAACCTTAGTATAAACAATAGAAAAAGGTGATCTCCCTGTTGAACTACGGACTGCATTGTTATAAGCAAACTCTGCCTGAGCTAATGCAAAATCCCACTGCTTTGGTCTATCTCCGCAAATGCTCCTGATCAAATTACCCAAAGTCTTGTTCACCACTTCTGTTTGACCATTTGTTTATGGATGAGCTATACTATTAACATCTAATGTCGAGTCAAACAACTTCCGTAAAGTCCTCCAAAAGCGCCCAAGGAACTTACAGTCACGGTCCGAAGTGATGGTTTTAGGAGCCCCATGTAAATGCACCAACTCCCTAAAGAAAAATCGGGCAATATTTGATGCATCTGAAGTCTTCCTGCAGGGAATAAAATGCGCCATCTTCGAGAACCTGTTCACAACTACAAACATAGAATCCCAACCTCTTTGTGTACAAGGAAGGCCTAACATGAAATCCATTGACAAATCCTCCTAAATACTATCAGGAACAAGTAAAGGCATGTACAAACTTGTATTCTGTGACTGTCCCTTTGAAGTTTGACACACATAACAGCACTTCACTATGCTGTAAACATCCCTACGCATCCTTGGCTAAAAGAACCTCTCTCGAATAGCAGCAAAGGTCTTGTCCCTGCCAAGGTGTCCAGCTAGACCTCCACTATGCAAGTCACGAATTACTTTCTCCCTCAAGGAAGAATTGGGAATACAAAGTTGGTCTCCCTTGAAAAGAAAGCCACTTGTAACATGAAAATCCTCTTTAGATTGGTTCTTTGAACACCTTTCCCAAACAGCTCCGAAATTATTATCAGTTTCGTATAATCCCTTTAACTCATCAAAACCCATAACTTCAGTTTTCAGAGTTATCAACAAATCTGCACGCATGCTCAAAGCATCTGCAACTTTATTATGCACCCCCGATTTATGCATAAGTTTAAAAGGGAATTTCTGTAAAAATTGGGTCCACCTAGCATGCATGTAACTACTAATTCTTTTCTGACTGCTTAAATACTTCAAAGCTTCATGGTCAGAATATAAAACAAATTCTTTACCGACCAGATAGTGCTCCCAATGCCTCAAAGCTCGTACTATCGAATAGAATTCTTTGTTGTGAAGTGTCAAACTATGCCACACTCTTGACATACTTTCAGAAAAGGATCACTCTTGTATTCTCCACTATTGTCTGTTCGGAGAACTTTGATCTTCCTTCTTGTCTGATTTTAAACCCGAGCTTTCCATTTAAGGAAAACTCCAAGCACATCATCTTTATACTTCATAGTAAATACCCACATTCTTCTGGAAAAATCATCAACAAAAGTGACAAAATAATGCCTACCTCCAAGTGTCGGAGTCTTGAAAGGTCCCCATACATCTGAGTGCACATAATCCAGAATCCCCTTAGTATTATGGATAGCAGTACCAAATTTCACTCTTCGTTGTTTTCCCAGAACATAATGCTCACAAAATTCTAATTTGCAAGTCTTCGTACCTTTTAAGAATCCTTGCTTGGCAAGAATTTGCAAAGATTTCTCACCAGCATGTCCCAACCGCATATGCCAGAGCTTTGTTGCCTCTACATCCTTCTTGCTACTTGAAGTTGCTGCTGCTGCCATCCCGACCACTGTACTACCTTGGTAATAATACAGATTGTCTTTTCTCACGCCTTTCAACATTACCAGTGCTCCTGAAGTTGCTTTAAGAATTCCGTCTCGTATCATTACTACCAGGCCTTTTGATTCTAAAGTCCCCAAAGAGATGAGATTCTTCTTCAACTTTGGCACGTACCGCACATCCCTCAAAATTCTGGTGGATCCATCATGATTCCGCAACTTGATTGAGCCTATCCCGGCTGTTTTACATGGATTATCGTTGCCCATGTAAACAACCCCGCCATCGATTTCTTCAAAATCAAAGAACCACTCCCGAATGGGAGACATATGATAGGAGCAACCTGAATCCAAAATCCACTCGTCTGGATGTGATGTTGAAGGTGAAATCACCAAAGAGATATCTGATTCCGCGTTACTTTTACACTCTGCAACATTTGCATCTTGTGAAGCCTTCCCTTTCTTCTTCAATTTTGGACAGTCTTTCTTCCAGTGTCCTTTCTCATGACAGAAAGCACACTCATCTTTGGCAACTCGACTTTTTGATTTAGATCTTCCTCTTCTCCCCTTTGACTGGCTTTGCTGACGACCTCTTGCTACAAATGCTTCATCTGCTGTAGCTGTTTTGTTTTTCATTTTATCCTTCTTTCTCAATTCATGACTATACAAAGCAGAACATACAGCATCTAAAGACACATTCTCCTTCCCATGAAGTAACGTAGTCTCCAAGTGTTCAAATTCATCGGGAAGAGATGATAACAACATCAAAGCCAAATCTTCATCCTCAAATTTCACATCTAAATTCAACAGGTCTGCTACTAACTGATTAAACATAGTGATGTGTTCATTCATAGTAGTACCTGGTTGGTAGTTAAATCGAAACAATCTTTTCTTCATAAGGAGCTTATTCTGACCACTCTTTTTCAGAAATTTGTCCTCCAACGCCTTCCATAATTTGTGTGCAGAAGTCTCGTTCTTGAAGGCATACTTCTGTTCTCTGGATAGACACGATCGAATTGTTCCACATGCCAACCGATTTATAATACTCCAATCCTTATCCTCAACATTTTCTGGTTTCTTTTCATCAATAGCAATGTCAAGACCCTGCTGGAAAAGGCAGTCCAAGACCTCCCCTTGCCACATGCCGAAATGGCCAGTACCGTCAAATATCTCCACCGCCAATTTCAAATTTGACAACGGAATCCTTGACCATGATGACGATGAAGCCGATGTCCCTGGTGTTTCTTGATCATTAAATGCCATTACAAACTCAAAATATAGTATTCAATATAACAAAAATTACAAACAAACCAAAGATGAATCTTTAGCTTTGATACCACTTGTTGAGAAAATCGAGTAATTTTTTATCTAAAGTAAACAACTAATGAAGTGAACCGATTTGGTAATACTCAGGAAAGATCACAATGACCTCCTAGACATTATTATCATTCCACGTAAAATCCCAGGAAATGGCTGAGGGGTCACAAATGGTCCCACTTAAAATCTGACTTTCTAGACAGAAATTACGTGCACGATGTATTTATCACAACCTAACTCATGTATACACACGAATAATAAATACATTCAAATAAATTGAATACAACACTACAAATATACCCGACAAATAGTATTGAATACCATACTACAACTTGAAAAGAAACAAGACAATAAATACAGAATAATAAAAGTGATAAGGAAAGAACACACCCGAAAATTTGATAACGGAGTTCGGCCAAATGTACTTACGTCTCCGGAGCACCACTTAAGCAGTTCTGTTTTACTTATATGGAAGAAGAGCAAATTTTGAGATGGTTTACAATAGGAGGGGAAGGAGTTCTTTTTTATATTTGACTGTGAAGCTTGAGGTTTTTAAAATACACTTTTAACCTTTTTTTAAATTTTGTCGAAGATTTATTCCCTTGTCCTTCGAAATGAAATAGAAAGAGAAGAAGAGAAAATAAAGGTAAATGAAAAAGTGTCCTAATTCCTAAATATAATTGTAGGATATTGGCAAAAATAGCCGTTGAATTTTGAAAACACGGCATGATTACATTGCCCCTTTCCATTTCAAATCCCCAAACCGCCATGCTCTCGTAGCCGTCCATTTTGAAATCTTCACTCAATCGCGAACGTCCATTTTCACAACATCAAAATTCTCCCAATCCCATTCCCCATGTTCATTGCTTAAACCCATTTTTCAAATCAAAGCAAAGCTAGAACAGAAGTAGAAGGAGGAAAGAGAGAGACTAGAGCGAGAGAGCAGTTTCCATTTTCCAATGAACGATAATTTAATAGTTGTCTTATGTTTTAATATGTTTGGTTGGTTCTGAGTGGCCAAATATTGTTGCTTTATTAAACCCTGGAAAAACCCAGCTCCAGTCAGCTCCCTTTTTTCTCCCACCATAAATCTTCGCATTCTCTTTTTCAACTCAACTTTCAGGTACTCTTAACCCATCAAGTTCCAAAATTTCTATTAAATTTGTCTGGAAGTTTCAAAGTTCGAATCATTTTCAGTTGTTGACTATCTTTATATCTGCAGAATGCTGAAAGATTTCAAATTCCTGCGTCGGAACTCCGGCAAGCACAATGAGGAGACGGAGAATGTTCCAGTGAATCCTAGGGATTCGCTAGCGAGTCAGTCGAGCAATGACTCGTCGTCTAGACCTCCGCTGAACACGATCCAAGAGCCAATGCCAAGTTTAAATCCTGCGGGGAAACATGAACAAGATGTAGCTGGTCGAAGCTGGATTGATCGAACACCAACTAAGCCAAAGCCCAGAGGTTCTGATTCCATCTTGCCTATGCGAACGCCAGATAAACATGGGGTAGTTGGAAAGAGAAGATTCGGGTGGGCGCAGCAGAAGAATGAACCCAATTCCTTGCCCAGAGAATCGGGAAATGAAGTGATTAGTTATCCAATGCAGTTGAGCAGAGGGGGTTTGCCTAACATGACCCCAAGGTCAACTAGGACTGTGGGGAAGGCTGCTTCGAGTCATTCAGAGAGTAATTCGACACAAAGCACACCGAACAAGAGTGTCTCCAAGCCTCCTCCTAGTTCAGGGTTTAGGAGCAAGTTTGATGGGAGCAATGGAAGCGGGCGTACAGGGGGTTTTGCTGCTTTGTGCAGAGGGGTTCCAGTTTCTGGTGGGCCAAGTACTACTATTGTGAATACTGTTGAAGTTCCTCATTTTGATCTAAAAGAGGATCCATCATTCTGGATGGATCACAATGTACAGGTGGTTTCTAGTTCTGGTTTGCTTTGGTACTTTTTTTTTTTTTGGATGCATATAAGCATATTGTTAAATAATAGAAATCGTTACTGAAGAAAGTGGCGACGGGTACTCACGGTTGATGAATTTGATTTAGGTTCTTATACGTGTGCGTCCTCTCAATACTGTGGAGAAGGGTATGAATGGTTATAATAGATGTTTGAAACAAGAAAGTGCTCAGAGCATCACATGGATTGGGCAACCAGAAACCCGATTCACATTTGATCATGTAGCTTGTGAATCAGTGGATCAGGTATGATTTGCAACAAGAAAGTGTAACTTAATCCTTTAAACTACGCATTTTCACGTCAGCTAAGAATTGGTTCATGCGTGTAATTCGCAGGAAATGCTTTTCAGGATGGCTGGTCTTCCAATGGTGGAGAATTGCTTGTCTGGTTATAATAGTTGTATGTTTGCTTATGGACAGGTATTTGCATCTAACATCAAACACCTTGTTGTTTCATGAAGGCTGGTGCTAAAAGAGTACATGGGGCTATGTTGCAATTCCATTTCCCTTTTTTTCTGTCAATTCTCTCAATCCTTGGATATCACGTCAGTATGACTATTACTTCATATTGTTGCAGACTGGAAGTGGAAAGACATATACAATGCTAGGTGAAATTGATGGTTTAGAGTTCAATCCCAGTCCTCACCGTGGAATGACACCTCGAATATTCGAATTCCTGTTTGCAAGGATACAAGCTGTAACTTGTTCAAATCTTTGATTTGTGAAATGTGCATGCAAGAGTATTTGTGTTTATGGATGTCTACTGCAGATATAAGAATAGTGGTGTTTTGTTCTATTGTTTGGATTGCATTTTTATTCTTTTAGGGTGTTAACTCCATCTTTCTTGCAGGAAGAGGAAAGTCGGAGGGATGAAAGACTGAAATACAATTGCAAGTGCTCATTTTTAGAGATATATAATGAACAGATTGCAGATCTTCTCGATCCTTCATCGACCAATTTGCTTGTAAGTCTCGACTACATTAAGAACAACTTTTTCAGATGCTTCTCATTCTCAGGTTGTTAAGTTGTGCTTTTCTGCACCTTGTAGCTGCGGGAGGATGTCAAGAAAGGCGTTTATGTAGAAAACCTCTCAGAATTTGAGGTCCAGAGTGTGAATGATATAATAAAGCTCTTGATGCAGGTTACCTCTCTCTCTCTGTAACATATTTATGTCTCTATCTCTGCCTTTATGCTTTATGCATGTGTTGTTTGGTTACCTGCTTGCACTTCATTAATAGAACAACTTATCACATGCAGGGTTCTTTAAATCGAAAAGTAGCAGCGACAAACATGAACAGAGAGAGCAGTCGCTCACACAGCGTTTTTACATGTGTAATTGAGAGTAGGTGGGAAAAGGATTCCA
The DNA here is from genome assembly GCA_027478495.1 of Erythroxylum alaternifolium. Taxonomy (NCBI): domain Eukaryota; kingdom Viridiplantae; phylum Streptophyta; class Magnoliopsida; order Malpighiales; family Erythroxylaceae; genus Erythroxylum; species Erythroxylum alaternifolium. The sequence continues at coordinate 65,897,324 of JANIIA010000192.1, read as the reverse complement.
CAGCTAATCTAAGGTTTGCAAGATTAAACCTAGTTGATCTTGCAGGTTCGGAAAGGTAATGAACTAGGAATTGGAGTTTCTTTAGAACTCTATAAGTTTCACATATTTGCCTAATACTACTTAATTACAGACAGAAAAGCTCAGGTGCTGAAGGTGACCGTCTAAAAGAAGCTGCAAATATCAACAAATCGCTGTCCACATTAGGGTACAAACTGCAATTACCAAAAATTATGCACATTTTTTGTTTATAGTATTCTATCGTGTTTCATTTCTTGGTTACTTTATCAATATTATAGTTTACGCCCATTTTCCCTAGGCATGTTATAATGATTCTAGTGGATGTAGCCAATGGGAAGCCAAGACACGTTCCTTATAGGGACTCAAGATTGACATTCCTTCTTCAGGTTTCTTAGAATTAATTCATGCTCACTCGTTAGATGTTTATAGTTATGAATTTCTGATTATGATGTAGTATCTGGAATTAATCTTATGCAGGACTCCCTAGGTGGCAACTCAAAAACAATGATCATTGCCAATGTCAGCCCTTCTATTGGGTTGGTTTTCTTGCAACTTCCTTGTTATCGTTTCATCTTTGCACGTCATCACTAAAAGATAGGTTTCTATCTTTCTGTCTTTTTCAGCTGCGCAACGGAAACACTAAACACTCTAAAGTTTGCTCAACGAGCAAAACTTATACAGAATAATGTAAGTTTGTTAGGGGTTTAGAAATAGTTTTTAGCTTTATTATAGGCGTTGATCAACTTTTCTTAAGTTTTTATTTTTTGTCATGGTATAGGCTGTGGTGAATGAAGATTCCAATGGTGATGTTGTTGCACTGCAGCATCAGATACGGCTACTAAAGGTTTTGAAACCTAGATCCAAGTTTCACAATAGTAGCAGTGGCAATTTACTGTGCCCTCGACGAGCTTCTAACTAACCTTTTCTGCCTTGTTTCTGGAACAGGAAGAGCTTTCTGTCTTAAAACGTCAAAACGTCTTCAGATCTTTGTCTTTTGATTCAACTGTCAATGATACAAAAAGACTTCAAGATAGTGCTTGCCTAGGTAATACATATGAAATGGACGGAAAGCAGATCAATGATTCACTCGAATTTGAATCCAAAGGCAGTGTTAGATTGTCTACTAAGCAGGTAAATTTGTGGTAATGCAATAATGATCTAGCTCTTGATAAGTGTTTCCATAACTGAAGCTGGATATGTGAAGCTTCTGGATCCATTTTACCCTCTCTCTTAAATTTGAAAGACAGTGGTGGTTAGCAACATGAAATATTGCAAGCACCATCATATTTCCTCTAAGTTAAAACACTGTTGTTTGTTTGCCTTTGCATGAATTTGAATCTATTAACTGGAATGTATCACGTACTTCTCCTCCATGGTAATGCTTCGCCAAATAATTTGAAACAGCTAAAATCTATGGAGAACACACTTGCTGGTTCACTGAGAAGAGAGCAAATGGCAGAGACTGATATCAAGAAACTTGAGGCTGAAATTGAGCACTTGAACCGTTTGGTATCAATTGTTCATATATTAACTTATTTGATGCAGTTGCTATGCAAATTAGATGGCAGCTCAATTAAGTGATGTTACTTTGTCAGGTTCGCCAAAGAGAAGAAGACACCAGGAGCACTAAAATGATGCTCAGATTTCGGGAAGACAAGATTCAGAGAATGGAATCCCTTCTCAGCGGCTCTTTACAACCAGATGCCTATCTTTCGGAAGAGAACAAAGCACTATGCGAAGAGATTCAGTTGCTTCAAGCTAAAGTTGATAAAAATCCTGAAGTAACACGGTTTGCGTTAGAGAATATCAGGCTTTTGGACCAACTCAGGAGGTAATGCTTTATTTGTTTAAACAGAGAAGTGACTTTTGATAAACTTATTTTCCGAGTTTGAATTTGTAGATTTCAAGAGTTCTATCAAGAAGGGGAAAGAGAAATACTCCTGGACGAATTAACCAAACTTCGGGAGCAGGTCTTTATTTTCTTATCTGGTCTGGAATAAAATATTTGATTTGTTGAGTAGAATCCGTTTAATAAAACAGCCTCATACCCGCAGCTGCTTCAATTTCTTGATGGAAGACCTATGCAGTCTAAACTTTCAAATTTGAGCGGCCAACCTCAGGTTTGTCACATTCTTTACCTTTTTCAGATTCTCAGTTTTTGAAAGCTAATGTTTGAGCGGCCAATTTTTCCTTGAATACCCTGTTTTATCATTTACTTTGGAAATCGTGTGGATCAGCAAGCAAAACAATTCTCACCACTTAGATGTTGCTCTCTGCTGTCTTAGTGAGGATTCTCTTTACCTATAATTTGTTTTATAAATGTGATAATCGGTTTTCATTATTGCAGTTAATGAATACACTCAATGAACTTGAGGACTGCAAGCATAAACTAAATTCTTGTTTGGAGGAAAACCAAAAACTTCGCAGGTGAGGAATTTCAATCCTGTGTGCAATTTGTTTAGCTGACCAGTGAAATTGCAGATGTACATTTTGGACTGGAATCCTTTTGATTTTGTAGTTATTTTCAGCTCTAGTGATGCAATTTTTATCTGTTCGCAGACAGATAGAGAATTTTCATTGTTTGCTAGACGATCTCAAATCTCAACACAATGACCAGGATGGCAGTGTTAAACCCATGAAGGTAGTTTTCTTAAACAAATTGCATAGTTTTCTTACATACCTGCACTAGATATTATTGGAAGAGAGAGAATGAGAAGCTATAAGATGAGGCATTCCTAGAAGGAGCTTGTTCGCGTTGTAGTACAATGCACAGTGTTATGTATATCGTGCATCCATGTGCTGCGAATTTCTCCTTGCTTTATACCGTACAGCATGCATGCACGGGATTCTGATTAAAAGTTCATTTTTAATTTCCAGGCCTCTAACAAATGCAAGGGAGTACAAAATGAATTGGATAGCGCATATGCTACTTCACCGAAGAGACGCGCAGAAGAAACGATGGAATTGCAGCTTGAATTGGACATTTTGAAGATTATTCTCAAAGAGGAGAGGTCATCTCGTGGAGAAGCAGAAGAAATGACATTGCGCTTAAGTAGAGATCTTGAACTGGCAAAAGAAAAAATTTTGCTTGTTAGCAAACAATATAAAGACGCCACTCTTGAACTGAAAGATGCAAGGTTAGTTCTTGAAGCTCTCGAGTCTCAGCAAGTATTAGAAATCAGTGAGATGGAAGACCTGAAGAAAAGTAACGGTAACTATGTGAAGCTTCTGAGTGAAAAGGATCTTCAAATACTTGGTTTAAAAGAGGAAATATCTAGACAGGAGTCCAGAGATTTTTCGCCCAACGACTTCAAGCATGAAGGCTCCACTTTGCAGACGAAGTTGAAAAGAGTGCAAGATTCTCTTGAAAAGGCTAAAAAATTGAATATGTGGTACCAAAATGATACTGCGTTTAAGGCTTCCAGCGAAGAAGAAAGGGACGAAGTTCGGCAGCAGGTTGAAGCTGAAACTGCTGAGGTTATTGTCTGTATGCAGGAAGAACTTTCTGTTCTTCAACAACAGATCCAAGATTGTCATTTGAAAGAGACGGAAACTGAAGAGACAATGAAGAAGTTGGAGGAACAGCTTTGCCTTTTAACTGAAGATAACAGAAGTTTAGATGAACTGCTCAAGGAGAAAGAAGGAGAGCTCAGAAAGCTATCTGAAGAGTGGGAATCATTATCTAGTGAAATGGAAGAAATTCTTCTTAATGGACAAGAGGCAATCACTGATGCCTCGGAGCAGCTTGATCTTATCTCTGGCTCCATACCATCAAAAAGGGTTTGGATTGCTGAGCAAGTTGGTAGGTTAATTAGGACCATATATGAAAAAGAAATATTGATTGAAGAACTTGGAAATTGTTTGGAGGAAGCAAACAACAAAAGAAGTGATGTGGAATCCATGCTTAAGTCTTTGAGAGGAGCAGCATTAGTAATTAATGAAGCACACCAGCAAGACTGTAGTGAAAAGGAGAAGCAAATTCTTCTCTTGAAGTCCCAATTAAGAGAAAAATCTTCAATTATATGTGAGCTGGAGGAAGAATTGAAGCTGGCAAAGCGTCATGTCAGTGAAGCTTCAATATGTGCAACAGTTGCTTTTATAATTTTCAATAGATTGTCAGAACTGAATGTTAGTAACCTTAACAACTTGAAGTACAAAGACATCCAACTCAGTGAATCAACAGAAACTAACATGAGGAAGGAAGAACTCCTCTATGTCCAGGCCGCAGATATTAAACAAGCAGAGGAGGTGATTCAGTCTCTGAGATTGGATTTGGCAGATTCAAAGGAGATGTGTTCTAAGCTTTGTCAGAGGCTCTCTGAAGAAGAGGAACGTGTTTGCTTTTTGAAACAAACGCTTGAAGATATTGAAGAAGATGATATCTGGAAGACAAGGGAGAAACTAGCTGAGTTTAAGAATGGTGTATCCTCACTCAGTTCATGCTTTGGTATCACAGAGGAGCAAAATCAAAACCCTGAAACCAGTGACTCAGAGAAATCTTGCGTGCCTGATGATGCTAGCAACTTATGGGTAAGCTAATGGTCTTGGGTAGACAGGTTAAAGCTGGTAAACTAATTTACTTTTGTTTTTAGTGCTTTTATCGAAAATGTTTGGTTTAGTGATCACCGTCTATGCTTTGTTGCAGACAGATGCTGGAGAGAAGAAGATGACAACCGGTGTTTCTGAGTTTTCTCTTGAAACAGAAAAGATTTGTCATCCCTCTTCATTTGATCTGAAGGATAGGAAATTAAGGACATGTTCTATTAAGGATTTTGATAGAAACCTTACAATTACCCTTCTCAAAAAAGAAATAGAGTCAGCACTTCAAAGCCTGCAAAAGGTCAAGATGGAGATGGACAAATTACGCAATGAGAATGAGAAACTACAAATGGCTGAGAAACAAACTGCAGAAGACATGAAATGTTTCACAGTTCAATTACTGGATTTTCAATCAGACATTTTCGGTTTTCAGGAGCAATTCGCATGTAGGATTGGAGCTGTTAATAATAAGCTTCAGGCACTGGAACTGGCTGTCCAGGATGTTGGAACTCTTTGGTGTGAAACAAAAGAGGTAACCTGTCACTTTCCTAATCAATTTCCTGCTGATTTGATTAATATGAACATGTTATATGCTTAAGACCCTGTGTCACCTAACAAATAATCCAATAATCTGATGCAACAATTGTCATATCGTTAAAGTTGCTTTCTTTTTTCCATTAATTTATAGGGTTTTGTTTAGAGGGAAAAAAAATCCATGCTTCAAAAGATGCCATGTTTCTAATATTGTTCTTCGGTGCATTGATGCTACTTCTTTTGTCTCTAATTTTGTTCGTCAGCTTTTCCAATCACATATTTTCAGTATGCTGAATTAAAAGTTGGTCCCACAAACATAGATAATTTATTGCTCCATTAAATTATAAGCTTTTATTTTGACAAACTAGTTATTTTCTAGAAAGAGGACAAATTCCTAATTTTGATGCATTGATGTTGTGCCTTCAACCACCAATTCACTTCTCAACTTTCAATTGTTGTTCTATAGATTCTTGAGATGGAAGTTGGTGATGCAAAGATAGTTGCAAACCAAAAAACAGCAGAAACTTCTTGTATTTTAGCCAAATTTGAAGAGGCACAGTATACAATGAAGGAAGCAGATATCATGATCAACGAACTGGTGATTGCTAATGAGACAATGAAGCTTGAAATGGAAAGGTTGAATGTAGTGGTGACCGCCTCAACCAAAGAGAAGGATTTGCTTGTTAGTGAGATTCAGAGCTTGCAAACCATCAACCAGGTCAAGGAACAACAACTGCAGGATCTTGAATATCAGTTTGGCGTAAATTTGATTGAAATGAAGGATCTGGATGGTGTATTTAAAGAGGTTCAGAAAACATTCACAGAAAATTTTACTTCTATGGTGTATGAACTTAATTGCATTAAGGCTCTATTTTTTGACTCTGGAAAGTTGTACCGGTCGTGGCTTGAAGATGTCTGGTCTGAGATAATTGTGAAGGATTGTGCTGTCTCAGTGCTACACCTTTGTCATATGGGAATCTTGTTGGAAACGGTGACAGGGCTAAATGCAGAAAATGGTTTGCTTCAACATGGATTATGTGAATCAAACTCACTTATAGCAAATTTAAGAGAGCATAATTCAAAGTCAAGTAGAGAGCTCCAAATATGCAGAACTCTCAAGGGGAAACTACTAGCTGACATCAAGAACAGTTTTGATCGGATCTTGAGGAAAGAAGAGGAGACTGGGCACCTTACAGTTAAGTTGAATGATTTTGACAAAAAAATCTTCGACTTACAGCTTCAGGAGGAGCTTATGTTACAAAGATGTAACCATATGGGATCTCAGCTTGCAAATTTAATGATGGAGTTAGACTCCACTAATACAAATGTTGTCAAGTCTCTTCTTGATCAAACAAACATTCTGAAGGAGAAAGATGAACTCCTGAATTCTCAGGCTGAAATTTTCATGATGGAGTTATATGCAAAAGAGATTGAGTCGTTTCTCTTGGTATCAGAGCTACAAGAGATGTGTCATAAAAAAGCAGCAGCAGAGGAAGCGTGTAAAAGTTGTGCTGTCATCCTTGATAACTTGACGGAAGAAGTAATATTTTCCAGGATAGACGAGGACTTGAAAGAACAAATCTTAGTTTCCATAGAAGCTGAGATTGTTGTTTTGGGGGAATATATTAGAAATGTTGAAAGGGAGAAGGATGACATAAGCATGACACTTCAAAAGGAAATTCAAGTGCTGAAAGATGTTGCTTGCACAAATGAAAATTTAAAAGCAAAGCTAAGTGATATTACAGAAATTAATGTGAGACTAACGAGCAGGGTTCAAGCTCTTGAATCTGAGCATAGAAACTTACTAGAGGATTTGAAGGCCAGAAAGATGGTTTTAGAAAATTCTTGCAGCCAGATCTCTGCTCTTGATCATCATAATGAAACCTTACAGAAAGATATGTTCCTAATGGAAATTTCAAGAAATAAGCTCCAATCTGAGTTGCATATGAAGGATTTGGAGCTTAGTAGATTAAGTGACCTGGAAGAAGAAAACAAGTCACTTAAAAGTGACATAAGGAAGTTGATGTCAGAAAAAAGCCAAGTTCTTCAAAATCTGGAGAAGGCAAGTTCTGAAGTTGAATCATCCCTAACCTGTATAGATGCCTCTAATGCTGAGAATTGCAGGTTACAGGATAGGATTAGCTCGTTGGAGGCTCTTATTGCGAATCTTGAGAATGGGCTGGAGGCAAGAAACACTGAGGTGGGTGAACTTCTTCATTCTCAATCTGCCATCATGGGTGATTTGCTTAAAAAGAGTCAGGAATTGCAAACATTTGGCAACAAACTTGATGCACTGAAGGAGGAGAACATTCTTTTGAGAAATAAACTTAAATTTTATGAGAAAGATACACATGATGTGCTCACCAGGTCAAGATTGAACTCCATGAAATGTGTGAATTCCGTGGAAAATGTTCATGAAGCAAGTGACAGAATTTTTAATGTACTTGGGGAAGCAAGATACTTGGTTGCAGAGAAAATGTTTCATGTGGTATGTGATAGTTTGGATATGACATCTAAGTTTGAAAAAGAAATTGAGTGCTTGGAGTGTCATGCCAAAGAGCTGTTATCTAACGACACAAATCTTCAGGCTGAGTTGTTAAGGAAGGATGACATTCTGAAAGGATTGTTATTTGATCTGAGCCTATTGCAGGAGTCAGCATCTAATTCTAAAGATCAAAAGGATAGGATAGACGAACTGGAAGCTTCTTTGGTAGCTTTAGAAGAGGAGCTTGTAGTTAAATCAGGTGAACTTGATATTGCTGTTGCTCATAGTCAACTGTTGGAGGCTCAATTACATGAGAAGCTGGCTAGGATTGATGCTTTTGAGTTAAGTTTTAAAAAAGAATCTGAGTCTCAGACAATGCTCAATTGTCAGAATGAGGAACTGAGAGCTCAGGTTAAAGAAGTCCTTGCTGCAAAATGTTCTCTAGAGGAAGAGTTAGCAGAGAGAATGAGCGTGGCTGAGAGCTTGGAGATTGAACTCTCTCTACTGGGTGATACTCTTTGTCAAATGAATAATACTATTGACTACTTAAGGAGTGATCTAGGTAAACTCACTAGTGAGCGAGAGCAGCTTGATTCTGAGATGCATAGCTTGAAACAGAAGCTTGAAAACACACAGGCTTGGGCTGAAGAGAATGAAGCAATTGCTTTGGAGGCACAGCAGGTACGCAATTATTTCGGTCACTCATGATCAGATCTACCTAATACCATCATGTATGTGACATTTCTTCATTATATTTGTTATCTGATGCCAGATTGCTGAATCAAGAAGGGCCTATGCTGAAGACAAGGAAGAAGAGGTGAAGTTGCTAGAGAGGTCTGTTGAAGAGCTGGAATGTACAATATATGTATTGGAAAACAAGGTTAGTCTTTTCTACCAATAGTAAGTTGCATGAATCTTAATTGTGATTACAACAATTTCTTATGCATTCCATTTGTTAGGTTGACATTCTTAAAGAAGAAACTGAGCAACAGAGACTGCAGAGAGAAGAATTAGAAGTAGAACTTCAAGCTGTGAAACAGCAGCTGCGGAATTTTGAAAATGCTGATACTGATGTGAAAAGGTTCGTCTAGCAGACTGTTTCTGCTGCACAGATTCTGAAATATTGCTTCAAATTGAAAACTTCCGTCTTTTTTTTAATTTATAGGCGTGTGGAGGAGAAGGATAAACTACTTGAACAAGTCATGCAGCGTATAGAAATACTAGAGAGGGATATATCCAACAAGGATGCAGAGGTAAAATTATTCTCTGCTCATTTTATACTAGTATATGGATTTTTTCCTGTGCACTATTTAAAAATGTTCAATTAATATCGTGCAACAGATTGCACAATTCAAGGGACATATTTCAGAGCTAAATCTACATGCAGAAGCCCAGGCTGCTGAGTATAAGAACAAGGTAGGCTGATTGGAATTTGATTGTTCTTCTCTTTTTATGCGAACATTTTTAAAATTGAAATTCATAAACAGTTCAAGGAATTGGAAGCCCTAGTTGAACAATTGAAAACTGAAGGCACTTCTCAGTTGTCGAATCCTTCATCAAGCAAGTTGGAGAAAAATACATCCAAGTCTAGAGGCTCCAGTTCTCCGTTCAAATGCATTGGATTGGGCATGCAACAGCAAATAAAGTCAGAGAAAAATGAGGAGCTTACTGCTGCAAGAATTCGCATTGAAGAGCTAGAATCAATTGCAGTAAATAGACAAAAAGAGGTAGATTTACCGGAAAAAAAATTAATTCAGATTCGTCTACATATAAAAATTGTGCATAAACTGTACATGCTTGCTCTTGTCCAGATATTTTCATTGAATGCCAGATTAGCAGCTGCTGAGAGCATGACTCATGATGTAATTCGAGATTTACTGGGAGTGAAATTGGATATGACAAACTTTGTGGTAATAACCTTGATATTAAACACAGTATTCGTATCAACCATAGCTGTTGGAATACCATGATATGATGGGGAATAACAACTATAGATGAGAAACACTAAGGTCCATATCTGTTAACTGCAGTCATTGTTGGATAAGCAGCAAGTACAGAAGATAGCAGAGAAAGCTCAACTTAATAGCTTGGAACCTCATCACAAGGTACTGTTTCCTTTAATGAAAAATAGAATGACACTATTATGAGTGTTCATTGCCTAATTGCACGGGTGTCCACACAGGAGCAGGAGGTTATCCAGCTTCAACAGCAACTCAACGAATTTATTGAGGAGCGCCAAGGGTATGCATTCTGACTGGAATGACCTTTCCACTTTGCATTCTTCTGTATATTCATATATATCCCTTGCTCATTTTGTAGATGGCTGGAGGAAATTGACTGTAAACAGGCTGAAATGGTTGCGGCACAGGTAGCATTAGAAAAGCTACGACAACGAGATCAATTGCTCAAAACAGAAAATGAACTGTTGAAGGTTAAAATTCTTACGTCTCTGCTCTGAAATAATACTTCTCGATCAGTTACATTTAGTGAGTACATCTACTGTGGAAACATCTATTACTTTATTCCTTACTTTCTTCTATCTGGGTAGATGGAGACTACAAATCATAAGAAGAGGGTGATGGAACTTCAAGGAGAAGTCAGAAAACTGTCTGGCCAACAAAATCTCCAACAGCGCATTCATCATCATGCAAAAATCAAGGCAAGTAACCATGAATGCTACATGGGCAGAAATTTTGCTGTAACTTTATTAATTGTCCAAGTACCTTAACTTGCTACTTGTGTTCTCATCTGAGTCAACCAAAAGTTATAATCTTACAATGCAACAGGAAGAGAATAATTTGCTCAAACTACAAAATGAAGAACTTAGTGGTAAGTTGCATCAAGCCAAGGTCACTCTGTCACGTGTCCAGGAAGAACTTGCGCACTATCGTGCTTCCAGTGGCAAAGGTCCCCATATAAATTTTGACGAGGAGCAAAGTCTAATGAACCAACTAAAGGTTAATGCAGGGACAAAATTCAAGGTAGTCTTTGATCATAGCTAAAGGACACGAATTTCACTATATTTTTTAAATTTTGTTGCAGCAAATTGAGCAAGAGAAAGTGCAATTAGCACAGAAGCTAGTTGGCCTGTGCACTAGCATTCTAAAGGTATGTCAAGCCAGGTAGTTCAGGTTTCACACTCGTGTAAAACACCTATAAATTACTCTTCTTTGATTGAACCTTCAGGCCGCCGGTGTAACGAAACCTGCATCTAATTTAACACCTGATATTGCGGAAGAGGCGCTAGATCAGCTTAACAATAGAATCACTTCCTTAGAAAGAGAAGTGCAAGATTTGACGCTTAAGGTAATCATTTTTCCTACTTTACAGTCCTTGAATTCTAGGGTCTGATTTTCCTTCTGAAAACTGATAAAGTTTGCAAAATTTCATTACAGAATAGAATTGCCAGTGAAAAGATTCGATTGGCTGAGCTACTTCCTCAAGCTTTACCAGTAAACTCAAGGATAGAGGAGAGTTGTCAAACCCCACAAAGAGGCCAAGTACCGTTTCTTTCTGCATTGGACAGATAGTAGGAGATAGGTCCTGCAGTGTTGGATTGTCAGCTTTCTCTTTCACTCTCAAATTGTAAATAGATTCTCTTTTGTTAATGATAATTAATTTTGTAAATATTACCTTAAGAGGAAGCAATTCTTTTCTCAATTTAAGTGTAAGGTAGAAACATACATGCAATTGCAACACGTGCGATTTAGTCTCTTGCAACTTGACGGACTCAGACTCAGAGTTTGTAATGTACTTTTGAGAAAAATCTGTTATGATCATGGGGATTGCGTGTATTTATTTAAGGTTTAATGCTACCATTCTCTAACAGCTCTTCGTTTCCTTTATGAGCAACTATTTTCTCCCATACGTAAAGCACCTTAAAAGAAGGGTAAATATGAAAATTTAGTCACTAGTACAGATGAAAGAGATGGGATAAAGCCCCATATCAAGGGGTTCTTTCCGTTCTACTTGCTTTGATCCAGGGCGCTTCTTGACGGTTAACTACATGCTCTTGTCTGTTTCTCAAGAAAAGGCAAGAAAGTGAACAACTTTTTGGTGTGTTCGGATGGTTCATTGTGAATATTGATATGAACTTAAATATGAAGGCAGTTATTTGTGCAGTTTTGTGTTTTAAAGTCAGCTTTTCTATTTGTGGGGAAGGGAGTGGTGTAAAGTCTTTGATGGTTACAGAGTCTTGTGTTTTATGTTAGGAAGAATATTAGGATCTCCCCAGTTGCTGCTGGATAATTTTTGGAACTATAAAATTTGAAGAAACAAAATGGAAGCAAGTTGTATGTTGGAAGGTTCAAGGCATTGCCGTCGAAAAGCTTGCAGATATCAAATTCTAAGCTTCTTCTTGGTGGCAGTGGTTATACCGGTGCAGAGGTGATATTAACCTTGTCTGTGTTGTTTGGGTGGCATTAGGTTTGGTAGCCAACGTTCATCAATTAGTTAATTTTGGATTTAACGGAAGGGCAAGGAGAGAACTTAAGCCATCCGGTTGAGAGGGGCTCTTAATTTGGTTCAAGACGTTTGGATTTCATACCAGAGTGTTAGCAAATACTGTTAGGTTTTATCTCCTTCATGATTGATATGGTCCATTTACAAACACCTTTACCCTACCCACTAACCTCTGTTGCC
>JANIIA010000192.1:65862695-65875545 GCA_027478495.1 Erythroxylum alaternifolium | reverse complement strand
CATCTTTGGCTTCTTTCTTCTAAGAAAAATCTCCTCCAAATATTTCTTCTCCTTTCCCACCAAAGGATCTTGTTAACTAAGTTGTCCAAGAAGAACAAGTGGTAGATCGAATAGGTTGAGGATACAACAACAAGGAAAGGATACATTGACAAAGGAAATGATTCAAAAGCAAGGCTAAAGAAGGAGAGGATAGCGCAGCGATGAGTTAAAGCTGTAGCAAAAGGAGTCGATAATATAATCTTCATCTTGTTCTTATGATAATTGTTTTCCATATACCATATCATGTATGGCTTGGCATGTTGATTTGATTATCTTGCTTTCGCTGTGTTTTGATTTCTAAAAAAGTTTTGAAATCTACCGTTTTAGTCAAATCTTGTATGTTTTATTTTTCGATCCAACAGTTTTGACTAACCTTTCTGTGTATAATTTTTCGTATAATGTAATATTTTTATTATACAATGTTTCGGTCAGATATAGAGTATGAAATTAATGTATATTATATTTTATTCCAATTATATTTGTTCTCCACAATTAGAACTTGATTCTTTTAATGAGATTTGAAAAATTATTTTCAAAGTTGTATTTTACCTTAGCCAAGGATTTTCGAAATCAATATTAATCAAGAGTATTACAACATTTTTCTTATTTACTTTAGAGTGATGAATTCTATATTGATCACTCAATTGCCTCTTCATTGTTCATGTTAAATGACTACTAGTTGAGTTACACTTGATTATAATAAGTCATAAATAGTATCAAAATATAGTAAATCCTTATATGAGACTACCAATTGCCCTTGGCTAGATAAGTCATAAGTAATATCAAAACAGAATAGTTATTGTGTGAGATATTTTGAAGATATCACGTCAAATGATCATTTATACAATATAAAGAAAATGTTCATTGAATTGACTTGATGTAAGGATTTTATTTAGAATATTACTTTTATATTTGTGAAAATTCTCTTTGTGATCATCTATAAATAAAATTCTCATATTAACTCGATTTAATGAATATGTTCTCCAATAAGTATTTATCTAAGTATCTTCATATTTTAATTTATGAGAATAATTTCTTCTTTTATAAATAAGAAATACAATGTGTATTAGTCTTTTTATTTTATCAATATTTAATTTTAATAGAACAACAAATAAGAATAATTTATAAATAATACTTAAATATAACATAAATCTTATTGTTATAATCTTATCATAATTTTATGGGTTAGTTGTAAAAAAAATCCTAAACTTTACTTAATTTTGTAATATTATCTTGAACTTTAAAAAGTAACGCTAAAATACTTAAACTTTTAATTTATAAAAAATTAATTCAACATGAAAAGTCTTGTCAAATTTATAAATTTATTGTGTGGTCGCTATATAAAATAATCGCGCCACGTATAAAACTTATTATTTAACAAATTAAAAATATGTCAATTTATGAAATCATTAAAATTCGATTAACCCTAAAATTATTCACTCTCCTCCGGCATTCCTTCATCTTCTGCTGGTTTCCTCGTTTAGCTTCGGGGCAAATAGTCCTCATAAACATCTTGTTTCTGAACATAGGATGCACTAAGAGGCAGTAGGCATGGAAATGGATCACCCCAAAAATATAGAATTTTGCAAAGGTATAATACACATGAAATGTGAGAAATGGAGCTTGACGGAGGCTGATTTTGGTTAAAGAATAGGATATCCAAAGATCAAAAGCCATTTTAGAATCTTACAAATTAACCCTAGAGATCCCACGTTGTTTGTGAACTGAGGAATGAGAATAGTCGAAAATATACGCTTGTTAGTGATGTCAATTGGGCCTGCATCTGGTCTAGCCCATCCGACCCAACTTAAAATTAACATGTCAATTCCAAGTTAACCGAAACATTAGGTTGAGTTTTGGGCTTAATTTTTTTTAAAAAGGGTCTCATTATTGCAGAAAACGAATTCATTTTATTATAATTACATCATTCATATTTTTTATTAAATAAAAATATAAAAATTTAAGTTAGATCAATGGCCCGACCCGTTTTACCATTGTCATCCCTAATCTACGGACAACTCTCCTATTAGATGCACAGTTATTATAACAATAATGCCTTACGTTTATATATAATACTTGTATGATTATATATATATATATATGTATGTATGTATGTATATATATATAGCAATATTTTAATAATCGGGTTATAATTAAACTAAAAATTGAAGTCTAATTGAAGAAGGAGAATATTAAATAAGATGAAATGGTTTATTGTAATTGCTTCAATGGTCATTTATAATTTTATAAGGTTAAATGTTCAAAAGAATAAAGAGTTTTCTCCCTATGATAAAGATGATAAATTACTTCCTATAAATGAAAAAATCAATAAAAATAAAGACGTTGAAAAAAATCATTTAGACGAGTCACAAAATAACGAGATGAATAATGCCAGGGAACATATTACAAATCTTCTTATATTACAATAAAATGTATACTATTTACTCAACTTGAATATTTATTTTGGGATTATAATATTATTTAGTTTTCTTATATGTTTAATATTTATTTTTCATATTAGTTTTATTTCCTACAAGAAAATAAGTCATCTCTTTAAATAATTTCCTAGATTATCAAATGTAAACATAATATATAGTGCTTTGCATAGTATTTAATATACTTTAAATATTATTTATATGCGTAAATAATTATTATTACAAAATAAAATATAGTTAAAATTAATAAAAGTGCTTTTTATTTTTATGTTGCCAAGCATATTGTATGAAGCTCTTTTTAAAAAGTTATTTTTTTAATTGACAGTCAACTGGCTTCTTAGAAAAACTCTTCTAAAAAAAGCTCTACTGATATAAGCCCATCCAAACAGGCACTTCGTCTCTCCTGTGAAACATTTTATTATAATTTTTAAATTTTAAATTATTACTATAAAATTAAATAAAATTTCCATTTATTTTCAATTAATTTTATAAAATATATTTATTTCATAAATTTTACTTTTACGTTAATTTTTTGTCAAAGTGAAAAATATCACCTTTAACGAATTTTACAATCGAGCCAACGCGGGGAATTGATGACGTGTTTGAGCAACATCATCCTTAAACCCTTGGACCAAAGTGATGTAGTTAGAATACTCTCGATCCTAAGAAACCGAGCCAAGATAAAGAACCCAACAAATCTGCAGACACTCTTATGGCCCTTTTCGCTAATCCAGCAGTCTTATTTCCAACTCTGTGACACTTACGTATCTAGCCTCTGTCGTGAAAAAAAGTTCTCTGGGTTGTCGAGAAATGGCCACCACTTTTCACTCAAACTTCTTGTCCACATATTCGCAACTCCAATTGCCCACAAAGTTGCTTTTTAGAGTTCATTCACCTTTGGTTCGTGCACCAAAGGTAAGGTCTTTGTCTGAGTTTTGCTTAAATTTGATCTTGGTTATGGGGTTATGTTTTATGGGTGTTATTCATTTTGTTTTTCTTTGGCGGAGGTAGAGTTTGTAGTTAACGTGGTTTCAGTTTGTATGTGAACGGTTTCATTTGATGGAAATTAAGGATTAGGCTTTGTGTCTGTGGATTTGAAGGAATTAATGTTTACGGTTTCATTTGATGGAAATTAAGGATTAGGCTTTGTGTCTGTGGATTTGAAGGAATTAATGTTTATCATGGAGAATTGAAGAGTTTTTGATGGGCAACTTGGAAATTCTTGCTATTGTTTGCAGTGAATAGTTTCCTTCTTCGGGGATTTTAATTAAGGTTATCTCATGAATCTGGTCACATTCTCCACAAATTGTTGAAGAGTAGTTGGGTGAAGTGCATCTCAGCTGAGAGATTTCTCGTATAGTAACACAGCATATTTGTCTTACCAATACATCCTGATTTGATGGGAAAAAGCTAAGCCGTGTGATTATGAAGAATGTCATTGATGTCTTTGTTCTATCTTAATTGTTCCAATTTATTCCCTTATACATCTCTTTTATTTGTTCTTGTCCTTTTCTATCCTTGACTCGTATCAGTTCTTGTATCAGGGACTCTCAAAGTATTTTAGAGAACATAGCTGCAATTTGAGTATTAAACCAGTTTGGGTAGTCCAGCAGTCTAGGTTCAATGTCTCTCGTGAAGTAAATATGGCTTTAGGAGAGCCTGGTGAGCCAGACAAGATAAACATAGATCATTTTGTGAGCAAGGCAAAAAAGCTTTGGGATAGTTGTCCTCAGCCAGTCAAGAGCTTTCCTTGGGATAGAGCATTGGATAACTTCATTCAACTCATGATTGATCTTTTTGTGACTGTTTCCAAATATTTATGCGGGCCTCTGCTGCTGGTTTCCTCTCAGTGAGATGTCATATTGTGCACATCAGAAGAAGTTGTTTCTTGTTCCCTTTCCACTTCTCTTTGGCGTTGCTCTTGCTTCAGTCTTGACAGAAACTGCCTTGGAAATTTCTCCACTTCTCAAGGTCAGGTTGCAAATGACGATGAACTAATTATTATGAGTCTTGGACTAAGCTGGAATAGAGTTTGAAGTGTAGTAAAATTGGAACAGTGGAACTATTTGAACTTTTCTCTCACTTCTGACAAGTACCCGCATAATGAAGATTAGACCCTTATCTGTTGCCAGACTTTGTAGTTGTCCACAATAATGTCTAGAGAACTTAGAAGCCTTACCATTTTCTTCTCTGAATAACTAGTTTTAAGGTTTTTGGCTTCTGAATTAAGTGTTTGAGCAGCAGTTTTCTTTATGAAAATTAATTTTGAGCTGTCTTGAATTGATAAACTGAAACAAAATTTAGCCCAAAACTTTCATGGTAGAAGTTATTTTCTGGTTTTTTGACAGGACGCTGAAGTTCCGTGGCATCTGATTGTCATTGCAACAGTCTTTGCCTTGATCAAGTTGCCAGGTCCATATTACCCATATTGGGGGCGCATATTCATCCCACACCTGGCAAATGGGGTGTTATGGAGGTGTCTGTGGCTTGCGTTCTTATGGAGTAGAAGACCAAAAAAAGGCACCTGGAGCAACATTCCACCAATATCTGTAGATGGTGGTACTTCAAAATGAGAAGTTTGTGATCACGTAAAGGTAACTCTGCTGCCGGCAGTTTTTGTAATCTGTTCTATTCTATGTGAATGCTTGCTTCATTTTGGTTTTATATGATATCAAGCCAAAGGAGAAAGAGTAACCAGTGAAACATGTCGGCAAAACTTCTGTTACTTGGTTTATCAGTTGAAACAGGATTTGAATACTTAATTTGTTAATCACTCTGCTTTCTGTTATCTTCTTGTTAGTGAGATACTGTTTTGTTCTCTTTAGCTTGAAGAAGGCTTCAGTTCTACCGGTAGTGAATGGTCGATTCTTTACTAGTAGCCTCCCTTAAAAATTGAGCAATTGATTTTGGGTATTTATGGCCCCCAAACTTGTTTCAGTTCTGTGGGATTTATCAACATATTTCCTGTTCTGTGAAACCTTTGTCAACATTAGCAATCCGGTCTTGATTCTTGGAAACATTGTTAATTCCTCTTCACATGGCATTCCTTTTTCCCAGTGGGGTTCACTTGGCAATCGATCAGTGCTTGCTAGAGCTAATCCTTAAGACATCTAAGCCAGTTTGGATTTAGGACATACAATGTGCAGCAACTGGAGTACATGATGGGTAAGATTGAAGGCCAGAAGCAACGCAGCTCAAGTGTGTCAATAGAATCTAATCTTTCCATTTCAAAGTGCGATCAAATGTATGCAAGCTCTCATTAATGCAACCCTGTTACATATTACAAGTGGCCTCATTTTGCTTCTTTGCTTGGAGGATAGTGCTTTTGCAAGGAAGTTGGAGCATGGCCAAGTTACTTTGAATTTTTTTCTTCTTTTGTTTCTTTCCGTTAAAAGATTGATTACAAGACATGCTCATGAGATTGATTACAAGACATGCTCATGAGCGAACATAAGTAATTTTACCCTTAGTTTCAATTACACTGTCAACCAAAAACTTATTTTATTTATGCTTTTGTACACCAAAAGCTTAATAATTGATTGGTGGATATTCGTTATTATGCGATTGCCTTTTAATGAAACACAAACATAATTTAATAATTTTTATTATAAATTCGTCCAAATAAATGATTTATTAACCTCGACCAATTTTATAGTTAATAATTAATTGATTGATATTTCTTATTTTTTCGAATCGATTAGTTTAGAGTCTTTCCATTAACTAGGGTAAAAATGGCGGTATTCATACGGGTCGTTGAATTCTTATGTGCCACTTGATCATAATCACTAATGCTATGAAACTTGTTCTTGTTGCCTCTCTCTGCTTATCTCCGCCGCCGAAACACGGTGACGCCTTTACTGACTTGTTACCGGAGACAATGAAGGAACAACTACAACAAAAGAGGTCAATGACGGTGCCAAGAGAAAACTCGACGATAGCATCGAATGCGCCAAATAGCGGGCCGAGAAATCGCCTACCGATAACGCTCCCGTCTTGTCTGAAATCCCGTTTCTGCCCTCCTTTTGCCAGGTATCGTTGCTTCGTTTTTATAGTTAGGGTTTTGTTGTGAAATGTAACTGATCCGTTAGGAAAAAAGGAGTAGAACGAGGACGTGGAGCGTAGCTCATAGGAAATTGCGGATCGTTAGAGAAGGAAAAGCGAGATGGAAGACGAAAAACTTGAAGACATACGACGTTTTAAGTTCAGTGAGAACATGGGATGAATGACACAGGTACAAATGGGATTGTAGAAAACTGCTTGTATTTAACGGATACTAACCGTTATTACTTGGTATAGTTAGAAGAGAGGAATTTCAATTGAACTTTTGGAATTCTTTTCTCTCACTTCCTTCTCTCTCTAAAATTTCTGTATTTTCTTGGTGATCTCCAAATTAACGGTTTTATAGGTGTTTGAAAGTAAAAGTAATTGTAACATTTGGTGTCCGAATACAACGGTTATTGGCGAACAAGATCAAGTAACACGAGAAATGGATTTGAAGTATAATGGAATTGAAGACGTCCATGCTGTAGTTACATTAGCAAAATAATCAACAGGAGGAAGAAGGGAGAACAGGATCGAGGGAAACAACCAAAAGGATTACGAGTTCCGCATGAAGTTTAATGTTAGACTCTTTAAGTTCTAAGTATAGAATGAGAGTTTGAATGAAACAAGGCAAAACCTTACAAGTATCGCCAGAAAAACGGAAATTGTCAATAAGTTGACATACATTGGTACGAAAATCTTTAAGGAAATGCAAAATTTGAATATAAGACTAAAAGATAACTTGAGATGAACCTTAAGTTAAATATTAGTTGAATCACACGTGTGAGGGAGACATGTGAGAGTTTTATAGATTTAATATATGCTTAAATAAATGAACTATGATTAATGGATTTAATATGAGTAAACGTTAAACTAAACTAGTCTGCTATAAGAGACTTTGGGCTTAGATAACTCATCATCAATGGATGAGATTAAGGGACGATATTAGATGATGTGATGGATACAATCATAGTAGATATATATCAATTCTAAAAAGAAAGACCATGTTTTAGAAGATTATCTGAAAATAGTAGAGTTCTTCATAGATATAGATGTATCTTTTCCTATCAAATGTAATATCTTATCTTGTTAGTTGTAATGTACCTAAATATTATCAGATAGAATCTTATTTGAATGGAGGTATCATTCAATTAGTTAGTTTGATGTAATCTGATAAGGATAGAGGTGATTTAGTTAATTTAGTTTAATTAAGATTCTGAATTGCAAAGTCAAATGTGCTTATAAATAACTTATTTGAGCAATATTCCTGAGAAGAGAGATAGGTGAAAGGGGAACACATTAAGAGAGAGCATTCATTTGTATATTTATAGAGAAGAAATAAAGGTTAGTTATTATCATAACTCTTTTATGTTTATTGTTGCTTTTGATTATTCATTTTTACGTAATATTTTACTCGAATGTGAGAGTTAAACATTGTGAGGGTTTGAGAAGTTCGAGAACAAGGTTTTGTTGGTTGATGATCATGTGAGAAGGCTAAGTCTCGCTTAAACAGAACTAAGTGAGATTTTTATGCAAAGGAGTAAACGTGATTTCGGTATAAGTTTGGTGTTTAGGAAAACCTTTGTAACAACTGGTATCAGATCCAAAATGTCAATATGGTGGAAGATAGTAATTTGACCGAGCATATTAATAGAGCAGGTCAATTCCTTAAGGTTATGTTTGGTAGCGGGATTAGTAATGGAATTGAATGAAATGTAATATTATTCCATCGTTTAGGAGGGGGGTTTATAATGGAATAGGATAGAAGATGAGGGTTTCATATTACATCTTATTCTATCTTAAACAGTAAAAATGAGTTACCTCAGATTTGGGGGTTTATGATGGATATAAAATTATAAATATGTACTACCTAATATACCCTCAATAATTTTTTATAATATCAGTTATACCCTCAACCATAATAATAAGCAACAAGACAATACATTTCATTCTATCAAGGGGTAGAATAGTCATTTATTATTATAATACATATGATAGATTTCATTCCATCCATCTTCAAAACAACATTTCACCATATTACATTTTGAGTCCTTCTATCCCTCTTAAACAACAATTTCTAATATTATATCCATTTACATTCCATTCTATTATAAATCATCTCATTCTATTATATTGCATTTCATTCCATTAAAAACCTTACGTCTAACTAAATATAGCTTAAGAGGAGAAGGAGGTCACTTTCTACTCATCTCTGTTCGAGATTTTAGAGGCATAATCCAATAGTTTTAGCATCAAATAGCAGACTTGATGAGGGTATAAGAGGATTCTAAATTGGAGATCACAATCCTAAGGCATGCAATCGCAACATAGGATATTGAGTGTACCGAAAGCACCTTAGTGAAGGTGCGAGAGCTCCAAGTTTTCAATGGCAAACGAAGTTCCAAGGAGCTTTGAAATTTTTAGGGATACGAAACAATACTTTGCAATGACAAAGATGTCTGATTCGGAGAAGGTATTAATCACGACTATGTATATAGTGGAAATGCAAAGCTATGATGGAGAACGAGAACCTCCACTAACATCAATGTAG
Source organism: Erythroxylum alaternifolium (assembly GCA_027478495.1). NCBI lineage: Eukaryota > Viridiplantae > Streptophyta > Magnoliopsida > Malpighiales > Erythroxylaceae > Erythroxylum > Erythroxylum alaternifolium. The sequence goes on along the minus strand of JANIIA010000192.1, from coordinate 65,866,479 downwards.
ACTTGGGAGAAAATGAAAAAGGAGCTAAGAAACCAATTTCTATCTGTTTCCCTTTATTTTGATTAAAGGTTAAAACGTAGCCCTTTGTTTCGGTTTGTGAGCATGTCAGGAATTTAAAGTGATTCCAAACTAAGAAATAAGAAAGAAAATATTGTGACTCGTAATCTAAGACTAAAATCAAACGATTGTGTATGCTAGAAAGGGACAAAAAATCTAACAGAAAAGAAATTTGCTTTATTGATAAACAATTCGGCAAAATGCAATGACTAAGAAATCAAAAATTGCTGAAATCAATTGAAAAGAAAGACTAATGCTAGGAAAAAAATAGAGGATTGTCGAATATAGAAATAAGCTAAAAGGTTTGCTAGGATGTCAGGCTTTGTTATGTGAGATATTGGAGAGCTTCTTTCTACTTCAAAACTTCTATTTATAGCCAACGATGATGATTATCCTACTCCAATTCAAACTTGTAATCTTGATAAAATTTTATCTTACTAGATAAAGATAAAGTTTTGGATAAACTTTATCCTATCCAATAAAGATAGAGTTTGAGCTGATGTCTGTCAAGTTTATCATCTTATCTCCTTTTTATCTTGAACTTCTAGACTCCCAATCCAACTCTAATTCTACTACTTTCTTCTTTGCTGGACACTGGAATCTGATGGTCCAAGATCACTAGACTACTTTTGGACTCCGAACCATGAGCTTTTCTTTGGGTTTGGGATTTTCGGCCCAAAACAGTAAAAATAGGCCTAGCCCATTTTTCGGTGTAAACATTTGCCCCCTGCACCATTAGGCTTATAAATATAAGCCTTATGGTGGCCTTTGACTTATTTAGAAAACCATTTAGCCAATGCCTTTGCCTAGAGTAGCTTTTTGACATTCTGTTATCGTCAACCTCCACACCCCTCTGATGGACCATAAATTTGAGAAAATTTTCAGATATGACTCCAAAAGCGCACTTTAACGGATTAAGTTTGAGCTAGTGTCTCCTTAGTCTCTCAAATTCTTATCTGAGATGCTCTACATGGTCACCCTGTTTTTTAGACTTGATAACCACGTCATCGATGTAGATTTCAGCAATTTTTTCAATGATATCATGGAAAATGAGTTTCATGGCTCTTTGATAAGTCGCTCTTGCGTTCTTTAACCCAAACGACATCATAACCTATTCGAATGTACCAAATGCACCTGGACACGGGAACGCTGTCTTGTGAATATCATTCTTGGCGATTTTGATCTGATTATAACCAGCAAAACAATCCAAAAATATTAATATGTCATGGTTGGTTGCGACATCAATAAGCATATTACTAACCGACATTACATATACATCCTTAAGCATAGCGGCATTTAAGTCCCGGAAGTTTACACATACTCTAATTTTCTCGTTTTTCTTGACTATAGGGACTATATTTGCCAGCCACTCAGTATACTTAGCTAGTCTAATAAAGCCTACTTTGAGAAGTCTCTCTATTTCTTCTTTTACCTTCATCTTCACTTCCTTGGACATTCTCCTGGGTGGTTGTTAAAAAGGACAGAATTCAGGTTTGATAGGCAATCAGTGTTCCACTAGACTTCGACTTAAACTTGGCATATCCTTATAATTCCACGCAAAACAGTCTTTATACTTGTGAAGTAGCTTGATTATTTCCTCGCATAATTCCTTACTAATAAACCCACTGATGTATGTTACTTTAGGATCCTTGGCAGTATTCAAGTTGATTTCTTCTAGAGGGTCCTTCACTTGGAGTCTCTCATCTTCCATTTTGGATGGCGCGACTTGTAGCTCCTCCAGACTTATTTCATCTCTTATTATTTTTGGGATTTCTCCTTCATAAACTAACTCTGTCCCGAACATCTTGATTTTATGGTTGACTACTAGTTGTTTCTTGGCCTGCTGCAAAACTGCTTCCTGAATGGCCATTGTAGCCATTGGCCACCTTTCTTTACTTCCTTGAGTCATCATTAGCCTGGCTGGCCAGCGTCTCCTTCTATCGGCCTTAGAGGCCTGATGCTTTTATTCTTCTCACTGGCAACGGTTGCTTGAAGTATCAAATGCTTGTCTTTGGCGAATTTCATCAGCGTAGGCCTGCCCTCTTTGTCCAAACCTTCAAAAGTAATTGCCGTGGTATCTCCATGGTAATAGCAAGCATCCACCAAATTGACTTCAGCGTTGAAAGGATTATTGTTTGCCTTAACCATTTCCTCATTGTCGCCATGCCAGAACAATAAAAAATGGTGGAGGGAAGACGGCACACACATGTTTGCATAAATCCAGTCTCTGCCCAGAAGCAACTTGTAACTCGCGTTAGTGTTGATTACGAAGAAGGCAGACACACACGTCTTACTCCCCACTGTTATTTGTAGTGGAACTACTCCCAATGTTCTTACTACGTCTCCAGTTACTGCAGTCACCACTAGGTCTGTGGCAATGATATCCTCTTTTTTGTTTCCCAAGTTCTAGTAGCACTTTCAAGGGAATCACATTTATAGCTGCTCCATTGTCCACCAAAACTCTGTTTAGTGGCTTTCTATTGATGCAAGCCCATATGTACAGTGGTTTAGTGTGATTCACTGTCAACGACTTGTAGAACGTCAGAGCTTTGCTCTCCTCAGTGCCTTGTGTTTTCTCTGAGAATTTCTTCACTGGACTTTGTTCTTCTTCTGCAGCCGAAACTTTTCCTTCATCTCTCAGCCTGCCTTTCGCCTCGTCGTCAGGATCGACATGACGAAAAATAGCTGATAATAATACTGATCCTCTGTAGCCTTCCTTCTGAATTTGTTCCTCTAAATTTCTCCTTCATAGTGCTCAACCATCTGTCTGTTCATGTTAGCCAACTCCTTCCCTTTATCAAGCATCTTTTGTTTCTCCACCAAGTGAGCCTGAGTTTAAATTTGAAGTTTTATTTCCAGTTCTTCTTTTTCCTGAAACAGTCTCTCAGCCAACTTCTTATGCTGCCACCTTTTTTTCCTCATCATTACGTTTTTCTGAGCAGCAGTAAGTATTTCCTTCTTATCATTCCTCTTGCTCTCCACCCGAACCCACTCTCCAGTTTTCTTGGGCATCGGTAGCTTGACAAATCTCAGGCGACCGCCAGTGTTGATGGCTACCTGACCATCGGCTTCCCTGTTATTTCTGGTGACCCGGTCACTGATCATTTCCAGTGCACCGACTCTCTCTTGATTTTTAGAAGCAATGGTGAGGCCGTTAATCCTTTTCCACACGTTCCACCTTTTCGGCTTCCACACTTGATTTGTATACTCCTGCCTCCTTTTTTTGGTTGAGCTAATCCCTCATGTCAACACTTGCTATATTCACTGACCCCACTGGGAATGGATTCTTGTCAATGAGCTTTGCTTCTTCTGGGAACTTGATGAGAATTTTTCTGTTGATGCGATCCTGAATCACGTTCTTGAAGGCCCAGCACATATTGGTAGAATGAGTCCATGCGGTATGGTATTTGCAATAGTCTTTGTCATCTCCTCCTTAGTAGGCAAAACGTAATCTTCCGACAAAGAAATAAAATTGATTTTCATGAGATAATCGAAAATTTTCGACGTTCTACTTCCGTCGAAGGTGCACTTGTTCCCCCTCTTGTTGCTACTTTGTTACATTCCAGAAGGCATCTTTGCCAGGTGTGGGCATACTATGTGTAACATCCCGTTTCCATATAACGAGTTGAATTATAGAAACGGGTATACGTGAGAAATTAAGAAAACACATCTCATGCTCATGCATTTGTGAACAGTGATTTTTGCACATGAAAAATGTCTGTACATG
>JANIIA010000192.1:65806338-65821982 GCA_027478495.1 Erythroxylum alaternifolium | reverse complement strand
ACAAGGAATTATGGCGCTATGTGTCATTGATTTGGTGAATATTAGGAATATATAGAGTGGTTGAGATATGTGTTGAAGTGATGACTTGGCACTTATAACCAAGCAAATCTTGTGTTTTCTTTCTTTCCCATCTTTCTCATTTATTTTATTTCTAAAATTCATAATTACAGATAAACCAAAATAATACAAGCAAATAGACAGGCAAACTTTACTATTCATGAAAGAAACTAGATTCTATTCAGCTAGGCAATAAGTTCATAGAAAAATGGAATTACTACCAAATGAAAAAAAAGGTAAAATATGAATCATAAAGTTTATCTTACCTTGAGATCAAAAACAAATTGTTTTTTCCCGAAGTTGATTTTAACCCTGCCAGATTGAAATGAAACAAGTGTGAACACTAATTGCACTATATGACAACATAAAAAGTGAACATAATTAAACATCGCATTAACATAAAGCTATGATACTAGTCATGTTCATTTAAGAAAACACAACTTTGGGAGACACTGAAATGTGATTTCTTTGCAACTAATATAAGGGTGAACAACAAGTTCAAGGAAGAAAATATTTATAAGTAGTTGGCTAGCTTAATCCTATGAGAGAGATATCATAATGCCAACTTAACATACAACTTCTCGTAAATGTCAATGACATAACAATATCAAAGAACAAGGAAACTTTGTCGTGGCATTGCAATAATATTCCAATAGCATTATTAGTTTTCTATAAATTACAAGACATCAAAAAGAATGAAATGTGAAAACTCAAAGTATTTAAGAAAAGGGGTTGTAATGTGAACCGTTTATCTAGGAAAGCATCTGTAATGAAGACATTCATGTCAAAAGACTAAATTACAAAATTCACTCAACTACCATTCTATATATATATATCCATTTCTCTAATGTGTATGCTAACTTGCAAAAAGGAAACCAACACATAAGCATTGATAAGTACTAAAATTGATAAAGGAAATAGGACCAATCAAATAGCACAAAAAGAAATTGCAGGAGATGATAACATGGGTTTATATTTTTTTTAAATTTCAATGAGCCAAAGGAACTTAAGCAAATGATATTGACTAAGGAGCCTCTGAACTTGTGTAATGCTATAAAAATGTATACAATTTTATTCCTCCTTTGTTGCTGTCGGATGTATCAGAGTTTCCACCAATACCTTATTATACTTAATTCACTCTAATCACCAATTTTAGACTACAATTATGCCTTTAAGAGTTCAAAACCAGCGATTTTCTCTCTTGTCTGTGAAACATTGGATTGTTTAAAAACAAGATAAAACCCAACAAGTCAAATTTTTAAAACAATTACAGTGATAACTTCCAAATATTTCGACAGAAGACTTTTCGTGACGTTTTGCAGATTGTGAAGACTTTTCGTGATGTTTTAAACGTCACGAAAAGTCTTCACAATCTGCGACGTTTTATTAATAAAACATCGCGGATTGATATATTTTTTTGTAGTGATTATTTTTTTTATTGGACGTTTTGATGTAATTATTATTTATTATATAATGAAAATTTAATATTTAATATTTTAAATAATGTGTATTGTTCTTAATTTTATATTTGTATGACATGATTGTTTTTTATATAAATTGTAGTTATTGTTTATATGTGAAATGTTTGAAAATTATTGTTATTTCATATTAATTGTGATTATTATTTATTATTTTGATTTTCGGAGACCGGTTTAAAAATATATAGTACAATTATATAATATAACAATTAACTATTTTGTAATTTTTAAAAAAATTCAAAAATTATTTTATAAATGTAAAAAAATTATCCAAAATAGTATCTAATATTAATGAGTACCAATAAGAGACGAATTAGAAAAGAGTACTTTCATATATGTTCCTTGACCATCCCTTGTCCTTTTGGAAAGTTCCGACAAAAACATAACGAAAACAATTAGTTATGTCCGATGCAACATACACTATGGCTCTCGCTAAGGCGAGGGGTAGCCAATCCTATATATATATGTATCTTATCTTAAGAGCCCTATATATATAGAATCATTATCTTTTTGTCAGGAGTTTGATGGCATAAACATCTATGTATAGAATGTCTATCCTGATTCCCAGATGCCCATAGACTAACCAACACCCTAAAGCATATTCCTCCAATTAATTGACTAAACTATCTGTCAGGTTCTCATAAAACGATCCAACCTCTGATGTTAATAGCATCTACCTGCCAGCAAGAAAGTACTTAACAGTTCAAACCTACATTCCAAGTGGAAATAATCATTATATACATGGATGGACGCAACTAGCTCCTCCATAGACTTAAGCTTCAGAACGCACTATTTTGAGGTCGTGACCTGTGAGTGTCAGGAATGAGACATGGACAAAGTGGTATAAAGTTTTCCAAAAGTTTTTCCGCATGAGATTTTGGACCCTTTTGGTGATAGATGCAGAAGATATAATAAAAATCTGTAGCTTTTTGACCTTCAATAAAAGCAAAGCATATCGCAGAAAATGAAAAGATATTTGTTTCATCTCTGCTTAGCATAAGAATAGGTTCTTCTTAGTGCTTTGACGATATTTTTCAATGGATGTTGGAAAGGGAAGCACCTGACTGAATGCTCTTCGCTTGTTGGATACTTCAATCATTACTCACTTTGTTAACGAGCTATGTTTGTTGAAATAGGAAGTAATTTATATTGTCTAAGCTACCTAAGGACTCAGTTACATATCACTGCAATAGTCTGTACCGTGTTACTGATCAAATAGGTAAGCTGTCCATTTTCATGACGTTTCCTTACTGATATTCTGCAGATAATAAAAATGTACTGCTGCTTTCCTCAAGTTGTATAATCTTAGCCCTTGGTTGATCGTTTAGTTCAGTCGCGGATATGTAGATATACTCTGAAAGTCTTAAGTTTTAATATGATTTTAGATGTCATTATGTGCTGACTGCCACATGGCAAAACAACCTATATGTGTTGGTATATAAATTAATTAAAGTGCAAATGGAATAGTGACAAGGTGCAATGAAGCCTGCGTAGTGGTCCAGCAATGTCTACTTCCATTTGCAAATCATATGCTTAGAAAGTGCCTGGTATTTAAGTCATCTTATCCAAGTTTATTAGCATAGTGATAATGGACTTAAAAGGTCTTTGTAATGGCAAGGATGAGAAGAGGATCATGCACAAGAATGTAATAATAGATACAGTGCTTGCGTAGCCTAGTGCTTGAAATAATTTATGTTCCATTTCTAAACTGCCTATGAAAAATGCTGCCTACGTTATAAACAATATCATTCGCCCAAATAGTACCAAGAAACTAAGAAGAAATGCAATTAAGTGCATGCTTAGCACTTCCGGAGTACCAGATTGGTGCTTCAGTCTGAGTGTGGCCATTAGGTTCGAACAGCCATAGTGGATAGTGGTTTTGCCACTTCTGCTCTCATGAAACAATCCCACTTCCATCTAACTTTTATAAATCACAAGGACTCGGTCACAGTTCATCAGAACTTGACTTCCACAGATTTGGTTACTTCAAGAGGTAAATAGGTCAAAAAATGTTCTCAAACCTCAGTATGCCATTCTTTTTGTTTCTGGTCTTGTCTTTGATTCATGTAGTCACTCCATTTCCTAGTTTCCATGAACTTCCTTATGCCAGTGGACCACTTGATTACCGTTACTATGATCAGTCTTGTCCTAATCTGCAAATGATTGTGAAATACGGTGTTGGGACAGCTTTCAACAATGACTACAGAATGGCTGCATCACTCCTGCGGTTGCACTTTCATGACTGTTTTGTAAACGTAATAGTTCCAATCAAATCTATTCCCTTTCCTGCTTGTCTGTCCTCGAAAGTGCAATGTTTTGTCAACATAAAATAGAAGCATAGGATATGCTCTTCATGTCTAAGGAATACAAGTCTTTACTACGTACCAGTTGTGAAGTTGTACTTCTTTTCAGTTTTTGGTACAATGCAAAGTCCAAGTGCACGTAAATAGAAACACTGAATTTTCCATAAAATGTAACTTATAAGCTTCATTAAGAGTTGGAAGTGATGTTTTAGGTTGATGAGAGTTCTAAGAAAATTCTGTAGTCGGCCATATTGTTTATGCCAAATTTACTTTATGAAAAAATAATAAATTTATCTTTTTGGTCCGTTCCAATTTGGCAAAGCGGATTAATTTTCCTGTTGACACTTTTTTTTTTTGTTGAAGGGTTGTGATGCTTCGATACTTCTTGATGATACAATTGATTTCAAAGGAGAGAAAAACGCTTTAGCAAACCTTAATTCAGTAAGAGGATACGAAGTCATTGACAGCATCAAAGCAGACGTTGAAGAAGCTTGCCCATCAACAGTTTCATGCGGTGATATATTGGCTCTTGCTGCCAGAGAAGCCGTAGTTTTGGTAACTAAAATTTTCACATAACATATCCTCCTGGAAAGATTGGAACCTTTTATAATCTTATGATTTTTTAGGCAGGAGGGCCTTATTGGTATGTTCCTTTGGGACGACGAGACGGGTTAAATGCAAGTCAGCAGGCAGTAAATGACCAATTGCCGTCACCCCTTGAGTCACTGCAGGCTATAACTGCTAAGTTCACATCCAAAGGTCTTGACATTAAGGATGTTGTAGTCCTCTCAGGTTATTGACTCTGTAAATTCTGGTTATAGTACATAGCTTAGTTGCCCATGCTTGGCTTGAGGCCGTTTACATTGCATCCGAAAGCAGAAAGGCAATTCTGCTTAAAATAGTGAATGCTGGTATCCCATATGGCCCTATAAACCACAGTTACTCTCAAGTATTATCAGTTTATCACTCTTTAACTATTTACTTGTCACTTTCGGTGCTTGGCATGCAACATTATCTTTTTTTTTCCAGAAAAAAGAGAATTTTCACAACTGCAGTAGTTATTCTAGGCAATCCTTGAAGATTTTGTCGAAGGTCACACTGGTTGCGTTGGTTATTGTTTGTTACAGGTGCACACACCTTAGGATTTGCTCAGTGCTTTACATTCAAGAGAAGGCTCTTTGACTTCAAGGGCTCTGGCAAGCCTGATCCCACACTTGGCACTTCAGCCCTTACAAACTTGCAAGGAATGTGCCCGAACAAGGATGCATCAAACAGAAATCTTGTTTCTCTGGATTCTACAACTTTTGAATTTGATAACTTATATTACAGCAACATTCTAAACAATGCTGGGGTCTTGGAATCTGACCAAGCTCTATTAGGAGATCCAAAGACTGCAGCTATGGTGAACTCATATAGCACCAATTCGTATCTGTTTAACAGTGATTTTGGAGCTTCAATGGTGAAGATGGGAAATATTGGGGTAGTTACAGGGGAAAATGGTCAAATTAGAAAGACATGTGGGTCTGTCAACTAGTTTGTTGTATTGCATGTAATATGGAACTTTATGTAGCATGTGTAAGCTTCCAAGTTTGGCCATAATGTATAAATAATTTGATTTTCGTCTGTGAAGTGAGTGCTTAATTTTGAGCACTAAGCTTTTGACAAGCCATTTCACTCTTAATCTGGTATCAACTTGAAATTTTCTACTAGTCACGGAAGTTGCCTGATAGCGTGGATATTTATTGATGAATCCAATAATTTGTACAGAGGGTGTGGAGAAGTTGACTTGTAGCTTTTTTTAGTTATATATATATATATATATAAGAGTTATATTTACTAAATTTGATACAACTCAAATTATAAATAAATAAATCAATATTGTTTTAAGATAATAAGAGTTTACTAAAAATTAGGATCAATTTAATAATATCATAAATAATAATTATTAGTAAATATAGTTATTTTAAGATTTGTACCCGAGATTAGAATTGTGGATTTAATAACTTCAAATATATAACTAAGTACCCTTCAAAAATATATATATAACTAAAGTATTACGACATGTGACAAATTACTCTGAATGTAACTCCAATTTGAAAATGCATATATTAAATTGGTGTTAATTTTGTTATATTTTTATAATAAAATTATTTTACAAATATTAAAAAATAGTTAATATGGCACATGAGAGGGCCGAATTGGTTTTTTACCTTATGTGTAAATTAATGAATAAATTGTTAATTCTAACGAATGACTATGATAAATTTATATATAATAATTATAAAGCAATCACAATAATAATTAAAGAGAGTAGGACAGTAGAAATAAAATTAATTTATAGTAATTCAACCAAATAATCTTTAATTTTCATTTATTCTTTAAACTTTACTTAAGAATTTACCATCTCTCTCTTTTAATGGTTGAAGAGCATTTCTCAATACAACATCTTATTTTTCATAGTTAAAAGGAATGCTTTCAATCATCTTATTCTGCTATACGTTAAAAGTAACTATTTACATATCTTATTTAAAGTCAAGAGGTCATAAACAATTTCTCTATTAATTAGGGATAAGACTATTTACTACTGGACCTCTAGATTTCGCCTATTAGCAAAATTTTATTGAATTATTGTTATTGTATTCAAGGTCAAGAAGAACTTTCACAAAGTGTACATAAAATAATATTGTAACAAATATACAAGTCTACTTCTTCTCATGTTCACAACAATTAAACAAAAGTTCAATTTGTGTTATGTGATGTATATATGCGCTCTCTAATCTCTCAAGGATCTTAGTAACTCTCTAATATAATGGACATTCCTCGCACAACTATATTTGGTCTATTTATACTCAAAACAACTCAAAATAGTCGTTAAAAATAAAAGTTATTCATTAAACTAACTAATAACATTAGCATTGATTGACTAATTTGTCACATCAATCGACTAATATATTAATCAATGCATTAACAAACTCATAATATTGCCTTCAAAACCATATTAGTCAACCACTATATTACACTAATGGACCAACGTGTCAACCAATGTGGTTATAAACTCATGTAACGTACATTTCTTCCTTTTAAGAGACATTAGTCGACAATTTACATATATCCATTAACCATTGTATCCAAAAATTCAACATTAGTCGACCACTAATTTAGATTGGTTGAGCAGTGTATTTGAAAATAACTTTTTCAAACTTTTAAAGTTTCTTCAAGGATCAAAACACACATTTTGATTAAAAAAACTTAATTCAAAATTATTTCTAAAGTTTTCCGTAAAATTTTATAGGTAGAAGTTTTCTTTTAAAGATCAAAACAAATTTTCTCTTGATTATAAAAATATTTATGCATTATGCTTTATTTGCGAATATTTATGTACCGATTGAACTCCTAATTTATTGAAATGACTAAAATAAGATTATAAGAATAATTATAATAATTTGCTTAAATCATGATTGATTCCATTGATTGTATATTCATTTTCTTTATCCATTAATTGATCAATTTATTTACCTGACTCAGTTGCCCTTTTTTTTTAATTTAACTCCATCATTCACATATTATTTGATTTCATTAGAATAAAGCTATTAATATCATAAAAAAATAAATTAACTAATAACAATATGCTTTGTTATCGTCAAAATCACGTTTAAAAACTCTCTTGGTCGACAATTAATTATTAGAAAACTTGGCCGTTTCAAAATTTTTGCCGATTAAGTATAAATTTGTGACACTAAAGTTATGCATTTAATAATTCTAAATATACAACTAAGGCATTATCTATATAATAAATATTATTAATGTTATTTTTAAGATAATAACATATTTATTAAAAATAAAAAATTAATTTAAATATCAAGATTATTAATAATTGATATATTTTAATCATTTTAAATTTTGTATAAATTAAATATTAATTTATAATTTAATACTAAATCATAAATATATTATTTTAAAGATTACAAATATATTATTTTAAAGTATATAAATAAAGTATTATGCAATTAAAATTAATGCATGCATGCATATGTATTATATAACCTATATGTAAAAAATCGTTAATGTACTTCAAATATTTTAGAATTCTTGTACATTGAGAATCACTTCCAATGTGCATAATATAAAGATATATAAATATACTATTACTAAAATTAATTCATATGTGCATATTTATTAGATAATAATATGTAACAAGTGCATAATATAATGATATAAAAGTACTGAGTTTAATATATATTTTTATACATATCCTAGTAAAAATAACACTTGCTTTATACTTATTTGAAACAAATATTTTTAAAAATTAGGGCAAATATAAATAATTTTGAATAATGAATTTATAAAATATAGGTATAATATTAAATTGTATATCTTTTTCTTAGACTAATTAAATATCCTTTGAGAAATCAAGATACAAAATAAATTATGTTCATTCTTTAATATACGTTACAATTGATGGAGCAAACAATGACTGTCTGAGATAAACAAGAAGAACAAAACTTAACTTTCAGAAAGCAAGGTTGTGTCGTGGAGCACCACTGCCTTGAAAGCGATTTCGGCTTGTCCACGGTGCAAAACAGTTAGCCGGTTTCTCCCCATGGTTAACACAGCAAACCTCCAATAACGTGCACTCGTAGTCAAAGGGATGGAAGATGCATAGAAAGCATTCGCCTAGGAAGAAGAAAAAAAACGGAAGAGCAATTGTCTCTGATGATTAATTCAAATGAATAGAGATATTAATTTAAGAAGGAAACAAGAACCATTTCTGGAAAAAGAAAAGGCTGGCATTAAGGGATTTTTTGATAACTGAAAAATCAGTTGGATAAGTAAAAAGAAAAACAAAAGGCCCAGGTCAATAAGCCCATGACTCACGGCTTACCCGCCCAGACCGTATGGGCGGGTGGCGGCGCACGCACGTGTGGTCTTCCTTCAAAACCCACTAGAACCTTTAACTATAAGGCCTAAGAATGTTAACATTAATAAACCCATCAAACTTGTACTCCCTTACCAATGTGGGATAATAAGACATAAAGAAAGATAGAAGCTTTTGAAAGAAACAAATTTGTGCCTTTACTTAATTTAGCATACTTAGTTTGAGAATCACTAGAACATTTATTCTTTTTAAGATGTATGCTAGAATCATATGGAGTTCTTCCAGGCACAAATCAAAGGAACTAAATCTTTTCAACAATTTTTTAATGTAATGAGAGTGTCACAAGGAAATACTGTTTTCATTTCTTTTTATTTTAACTCCTAAAATCACATCAGCTTCTCCAAGGTCTTTCATTTCAAATTTGGAAGACAAGAACGTCTTAGTCTCATTAACAACTTGCACATTAGTCCTAAATATTAACATATCATCCATATACAGGCATATTATCACACAATCTGATCCTATCATTTTAGAATAAACATAAGAATCTGAGTCATTAACAACTAAATTATTTTTCACGAACGTGCTATCAAATTTCTCATACCATTGTTTAGGGCCTTGTTTTAAACCATATAAGGACTTTCTCAGTTTACATACTTTATTCTCTTGACCATCAACCACAAATCCTTCAGGTTTCAACATATAAATTTCTTCATCTAGATCACCATTCAAAAAAGCAGTTTTTACATCCATTTGATGCACTGTCAAATTATGTATGGTAGCCAATGCAATTAAAGTTCTAATGGTAGCAATTTTGGTCACAGGAGAATAAGTACAAAGTAGTCTATGCCTTTCTTTTGGGTAAAACCTCTAATTACAAGTCTAGCTTTAAACTTTTCTATTGAACTGTCAAGTGTTATTTTTTTCTTAAAGATCCACTTGCAACTAATTGGTTTACATCCTTTAGGCAAATCAGTTAAGTCCCAGGTATGGTTAGTCATGATTGACTCTAGTTCACTGTTTATGGCCTCTTTCCAAAAACTAGCATCAAGTGAGTTCATCGCTTCTTGATATGTTTTTTAGTCTTCTTCAATCAAATAAGTGGACACAATCTCATCATTAAGCATATCAGCGTAGAAAACATCAGTTAAGAAAGCAGTAATAAAGTTAGGACCATAGCTAGTTTCGATTCTATGTCTCTTACTCCTTCTAGGTTCTCTATTACTAATATCAACATCAACAACACTAATAGGGCTAGAAGAGGGCATAGAAATAGGCAACTCAACAGGCATATCAATAGGCATAGAAACATGATTAACATTCTTTCTCAAAGGAAATGCATGCTCGAAAAATTCTGCATCCCTAGATTCAAAGATAGAGTAATCATTCAAAGACATAAATCTATATGCAGCACTATTTTGAGCATAATCAATAAAAACAACATCAATAGTTTTAGATCTAATGTTAGCCTTTCTAAAAATAGGTAAACTAACTTTTGCTAAACTCCCCCACACTTTTAAGAATTTCAGATTTGGTGCAAAGCCTTTTCATAGCTCATACGGGGTCTTATCTAGTTTTTTATGAGGAGCCTTGTTAAGAATATAACAAACAGATAAAACAGCCTCTCCCCACATATTATCTGACAAACCTGAGCTTAAAAGCATAGCATTCATCATGTTTTTAAGAGTCCTATTTTTCCTTTCAGCTATACCATTCTGTTAGGGTGTATAAGGAGAATTAACTTTATATATAACACCATTTTTTTCACAAAAAGACTTAAGTGAATTAGTACTATATTCTCCACCTCTATCGGACCTAAATCTTTTGATTTTCTTGTCTAACTGATTTTCTACCTCTGCTTTATATTTCAAAAACATCTCTTCAGCTTCATCTTTAGACCTTAGTAAGTACAATTTAGTATATCTCGAAAAATCATCTACAAAGGTCATGTAATACCATTTTCCTCCCTTACTAATTATGTTCTTGAATTCTGCTAAGTCTAAATGTACTAGTTCTAACAATTCAGTTTTTCTAGTAGTGACAAATTTAAAAGGTTTCTTAGCATGCTTAGCTTCCACGCATGTAGAACACTTTGCAAAATTATCAACATTCACAGCATGTATGACTTCTTTATGTTTAAGCCTTTTAATAGAAGCAACATTTAGATGTCTTAATCTACCATGCCACAAATCAACAAACTCAGCAATATAAACAGAACTAGAAGTATTAGAATTAACAATTTCAGAAGCAATGTTCAGTACAAATAAACCATCGTTCAGGTAACCCTTCCTAACAAAGTCCCCATTTTTAGAAATTTTAACTTTATCAACTTCGAAAACAAGTTTAAGGCTAGCTTTGTTAAGAAGAGCTCCTGAGACTAAGTTCCTTTGCAGTGAGGGAACATACAAAACATTGCTTAAGGACAAAGTTTTTCCAGAAGTTAACTTGAGAAGAATCTTTCCTTTACCGATTACTCCAACAGTGGTAGAGTTCCCTATGTATATGCACTCATCATCTGTGACTTCCTTAAAGTCATGAAACAACTCCCTGTTCGCACAGAGATGTCTAGAAGCTCCTGTATCCAACAACCAATCTGATTTGTTGGCCACTAGATTTGCTTCAACTATCATAGCAGCAATCACCTCATTAGCTTCAGCAAGATTGACTTGGCCGTTGGGTTTCTGATCAGGCTTGGACTGGCCATGTCGTTGATGACACTGGTAAGCCTTATGTCCAGGCTTTCCACAGACATAACAAGCTCCTTTGGGTTTTTGGATTCTGTTGTCAAATTGGCAGAACTTATTAGGCTTCTTTGATTGACCATGTTTCTGGTTACTCTTTCCTTTTCCTTTATACCTGTCTTTGTTCAGAGGAGCAGATTCAACTAAGTTAGCTTTAGTAAAATGTAAAGAAAGAGATTCAAACTTATCTTTGAGGCGGTTTGTCTCTTCTATCCTCATATCACCGATAAGTTATTGAAGGGTCCAGTCCTTCTTCTTGTGTTTCAGATGGTTTCTGTACTCGTTCCAGGAGGGAGGGAATTTTTCTAATAAGACATTGCTTGCAGAATTTCACACATTTTCATGCCTTCGGACAGAATCTCAGCAACAAGATTCTCGTAGATATGAACCTAATCCATGATTGGCCTGTCATCACTGATCTAGAATTTGAGCCAATTTTCGATGACATATTTTTTCTTTCCACCATCGTCTGCACCATATTTCTTTCCCAGAATATCCCAAATTTTTTTAGCAGACTTATAATTCACAAACAGACCAAACAACAGATTGGTCATATGATTGAGAAGGTGGCCTCTAACAATTTTATTATCTTTTCCATATTTGTTTCTGGCGTCCTCAGTTTTGCCTCTAAATTCTTTCGAGGGGTATCAACAATAGTTATAGAAACAGAAGGGACAATAACATATTCAGCAAGGTTAGAAAACAAAATATAATCAACCTCCAGTTGTTCAAAGAATATGACCAATTTTTGGGACTAACGTTTATAATTAGTTCCGTCAAGGGGCTCCAATTTAGACAGATCAGGAAGAGTTTTGGTGAGATTAAATGCAGTCATCAAGAAAATGAAATTGCTTTCAAATTGATGGAGCAAACAATAACTACCTGAGATAAACAAGAAGAACAAAACTTATCTTTCAGAAAGCAAGGTTGTGTTGTGGAACACCACTGCCTTAAAAGCGATTTCGGTTTATCCACGGTGTAAAACAGTCAGTTGGTTGCTCCCCAAGGTTAACACAGCAAACCTCCGATAACGTGCACTCGTAATCGAAGGGATGGAAGATGCACAGAAAGCATTCGCCTAAGAAGAAGAAAAAAAAACGGAAGAGCAATTGTCTCTGATGATTAATTCAAATGAATAGAGATACTAATTTAAGAAGGAAACGAAAACCGTTTCTGGGAAAAGAAAAGACTGACATTAAGGGATTTTTTGATAACTGAAAAATCAGTTGGATAAGTAAAAAGGAAAATAAAAGGCCCAGGTCAATAAGCCCATAACCCACGACGCGTCCTGCCAGGACTGGACAGGCCGGCAGCAGCGCGTGCACGTGTGGTCTTCCTTCAAAACCCACTAGAATCTTTAACTATAAGGCCCAAGAATGTTAACATTAATAAACCCTTCAAACTTGTACTCCCTTACCAATGTGCGATAACAAGACATAAAGAAAGATAGAAGCTTTTGAAAGAAACAAATTTGTGTCTTTACTCCAACAACAATAATGTATAAGTCTTATTAACATTTACTATGAATAACTGCTTTAAAAAATTAAGACATAATATAAATAAATCTATTTTATTATATTCTAAATAATATTTAAAATTTTAGAAGCAATAATCATGTATAAATATATGTGTGTGTGTGTGTGTGTGTGTGTGTGTGTGTGTGTACCTTTCTAGAGTTCCAAATTCTTATTTTCATATTAACTTGTGTCTTTCCAAGTTAAGATTCTAAGTATTTTATTCTTATTTTTTTCCTTTTATAATTTCTTTCAAACTTGTCATTATCTTTAAATAGATGACTTCGTGATTTTATGTTGATTGTTTTGCTATATTAAAAGAAAGCAATGTTTGAGGAGTTACATTTTGAATCACTTTTACCTTTCTTAAAGTCCTTTATTTTGGAGAAATTCTTTCTCTTAAAAAACTTCTTGAATTTCCTAATGATAATAAAATGAGTCTTTATTATTACTTCCACTAGTTGATGTCTCTTCTTCACTTGATTCCTCCCTTTGAGGCTTTAAATGCTAAGTCTTTTTTCTTTGGAAGCATTGTTTCTTCTTTGTGTATCTTGAAGTCTCGTTTCATACATGAGAAGAGATCCAATGACATCCTTTAATGATAGTGTTTTCCAATATTTGACTTTTTATATAGTCGTCACTTTGGCTTCACAAATCCTCAAAAGTGACCAAAGTAACTTTCTTACCATTTTAACATTAGTATAGGACATTCTAAGACCTTTGATGGTATTGATAATATCAATAAATCTTATGCACATATTAAAAATTCTTTCATAATGTTTTATTTGGAACAATTCATATTAGTGGGTTAACATTTTCTATTTAACTCAATTTGTGCCCTCATATGTAATTTCTAATGCAAAATTTCTTAAGTTGTTTGACTCGTAAAGACTTTATTGAATTCATTTATTCTTAATGCACAAAATAATATACATATGGCCCTACTATTCAAAAATTAATCTCTTATCTTGAGGTTCTTATTCTTCCTTTAGATTGGATACCTTTTATTATCTATGATTTTCATGGGTATAAAGGGAACATTTGAAATTATTTTGTTATCTACTGTTTTTATACGTATAAAAGGAACATTTGAAACTTTCTCAAAGATTAGGACCTCCAATCATTAACAAAATTATCATCCTATCTTTTCAATAAAGATAATCATTACCATCAAAGGAGCAGACTTTACTAATTTTTTGTCCCTCTTAGTTGGATTATGATGATGATTATCCTAAATATGTTTATTATGACCCTTTTTATATGATTTTGTTTGAAATGTTACCCTCCCAGACTCGTTCTGATATTACTTATTATTTCCTAATGACACCTAAAAGGGAGGTGAATTGAGTTTTGATAAATTTTCAATAAATTATTTACTAACTTAGTGTTAATGAGTACAATTTATAAAAGATTAATATATAATATAAAATAATAAAATTTAATAACACATTTAATTAATAATAAAAAAAGAAAGAGAAAGAGAAAAGTAAACCAATTTATAGTGGTTCAAAAAATAACCCTTGCCTACACCCAATTCCAATACTTTTTTTAGAATTATAATACAATTCTTCTTTCAAGGTGAAGAATAACTTTTGCATAATCTTTTATAAATAAAGAGCAACCCCTTAAAATCTTCCTTAATAATAAAGAGGCACCTTAGTGCCACTTGTAGCATCCCCACAAGAAATCTTGCTTTATTACTTTGATAAAACCAAAGAGGTTGATTCACTAAAATATGATACAATAAATGTTTAAATACTTGATAAACACTTAAATATATATGTATAAGAAACCCAAATAATCTTCTATAGAATAACTAGTGAAGAAATTTGTACTTTTTAGGGCCCCTGTTGACTATTGAAGCTAAAAGAACTAGCCATTATAATAGATAATTTTAGCACGCTACTAATGTGCATTCAATGCATGAAATTCACTAGTCGTTGCACATTAGTCGATCATTAAGACATATTGGTCGATTACCAGGGCATTTTAGTTGACCGATGTGTCCCCAAAAATGGGCATTGGTCAACCACATTACCATATTGGTTAATTAATGTGTTAAATAACACCTTGTTGCACATTTAACTTATATTGGTCGACCATTCTCACAAAAATCATGATTTTAACAACTTTAAATATTTAAAGTTAATTTGTTTATATAAATATAATTTAAAAACTCGAAATATCCCTTAAAGAGTGTTTGAAATATCAAGAGATTTTTCTTTAAAAGAATGCTTTAATACTTCATGATGAATAAAAAGACTCATGTAATGAAATAATATAGAATTTTTATGCATGGTCGTGAGTCGTTAAGATCCTCAAAATGAGTAAATGAAATTGCAATTAACATTACAAAATATAGAATGACCTTGATTTGCCTTGATATTCTTTTGTTTTTGACTTTATCTTCATTTAAAAAGTTACGAACTTCAACTTTCCTTTATAATCTTTATGGATTATCTTCTTGAATTATGACTATATCTTGCTGTTATATTGCTTTTTACAAAGATAATGAACTCATTAATAGTGCTTATGTTTTGTTGTTGTTAAAACATAAATTAGAATCTTCCTTAGTTCAACACAACATATATTATTAAAAAAATTAAAGTATGACATAAAAATATTTTAATATTTATTAAAAAATATATACATATAATAAAGTTCGTATACCTATT
>JANIIA010000192.1:65785994-65806234 GCA_027478495.1 Erythroxylum alaternifolium | reverse complement strand
TAAAATCATAACATAAAAATAAAAATATTAATACTATATAAGAAGTGCTATTGACCAAATAATATCTTCACATTTCCGAAAAATGTTATAATTATTCTCTATATGATAATTATAATATACATATTTAAGTAGGTCATTTGAATTTATAATAAAAACTTTCAAACTTTTTCACATTTTAGAAATTAAATTTTTAATTAATAATTGTACACATAACTTTTCAGTGACTCTTGAATTTCTTTTCTTATATTTGTAAATACCATCTGCGTCTTTATATTTGAAGAACACATTACAACTTTTTATGTTTTCTAGTAAAACAGTGGAAGTTTAAATTACTATTATAATATTTTTCATATGATAGTTATGATTAGATGATTATTTGTTAGTTTTATAATTTTACTAATTATATATATTATAAAAAAGTATTGATAATAATATAGTTTCTTATGAGTTTTCAAGAAGAAGGATGCTCTCGGAGATATTGATAAGAATATAAACTAAAAGAGTTATTGTTAAATAAAAATAATAACTTTTTGTTTGAAATTTGTTTTCTATTTAACTTTAAATTCTATTTAAACACAAAACTATTAATAGCTATCTGCTTAATACTTAATTATATATTTATAATAAATTAAGCATTATTATCAAAATGATTTGTGTTCACAATTCATAAATTAATTTAAATTTAACTATATTTAATTGTTTAAATTTTATGTACAAACTGTAGTTATTTAACATAGAAATAATCTCTTTTCTTATTTATTATAAAACTATAAATGCGAATAAAAATAGTATTTGATATGAAAACATGAATTTAATTTTTCAAAATATTATAATTATATAAATTCTATAATAATTGAAAGTAAACTATTATTTATATACTAGGATTACGTATATTAAATCAAATATTATTTATTAATATATAATAATTACATATTATATAATCAATTATATAAAATGAAACTAAAAAAGAAACGGTACACAGCAGTTAACTTAAATTCTAGGGAATGAAACAAAACAGCGGTTGATGACCTGAAAATGTCTCGGGCAAAATTCAACTGGATGATTATCATCCAGAGAAATAATTAATGCTGCTTTTAAGAAACAATTAAGACTATGACACTAATCTCATTTAGCATGAGACCAACACATTGTAATATACGAGATCTGTGGTCAAGAAAAGTGGTCTTTAGAGAGAATAGTGTCAATTTAAGTAGGTTCAAAAGGAAGCCGACAAGGAGTGCTCGGGTTCAGAGAAAAGAATGCAAAGGAAAGCTGGCAGATGCCATTGAGCCCTTGTCATTGTCTCTGAAAGCAGCTCTTTCTATCTGCTAAAAAACTTGCGGAAAATATTGTGTAGTTGGACCTGACAATCTCATAGTTTGCTATTATGAGCCATCGCAATCGCCATCATCGTCTTTAGCCGTACACATATTCTCTGCTCTCTCAAATGGATTCTTTGTGTAGACTTTTGACTGTCTATGTAGTATTTGGTGTATGCTTCATCATTTTTGTTTTAGAATCCTGGATCCTAGGTGCAGTTAGATAAAGACTGTGAAACAGTAAACAAGTTAACTTCAATAAGTCTTTTAGTTTCTAGATAAAATCATCAAGTGTTTGTCATTGGCCACTAAAACCCCTTATTAACCTGTAGTTCGGATAGTCAAAATCTGTCGAGCCTCACAGAAGGAAAAAGCATCCAACTTTTCTGAATTGCCAAGTGAAACTTTTAGACTTCCGCTGAATTAAGATGAGTAGCCTAAGCCACCACTGGCGGCGGTGGAACTTCTGCGAGTATTATATGGGATTTATGGCAAAGCATGGAAAGAAAAAAGAAGCAACTCACGGAAATAAAACAAAAAGTTTGTAGCTTTTTGACCTTTATTAAAAGCAAACGTATCCTACAGCTACTGAAATGAATTATGATTTGTCTATCTGCTATACAGCTTGGACTCCTGCCTGGTGCACTGTAAGTCATTTCTCATTACAATTGATAAGGGCAAAAACAAAAGGAAAGAGATGAATAATTTATGGCACATTCCGCTATCATAGCTTTATTAAAGTAATATTGGCAAGCACCAATACCTTATATAAGACCAAAATAAAACTTCCCTAGAGAACCAATCGGAACCCTTTTAGCAACTCATAAGTTTAGATTTAAGTGTTTTTGCCATGGACCAAGCCCAAGTCCACACAAAAGGACTTGAGAATTCCCATCTTACAGCCAATTGAAACCATATGGAAATGGCTGAAGGTGAACAATCAATACAAGTTGCTAAATGACAATATCGTGAAACAATGTGCTTATAAGATTCCTCATTTCCTTTAAGGCCACAAGGACTGCTGGATCCAAACAACTACCAATCACCAAGTAACTTACTCGGGTTAACATGTAATAGCATAGACAAAGGCGAAATCTTTTGCCGCTGCAAGTTTATGTGCGTGTGTGTGTGCGTGAGAAAGAGGGATTTACAGGCCTTTCAATGCACAGGAAATTTTGGCGATTTCCTATTTAAAACAATGTCAACAAATTTTCTGATCACAGGTTACAGTCCTAGAAAGGGTCATCAGAAAGCTCTTTCCCAGTTTCACCTGTCAAAAAGGTTTGTCCTTGGGTTTTGTTGCCTGCTAAAACATTCTTAATTTCTTTTCTTTGCTTTACCAATCTTTTTTCCTGCCACTTTTCACCACCCTTAGATAGATAGATTTCACCTTCTGCCAGAAAAATTCTCATGTAAAGGAAAAGCATCCAGAGAAGAAGCAAGCCACAAATAATCTCCAAAAGCTCCTAGAACTCCCACACTTCCTCTCCCCTTTTCTTCAAACATCCAAAACCAGCATACACATTCCCTCTCCAAGCCACAAATCCTGAAAAAGTTTTTAACACTTTACTACCCAACTTCACCGAAACCACACCTGTCAACGAAAAACCCACTTCAAAGCTCCCATTTTTAACAATATTTCTAAGAAAATATGGCCAAAAACAAACACAACTCCTAAAACCCCTCAAAAACCCTCCAAAAAGTTGACAGCACTTGCTTGAAGCTGCATATACACCATTTCTCAATGTCAACACCACTAGACCAACAACAACAGCAACAAGCCCCGCCAGTGGCCGTGGTTCAAGCCTACACTGAGCGAGGCGGTCATGGTTCAGTTGGACCCGTCGTAGCAGTGCTGGCAGTGATCACAATTCTTGGGGTAATAGCAGGCATGATTGGTAGGCTCTGTTCAGGTCGTAGAATCTTGGGTTTCGGTGAGTATGATCTGGAAGGTTGGGTAGAGAGAAAATGCTCTTCTTGCATTGACGGTCACGTCGACCCGCCTCCGCCACCATCCCCGGACACTCCGGTAGCGGGACCGGTGGAGGAAGACGCTTCACAAGAGATGAAAAATGAACAGCAAGAGACAAGCCAACACAAAGCTCAAGCTAGTGCAAGCCATTCTTGATACTTTTGATGGTACATTTGTTTTCTTGGGTTAATCACTCAGTTGTCTTTAAAGAGAAATGTTGGTCTATTATTATTCTATTCTATGCCCATTTTAATTTTATATCCTTTTTCCTCTAGTTTTAATTCTATTCCAAACCTGCAGCATCACACAATGTGCACCCAGTAACAGCAAAACATTTTGGGTTCAAGAACAAAGCTAATCTTTGAAGCGTCTCGCTTATTAGAATCTGTCAATAGAAGAATATGGATAGATCAATGAGGAGATAAAAGATAAATGTCCTAAAAGAGCAAAGCTACAATTTTTTCACTTTAGATTGTGAAATATGTTTAATAATATATAGAATGAATTGGAGATGATAGATTAAGAGTTTGCCATTTAAGGTAATAGTATGATTTGGTTTCCTTATTTGGGAATTAGATGTTGCTATTGAATAGAATAAGAAAACCCTTGACTTGGATTATTGTGTATTTCAATATATATAGTGTACAAGGGAATATAGGTATACAAAAGAGATACACACATATAAATATAAAATATAAAATACTTTTATATATATTGTCACACCCTGCAGTCAAAGCGGGAGGTATTCGAATGCTCAGACTGGAGCGAAAATTGCAAAAAAGTGGAGATGGTAAGTCCTTGGTGAAAATGTCTATGTATTGATGTGCGGAGGGCATATATGAAGAACATCAACATGTCCTAAAGCCATTTGATCTCAAACAAAGTAAATATCAATCTGGATGTGTTTAGTATGTTGATGGTGAACATGATTGTAGGATAAATAAACAACACTAACATTGTTGCAGTATACATTAGTTGCTTTGGGGATAAGGCAATGAAGCTCCTTAAGAAGATGTCTAAGTCAACAGGTTTCAGCAATGGCATTCCCAACAACTTGGTACTCAGCCTCAACACTAGAACAAGAAGTGGAGGTCTTTTAGAAGACTAAGATATAAGATTGTCTCTAAGAAGAACACAGTAGCCTGAAGTAGATTTGTGTGGGTCAAGGTAGCCGACCCAGTCAGCATTAGAGTAGGCAATCAAACCATCAGTAGTAAAGGAGTACAATTGCAATCCATGATTCAAGATGCCTTTGAGGTAGCGTAGAATGCACTTTAAGGCATGGAGATGTGGCTCATGGAGGTCATGTATAAATAAACAAACTTGTTGAACTGTATAACTAAGATCAGATCGAGTAAAAGTTAAATATTGCAATGCCACTGCTAAATTACAAAATAGAGATGGATCTGCAATAGGAGGCCCAGAGTTAGAAGATAAATTTGCCTTCTTGTCAACAGGAGTAGATGAAGCATTACAAGAGGACATATTTGCTCTATTAAGGATCTCTTAGGCATATTTCTGTTGTGAAAGAAATAAGCCACTCTTGTAATGAGTGACAGAAATGCCCAAAAAAATAATAGAGTGGCCCCAAATCAGTCATTTAGTACTGAGAGATCTGATAATTTGTTGGAGAAGTGAAGTGGAAGATGCAATGAGAACAATGTCATCCATATACAGGAGAAGTATGGCCATGTGAGGACCTTAGTGATATACAAAGAGAGAGGTGTCAGATTTGGAGCCCTGGAAGCCAACAATAGATATAAAGCTAAAATTCTTATACTAGGCTCGAGGAGCTTGCTTAAGACCATATAGAGCTTTGTTAAGGTGATCGACATAATAAGGGTGAGCTGGATCAACAAACCCAGGCTTGCTCACAATAAATAGTCTTCTTAAGGTGGCCATACAAAAAGATGTTCTTGACATCTAGTTGATGAATAGGCTCAGAACGGGAGAGAGTCAGACTAAGTACACTCCAAACTATAGCAGGTTTGACAACAAGACTGCAAGTTTCACCATAGTCAATACCCAACTGCTGGTAAAGCCACAAACTACCTAACATGCTTTATAGCGCTCCCAAGACCCATCTGAGCAAAACTTATGTCTGAAAATCCTTTTGCCACTTATAACATTGGTATTTGGCAGGCGTGGAACAATATCCTAAGTCCTGTTTGTAATCAAATCATTATATTCATCAAGCATAGCAGTATACTAGTTAGGATCGTTAAGGGCAGAGTAATAAGTCTTAGGAATGGGAGATAGAGAGGAGGACTTCTGCGTATGAAGAGAAAGTATTGACTTGGGCTTATGAATGCTATGTTTACTCTTTGTCATCATTGGATGTTAGAGAAGTAGAAATAGATGGAGGAATTGTGTTTGTAAAGGAAGAAGGAGGTAGAGTAATGGTGGAGGGGAGGGTGAGTGAGTTGTGTTTGGAGTAAGAGAGGTGGATAGGGAAAGATTAGTAGTATGTGGTGTGTCAGGGAGGTTATAGGTGTGGGACTTGAGGGAGGGGTGGTTGGTACATTAAAGTATGGAAGGAAGAGGGGAGAGATTTTCGTGTCATGCATGAGAAAATTGTAAGAGTCCGAAGAAGGAGTATGGAATGTCGAGAAAAGAAAACAATTTTCATCAAAGACTACATAGCGTGAAATAATGACCTTTTGTGTAGAGAGATATAGGTAGCGATACCCACGATGATTGAAGGGGTAACTAAGAAAAACACATGGTGTGGACTGTTGGGCGAGTTTGTAAAGGGCAATGGATGAGAGGTTGGGGTAGCATAATGACCCAAAGACACAAAGATGGGTGTAGGAAAGAGGTTTGTGAAAAAGATTTTCATGTGAGGTTATGTTGTGTAAGGTTTTGTGGGAAAGAGATTAAGAAGATGGCATGTCATATTAAGTGCTTCCACCTAATATTGTGGTGGCATATGGCATGTTAAGTGCAGATCATATGCTCAATCTTTCCATTTTGTTGTGAGGTGTGGGGGCAAGAAAAGCGAAATATAATGCCATGTGTTTCAAAAAATTGTAAGAATGATTTATTAGCAAATTCAGTGCCATTATCACATTGGAAGGCCTTTATCTCACAATCAAATTGAGTACGAACATAAGCATGGAAATTAAGAAATTTAAAGTAAAATTCTAATTTAGCACGAAGAGGAAATATCCATAAATAATGACTGAAATTATCTAGGAGCAATAATACTTAAACCCAGAGATACTAGTTATGAGAGATGTCCATAGATCTGAATGTACTATTTCAAAAGGACTAGAAGTATGAGTAAGAGAAGAGGAAAAAGGAAGCTTAACATCCGTTCCCAACAGGCAAGAATGACAAATTGGAGAAGATTTCTCCTTATTACAACCTATAAAGTTGTTTTTAAGAAGATAATTAAAAACAAAATTTCATGGATGCCCTAGTCTACGATGCCATAACGAAGAAGAGGATGTTGCAAAAGACATGAAAGCAATAGGATCAGATGAGGAGAGTAATGTCGTTGGTAATCTGATCAAGTATAGATTTTCGGAGCTATTGCACCTAAGAATATCAGGCTAGGTCTGTAAGTCCTTCATAGAAAAACCAAACGGATCAAATTCTAAAGAGCAATGATTATCAGTGGTGAATTTACGTACAGAAATGAGATTTTTGACAATGTGAGGAGTGACTAAGACATTGTTTAGACTAAGAGGGTAAGAAGAATAAAGAAGAATGGTAAACCCAACACTTGTAACAGGGATAGAGGATCCATTACCAACAACTACATGCTTAAGTGAAATAATATTCAAATTAAAAACAGAAGAGAGATTACCTGGGTAGGCAGTCATGTGTGTGGAAGCCTTAGAATCCATGTACCATTCACTATCATAGGGAGGTCAAAGGCTCATTGTGTCAAAAACATTCACTAGAGCTTGAGGAGAGATAAGTTGACTAGTGGGCTAGCTTTGCGGGGCCTATTGTTGTTTATGTCTGACCCAATTCTATTGTCCAACCCATTATGGTTGATTGTGGACTGTTGAGATGCCTGGGCTAGCTAACATGGCTTGTGGCTGGGCTGTAGTCCTAAGACTTGGACCGAGCAATCCTAGAGTAGGACTTTTGAATTTATCCCAATAGTTATTGTGTCCAGTACATTGATTGTTATGTCTATGAGTTTGTCCAACCCATTGATTTCCATGCTCATAATTCCAAGTTCGAGGATAATTTCCATGTATATCATAATTATTGTACCCTCCATGACCATTTTTGCGGACTCCATGTCCGTGACTCCCCCTATGACCATTACGGCCATTTTGGTCCCCTCTTCAATTAGAGTAATTGCCACAGCTAGCTTGAGCATTGGTTGGTTGTGAGTTAGAGGCGTCATGGAGAGTAAGAGCCATGGATGGAGAGGAAAGAGAAGAGTAGGTTTTCTTGGCTTGGCGGTTTTCCTCTAGAAGTAGCATAGACCACACTTGTAAAAATGAGGAAGGGGATTTTGAGTGGAGATGACATTAACCAAATGACCATACATATCAGGAAGATCATTAAGGGTTTGGAGAACAAGAGTTTGGTCAGGCATGGGATTGTCGACATCGGCTAGAGCATCGGAGAGGGATTTAATGGCTTGACGATATTCAGTGATGGAAAGAGCCCCCTATCTATGATGCAAAATTGCTCTTGAAGTTGAATGGCCCTAGCCAATTTATTATCATTGAAAAGACCCTCTATGGAGAGCCATACATCTTGGGTTATAGATTTTGGTTTTAGAACCATTTTAAGAAGATCATGAGATATAGTTCCATATATCCAAGAAAGAACTAAATAGTCTAGTTGTTGCCAAGCATCATCCTTCTGACTCAATGGTTTAGATGTAACATTAAGATAGCCAAGAACCTGATAGCCTTCGATTGTAACGGTGAATAATTATTTCCAGTCCCAGTAATTATCGGCCTTGAGATCTAGAGTGATGGGAATATGAGTTTTTATATTAGATATGGAGTATGCACAATGTAATGGAGGACGAAGAGGAGTGGGGGTTTGACAAGTAAACATGATTAGGTGTGGGGTTATCAGAATAATAGCAAATAGCAAAAGGCTGCAAGAAATAATAAGAGCAACGGTTACAAGAAGAATGAAGATAACACAAAAGGAGAAGGATTTGATTACCTAGAAAAAAAAAAAAAGAAACCAACATAAAAGGAGAAGGATTTGATTACCCAAAAAAAGAAGAAGAAACCACGACTTGATGATGTTGACAACTACGTTTGGTCACGACAGTAGGCGAAAGGAACAACGACAAAGAGATAGGGTTATGTTTAAAAGCTCTGATAACATATTGGATAGAAAAAGAAAACCCTTGACTTGGATTATTGTGTATTTTAATATATATAGTGCACAACGGATATATATATATACATACATACATATATATACATAAATCTTATAAATGGAAACGATATCTGCACAATTATTGTAAAAAACGACCATTTATTCCTTACAAAAAACAATTTTGAAGATATAAAT
Organism: Erythroxylum alaternifolium; assembly: GCA_027478495.1. NCBI lineage: Eukaryota > Viridiplantae > Streptophyta > Magnoliopsida > Malpighiales > Erythroxylaceae > Erythroxylum > Erythroxylum alaternifolium. The sequence goes on along the minus strand of JANIIA010000192.1, from coordinate 65,797,438 downwards.
ATAGAAAATTTTAACCAAAAAGAAATGATTGTCCTCAAAAGAAAATATCATGTAGATGTTGGTTATGCAAAGAAGAAGGACATCATGCCAATACTTGTCCTAAACGTAAAACTAATCAAAACAATCAATATCAAGAAAAACTCAATATATTACAATTGGCTATTTAAGAAAATTTAGAACCTATAGAATTTGAATATAATACAGATTCCACTATATCATCAATATATCAGTATGAATCACAAACCGAATCAAAATCATCAATTGAATCCGAATATAACATGTATTCAAGTAATAATTTAGAATAAAAAAATTAATGCATACATAGATACAGGAGCTACGATTTGTATCGCCTCCAAACAACTATTAACTACATGAAAAAAACTAGAAAAATCATTACAAATACGTATAGCCGACGAAAGTTTTAAATTAATTTGGTATGTAAGCTATTATAATAATATTATAATAGAAAATTTTACATTTTCAGTACCTTCCATTTACCAACAAGAATCAGGATTACTATTAATTTTAGCCAATAACTTTCTTAACTTATATAATCCGTTTTGTCAATATTTACATTATATTACATTAAAAACCCCAAGTATTAAAAATATAAATAAAAAATCTATAATTCTTAAAATTCCTATATATCATACTACTTATTACCAAAAATTACAACTCTTAACTACAAAATTAGATTCTCTTCAATTCTATCTTCTCAACAATATGTCTATTCAAATAGAAATTGAAACCTTGTTACAAAATGTTTGTAGTGAAAATCCTTTAGATCCAATTAAAAATCAAAATCAACAATTAATTGAAATCAACTTAAAAGACCCTACATAAGAAATTAATATTCGCAATAAGTTACCATATACCCAACAAGATGTACAAGAATTTATCACCGAATGTTCTGACTTATTAGAAAAACAATTAATCTCCTCTAGCACTAGTAAACATTCTGCACCAGCATTTTATGTAAATAATTCTGCTGAACAAAAGTGAGGAAAAAGACGAATGGTTATCAATTATAAAAAACTCAATGAAGCTACTATTGGTGATGCATATAAACTCCCACGAAAAGATTATATTATCAATAAATTAAAAGGACATATATGGTTTACAACTTTAGATGCAAAATCCAGATATTGGCAATTAAGATTACATGAAAATACTAAACCGTTAACTGCTTTTTCATGTCCCCCTCAAAAATATTATCAATAGAATGTATTACCATTTGGTTTAAAATAAGCACCAAATATTTATCAACGCTTTATGGATAATAATCTCAAAGGATTGGAAGAATTTACATTTGTATATATTGATGATATTATTATTTATTCTAATCAGGATAAGATGGATCATTTAAAAAAGGTTAAAATTGTTCTTCAACGTTGCCAAGACAAAGGATTAATTTTAAGTGAAAAGAAAATAAAAATAGCTCAACAGAATATCGAATATTTAGGAATTGAATTTCAAAATGGATATTTAAAATTACAACCAAATATTTTAAATAAAATTCATCAATTTCCTAATCAGTTAACAAATAGGACTCATGTACAACAATTCCTAGGTATTTTAAATTATATTTCAGATCAAGGATTTTTTAAGAATTTAGCTAAGGAAAGAAACTTTTACAACTCAAATGTAGTACAAAATCACAATGGAATTAGACAGATGTAGATACTCAAGATGTAAAGAAATTAAATACACTTTGCAAAGATTTACCTATTCTATATAATTATCTTCCGATGGATACACTTCTGGTACAGATTAATGCCAGTATAGATACATGGGCAGGATGCCTTTTGGCACAACCACCCAATCAAAAAAAGTATTTACTTTGCAAGTATATAAACGAGACATTCAATCCCGTTGAATTGAAATATCCAATACATGAAACGGAAACATTAGCCTGTCTTAAAACTTTGAGAAAATGGTGTATAGATCTATTACCTGTTGAATTCATTATTCAAACAAATTCCAAGTATTTATGTTAATTCATTCGATACAATATAAAAACTAATTATAATCAAGGTCGTCTCATCAGATGGCAATTGGAGCTCAATCAATATCAATTTAACATTCAGTATATCAAATCTACTGACAATTTTCTTGCAGATATTTTAACCAGAGAATGGAAGCAGCAATACTAACTCGTGAAGATTCATTAGCACAAAAAGAAGTTGAATTAATCAACTTACAACAACAAGTAGGTACAGTTACCAAGGAGATCAATCAATTACGAACTACTATCCAGCTATTAAAACAAAATACTAAGGATATTCAAATAGTAAGCAACTTTATCATGCACCATATGATTAACTATTACATTGCTATTGCTGCTTACTATGCACATAACATTATTTGAACCTTTCCATTAAACTACCTTTGTAAATAAATTGCATAAAGTAGAGGCATGCTTCACAATATCTGATGCATTTAGTGACTTTGTAAAAATCAATCCAAAGGGTAATATACTAAAAATTAATTGAAGTTTTTTTTATCTATGATTTGTCAAACTATCAACGATCATAATACACCTTTAACCAACCAATTTTTTCTATAACTTTCAACGAGTAACGAACATTAATTTTTACAATTTCTCAATAAATTAAGTCATTATATGATGACGTCTTATATCTTAGACCAACTGTTATTGTGACATATAATGTTTGCTATATATATGGTAAATTAATAATATTAAATGAAATGTATGCATCATAAGATATATAGCACATGCTTTATATGCTCTCCACATATCATTTTCATTTTTAAAGATAAATTCTATTTCAAGTTAGGAATTATTAAATAAACTCCTTCAAACCACTGTTTAGTTATTTCCGATTTTTTTAGAAGTAGTGGTTGTAATGTTTTGCTATATAAACATATGCTTATTATTGAATTTTATTTTAATTTGTATTTGAGTTAGTGATTGTTTATTTTATTTAGTTATTTGAAAACTTTTTGAGATGTTAGTGGGACATATTTTCCATTTTTCCTTATTTTTTCACTTATGTTTATCTTTAGTTTGTTGAATTGTAAGCCTATATAATTAGGCCATGAATGTTTTTTGATGAGAAAAATGCAATCTATAGTTTTTTTATTGTCATCAATTTTAGTATCAGAGCTCTAAGGAATTAGCTCAAGGGTTATGTTTAACTATTTTGATGATAACTTTATAATATTTCAAAATTCAAACTGGATTTATTTTCTCATATAACTAACGGTATAATTCTTAAAAGGAAATAAAATCATAGGATAATTACTTCCTTTCTTATAGGAACCTTCTTTATGAACTTGCCTATTCAGAAATAGTTCCATAACGTCTAGAAGTTTTTACGAATTCGAATATTCAACTCCAGAAGCCTTGACAGAACGTTCTTCTTAACGTCTGAATATTGAAGATTTCAGCAAAAAAGATATCATAAATTAAGTAACAACTAGTTAAGAAAATGTCTACTTAAGGAAGAGCCATTGCATTTGTGATAGGCATGAGACTTGTAAAATATCCTAGCAGCATCAATATTCTTGAAAGTCTTATCAAATTCTTTGTGCCTTAGAAAGTGAAATCACTCTATTGAGAGAGATTGTTAAATCCTCTATATACTTCTTGTTAAAAGCTTAGAGAATTTGGTTAAACACTACGAGTGTGGAAGGTTGAAGAATTATGAAAAATATGTACTTGTGAGCTTGGAGAGGCTCGCAAAAATTTACTACTTAGATTTTATGGTGAAATACTCAAGTTGGATACTTGGGGACTGGATGTGGTCTTCGTTATAAGCTGAACCAGTATAAATTGATTGTGTCATTTTTTTCTCTTCCTAACTTTTAAATTTTCACATTATAAGTTTGTATTTTCAAGAGACTCATTTGGTTTTACAATAGGCTCCTTCTGTTTTTCTATTGCAAGAGGTTCCTTTCATTTTTTAGCGTTAAAAGATTCCTATCGATTAAAAGGCTCCTTTTGTTTATGATTAATAAGCTCCTTTTGTTTAATAAGCTCCTTTTGTTTAAATAGGATCCTATAGATTAATAAGCTCCTTTTGTTTTTGATCGCTAACAGGCTCCTTTTCTTTTGAGCATTAGCAGGCTCCTTTCACTTAACAAGATCCTTTTTTTAACATTAACAGGATGTTTTCGAAAGTTGATAGAACCTTCCCATTTATAGATTTATTTTTGTTTATAAGGATATGGTCTTTTCTAAAGTATCTTGCATTTTTTTACGCAATTCACTTCCCCCCCTCTTATATGTGTTTGCTTTATTATTTGGTATCAGAGCAAGGTTTCACATTTATTGTGTTTTAGAGCACGTGATAGATCATGGCAAACAATTTAAGAAGCCTTGAAGGACAATCCGTCTCAAAGCCTCCTTATTTCAATGGAAACAACTACTCATACTAGAAAGAGAAAATGACAATTTATCTCCAATTTGTGGATATTAAAATTTAGCAAGCCATTAGAGTTAGAGCTACACTTCTCACTACAGAAAATGTAGAAGTGTGGTCTGATGCTGACAGAAGAAATACACAATTGAACGCTAAAGTAAAACAATATCTGATATATACACTATCTCTAAAAGAATATGAGAAGATATTCTACCGTTCTACATCAAAGAAAATATGGGATAAACTACAAGTCACCTTTGAAGGAACGAATGAGATAAAGAAACGTAGAATAAGCCTTTTAGTGCATCAATACGAAACTATTGGCATAAAACAGGAAGAAACCATAGATGAATTCTTCGGACGGTTCAACAACATCATCACGTCCTTAAAGAACTCAGGAAAGTTATATCCCAATAATGAACTTGTAACAAAGGTTCTAAGATCACTACCAAAGGAATGGAGACCAAAAGTGACAACTCTAGAAACTGCAAAGGATCTCGATACCGTCTCACTCGACTGGCTAAGAGAAAACTTGATGATCCATGAAGCTGAGTTTAGGAGAGATGAAGGGCCCTCATACAAAAGAGGAATGACACTAAAAGCAACTAATGAATCAATTAGTGATGAAAGTGACACTGAGTTATAAAAAGATGGAGATGACGAATTCAATTTTATGGTCAGGAAATATGCCCACTTCTAGAAAAAGAAGCCGATGAAGAAAAGAGAAGGGAATCGAAAAACCAAAAACTACAGATCCCTACCAAAAGGTAGCAGTGGCAATAGCAATATACAAAACAATCAAATCATATGTTATCACTGCATGAAGCCTGGACACACAAGACTAAAATGTCCCCTTCTTCAAAAGGACAAAACAAATAACAGAAAACCCAGGACGCAAGCGATGACTGCAGTCTGGTCAGATGAAGATTTTGAAAGCTTCAAAGAAGAAAAGACAAAAGAAGTCAACAATGTTTGCTTTATAGCTAAATCAGGGGACGATGATGTATATCATTCTGACTCTGATATTGAAGTTGATAAATTGAGAAATGCATATCATAAATTGTATAATTAGTACAAAAAATTGACAGTGAAGTATTTCAAAGAAGTTAAGAAGTCCAAGAATAAGATTAAATCATTAGAATCCGTGAATGAAAATCTGACAACCAAGAATATGTCTTTTGAGGATGATTATAAACAAAAGGTTTCTAAAAAGGAAGTTTTAGAAGAAAGATTATCCAAGTTAGAAAATACTTTGCTTGAGAATGATTCTAATAAAGTGAGATAGCTAGAAGAAAAGGTTGCCGCCCTAGAACTTGAGAAAGAGAAATGTGCAAGAAAGATCTTATCTCTAGAAAAATATCTTCCAAAGTTTGTTGATGGAAGGAACAAACTTAGTGCACTTCTTGGTAGTGATAAATGTGTTTTTGATAAAGCTGGAATATTTTACAATTAAAATAATAATGTTAGGCCATACAAGAACTTCTTTGTCAAATCCAGTAGTAGCTATAGTCAAAATAGCAAGAACCTGATACATGGTAGAAATTAAACAATTCCCATTAATCTGTTTTATGCTTCTTCTATGGTAGACATGGTTACATTAGTCATTCTTGTAAATTTTGTAAAATGGAGAATTATCTCAAATGTATATTTCGAGACATATGACAGGTGAAATATCACATTTCAACTACATTGAAAGAAAAGACGGAGGTAATGTTGTCTTTGTCGATCAAAACAAGGCAAAAGTCATTGGAATTGGTAAAATTGGTGACTTTAACTCTACTTATATTGAAAATGTTCTTTATATTGATGGATTGAAATATAACTTATTGAGTGTAAGTGAATTATATAATGAGGGTTATAGAGTTACTTTCTATACATCACCTTCTGAAATTATTAATAATCTTAATGACAATATTGTATTTGTTGGTCTTAGAAACTAGAGCATATATTGTGCTCAATTGGAAGATATGTCTTCACAAAATGTCAAGTGTTTTGTTTCTATAGAAAATGATTCTTTTATCTGGCGTACAAGATTTGGATATGCTAGCATGAGCAGTCTATCAAAATTGTCCAAAAATGAGTTAGTAAGAGGACTACCAACTTTGAATTTTGAAAGCAATCTGGTATATGAGGCCTGTTTAAAAGGTGATCAATTTACAAGCAGCTTTCCTCCCAAAAATATTGTGTCTACTAACCAACCACTCGAATTTGTGCACATGGATTTATTTGGTCTCATCAGGACTCAAAGTTTTGGCAGTAAACAATACGATTTTGTTTTAGTAGATAATTATTCTAGATTTACTTGGGTTTATTTTCTATCAAATAAGGATGATACTTTTGAAGTCTTTAAGAAGTGTTACAGAAAAATTCAAATTAAAAAAATGATAACGCATTACATCTATTCAGGCGATCATGTAGGAGAATTCGATAACAAAAAATTCAAAGGTTTCCATAATGAAAAAGGGATATCTCACAATTTTTCATGCCCAAGAACTCCTCAACAGAATGGAGTTACTGAGGAAAAGAATAGGACTCTCGTTGATATGGCCAGAACAATGCTCTATAAAAGTGAGCTACCTTATAATTACTGGGTAGAAGTCGTGAAAACTGCCTGTTACATTCTTAACAGGTGCTTTATAAGAATCATTCTAATAAAGACCCCATATGAGTTGCAAAAAAGGAGAAAACCGAATGTTGCTTACTTTCGAGCATTTGGTTACAAATGCTTCGTTCTAAATAATGGAAAAGACAATCTTGTAAAGTTCAATTCGAGATTAGAGAAGTCATCTTTCTGGGCTATAATACTTCCAATAAAGGATTTAGAGTTTACAGAGAAGATATAAGAATCAATACATTTAGCATTTGATGAAACACTACCCTCGACAATAGCAGTTGACTCAGATGATGAAGAGCATTCCTTGGCTCCTAAAAATACATCGTAGACTCAAATAACACCGATAAAACCTTCGAAATTACAAGATCAAGAAAGTCCCTCCGAAGCCAAGATCGAGAAGGCTCCTTCCTCTCAACAAGAGCCTATACAATGAAGAACACCAAGAGAATAGAGAGGTCTTAATACACATCAGTACATTCTAGGAGACCCTTTTGAAAGTCTAACAACCAGATCATCCTTCAAGAATAACTTTTTTGCCTTTATCTCACAATTATAATCAAAGATCATTGAAGAGGCTCTTACTGATGAAAATTGGTTTTTAGTCATAAAAGACGAATTGAATCAGTTTGATAAAAATAAAGTTTAGAATTTAGTATCTCGTCGGCAAAACAAGTCAGTCACTGAAACTCGTTGGGTTTTCTAAAACAAACTTGATGAAAATGGTAAGGTGGTAAGAAACAAAGCTAGACTTATAGCTCAAGATTATAGTCAACAAGAAGGTATTGAATTTGATGAAACTTATGCACCTGTTGCTAAACTGGAATCGATTAGAATTTACCTTGCCTTTGCATGTTATAGAAACTTCAAATTGTTCCAAATGGATGTCAAAAGTGCCTTCTTAAATGGATATATTAATGAAGAAGTGTTTGTTAAGTAACCTCCAAACTTTTAAGATGAAAACCATCTTGACTATGTGATGAAATTGACTAAAGCCCTGTATGGTCTAAAATAAGCACCTTGAGTATAGTATAAGAGGTTAAGTAATTTTCTGCTTGAGAATAACTTCAAAAGAGGAAGGTAGATAAAACCTTATTTATTAAGAAAAAGGAGAATGATTTACTCATAGTGCAAATATATATTGATGACATAATATTTGGCGCTATTAATCAAGGTAGATAAAACCTTATTTCTTAAGAAAAAGGAGAATGAATTACTTATAGTACAAATATATGTTGATGACATAATATTTAGTACTACTAATCAATCTTTCTGTGAAGAATTCTCAGCATTAATGCAGGGGGAGTTTGAAATGAGCATGATGGGAGAATTATCTTTCTTCCTCGGATTACAAATAAGAAAAATAGAAAAAGGGATCTTTATTATCCAAGACAAATATACAAAGGAACTCATCAAGAAGTACCACTTTGGAAATGCCAAACCTATGGTTACTCCTATGTACATAAGAACTAAACTAGATAAGGATGAAGAAGGCAAAGCTACAGATGAGAAAAAGTATAGAGGAATGATCGGATCACTACTATATCTTACAACCTCAAGACCAAATATTATGCTTAGTGTGTTCCTTTGAGCACGTTTTCAATCAGATCCAATGAAAAGCCACCTTCAAGCTGTCAAAAGGATCTTTCGCTATCTTCACGAAAATATGGACTTTAGACTATGGTATCCAGAAACTAATTTTTTTAACATAGTTGGCTATTGTGATGTAGAATATATAGGTGATAAAGTCGATCGAAAAAGCACAAGTGGTCACTATCAATTTCTTAGAGGATGTCTAGTTTCTTAGTCTTGTAAGAATCAAAACTGCATAGCTCTTTCAACAATTGAAGTGGAATATATATCAGCTGCTAGCTGTTGTGGTCAAATATTATAAATGAAGCATCAACTCCAAGATTTCTCTCTAAACTTTAATCATATTCCTATATTATGTGATAATACTAGTGCAATAAATCTTCATGTTAATACTGAAGATCAAGTAGTTGATATTTTCACTAAACCACTCTCTGAAAGTAGATTTTGCCTGTTAAGAAAAGAAATTGGTATCTGCAAACTATCTGATGTTATTTCCATATAATTCTTTTATGCTACTTCTATTTGACAAGCTTCTTCTAGTTTAAAAGGCTCCTTTCAATTTCGAGACCTCCTCTTAATTTAGTAGGCTCCTTCTAATTTAGAAGGCCCCTTCGTATTTTTCAGAAGGATCCTCTCAGTCTGATAGAATAGGATACACGTGTCCTAAAAATGCAAGTTTTCATGGCATTGCTTCAGCTTTTAAAAATGTGCGTGCCATTCTAACAACACTCCATACGGGTCTAACAAAAGATACGCAGACGATCATACTTCCTCTTTTGGCATGTACGACTGCCCTTTCTCATACGAAATCAACGCTCAAGAATCGTTTAATATGCCAGAAACTTTGTTGCTATTTTTCTGCCTAGCTTATTCCTACTTGTGATAGTCTTGTGGATGTTTAAGTTCCTTCCTCCCTTTTTTTTGGATAATGACAAAAGCGGAGAATTAGCCAATGATTTACTTTGCATTAAATTTGTGATATATTTTCAATTTTGCATTAATGATATATTTGTTACCAATGATATTTTCTACTAATTGCTGCTGAAATGTTGTTGAAATTGTGAAGTATAGGCTCCTTCCTTTAGAAGTAAGGCTTCTTCTTCTTATAACTGTGAGTAAAAACATATAAAGTTTACAGGTATCTTTTGAAATCCTTTATTATTATTTAAATTTTGGAAAATATATCTATTATTATTCGTCATCATTAAAAAAGGGGAGATTGTTAACTCAAGGGTTATGTTTAACGATTTTGACGATAACTTTATAATATTTTAAAATTTAAACTAGATTTATTTCCTTATATAGGCAATGGTATAATTCTTAAAAGGGAACAAAATCATAGGATAATTGCTTCCTTTCTTGCAGGAATCTTCCTCATGAACTTGCCTATTCAGATATGGTTCCATAGCATCCAGAAGTTTTTACGAATTTGAATAATCAACTCTAAAAGCCTTGATAAAATGTTCTTCTTAACGTCTGAATATCGAAGATTTTAGCAGGAAAGATATCGTAGATTAAGTAATGACTAGTTGAGGAAAATGTCTATTTAAGGAAGAGCCACTGCATTTGTAACATACATATGACTTGCAAAATTTCCTAGCAGCATCAATATTCTTGAAAGTCTTATCAAATTCTTTGTGCCTTAAAAAGTGAAATCACTTAATTGAGAGAGAATGTTAAATCCTCCATATACTTCTTGTTGAGAGATTGGTTAAATACTACGAGTGTGGAAGATTGAAGAATCTTGAAAAATATCTACTTATGAGCTTAGAGAGGCTCGTGAAAATTTACTACTTGGATTTTATAATGAAATACTCAAGTTTAATATTTGGGGACTAGACGTAGGCTTTGTTACAAGCAGAACTAGTATAAAATGATTGTGTCATTTTTTTCTCTTCCTAACTTTTGAATTCTCACATTATAAGTTTGTGTTTTGAAGAGGCTCCTTTGATTTTACAGTAGGCTTTTTTTGTTTTTCTATTGCAAGAGATTCCTTTCTTTTTTAAGCATTAACAAATTCCTATCGATTAAAAGGCTTCTTTCATTTTTGAGCGTTAACAAGATCCTATCAATTAATAGGCTCTTTTTATTTTTGATCATAAGTAGGCTCCTATCGATTAGCAAGCTCCTTTCACTTAACAGGATCCTTTTGTTTTTAACATTAACATGATCTTTTTGAAAGTTGATAGGACCTTTCCATTTATAGATTTTTTTAAAGGATATTATCTTTTTTAAGGTATCTTGCATTCTTTTTTATACAATTCACCTCCCTCTTGTGTGTGTTTGCTTTATCACAAGGTTTAAGGGCTTGTAAAGATAGAGTAAAATTCTTTGTGAGTGCTCAAACTTTGTTAAAAAGGCATCAAATAACTTTTCTCTTCCTATCCATATTTTTAATGGTGAAAATTATCATTCATGGGCTATCAAAATGAAATCCTATTTGAAACCATTGAGTTTACGATAGGTTGTAGAAAGTGATTTTAATCATACCCCTCTTCTCGAAAATATCACACTAAATAATATCAAAATTGAAATAAAATTAAAACTAACTCATGGGTTACCTTCAATGCAGCGTTTCTTTACCATTAGTAGCTCGATGTAACTTACATGTTTTCATCATCCAGGGTCTATGATCAATGACTTTCTTCCACCCATTTCTCCATAAAGCAATTTTGTATCCTAAGTAAGCCACTTGTTGTAAAATGATCAAAAGAACATAATTGATTAGATTAATAAAACCAATAAACTCCATCGATGCCTTTTTTAATGATAAACTATTTAAAAAGTAAGGAATAACAAAAGTCCTTGTATCATTGGCTAGCTCGAAAAGTTTGTCTCTGAGGAAGTGGGAACCC
>JANIIA010000192.1:65772563-65785894 GCA_027478495.1 Erythroxylum alaternifolium | reverse complement strand
CGACTTTTGTTCAGTGTTAAGTGATGTGTTTAGTGATGTGACACGCCACCCTCGCGGGGCACGAATTCGGATATCACAGTCGATATCGGATTCGGTGGGGTGTTACAATAAATCACCTAAAGAAGCATAGGGGAAGCTTAAAGAAGAGTTCAAAGGAAACAATTAAACAAAGTTGAATCAAAATTTAAATCTCAAAAGATAATTTAAGAAGCTAAAGATGAGAAATATGAAGGTTTTAAGGAATATGGAAGCAAGCTCATATCCATTGTCAATCAAATCAAATTGCTTGGTGGAAAATTTATTCACTAATAACTAGTAGACAAGATTCTCGTGACTCTTCCCAAAAGGTATGAGTCAAAAATTTTCTCACTTAAAGATTCTAAAGATCTATTAAAAAAAGACCTTTGTAGAGTTACTTAATGCTTTTCAAGCTGTGGACCAAAGAAGATCAATAAAGGATACCAAAATTGAAGAAAAAATTGATGAAGTTTATTTATCCAAGACTTCATCCTCAAAAGGAAAGGCCAATATTCCTCAATGTAGCAATTGTAAAAAGTTTGATCATAAAGAAAAGGATTGTTGGCATAAGGAAAACCTTAATATTAAAAGTGTAAGAGATTTGGCATTTACAAAAGAATTGAAAATTTGAAAGTGAAGAACAAATAACTATGGTGCAAGTGACAAAAGAACTTCTTTTTAAAAGTAGTTGGGAAATGGGCACTATAGAGAAATGTAATCCAAATTTGGTTATGGTGATAAAAAGTGCATCACATTGAAGAGAAGTGCTTCACAAGGTGTGGAGAGAAGTGTTCCATAAAGTTTGAAGCAAAAGGGAGTGTTAATTAAAGTGCTTCAAACTACTATTTAATTATTTCCTATTTTTTAGAAGTTGTGGTTGTAGTGTTTTGTTATTTAAGCATATGTTTATTATTGAACTTTTTTGTTATGTTGTATTTGAGTTAGTGGATTATTCAATTTCCTTAGTTGTTGGAAAACTTTTTGAGATGTTAGTGGTACATATTACCCACTTTCCCTAATTTTTAGCTTATGTTTATCACTAGTTTGTTGCATGGTAAGTCTATATAACTGGGCCATAAGTGCTGTTTAATGAGCAAAATGCAATCTGCAACTTTTTAATTTCCCATAAGAATATCGAATTGTCTATAAAGCAAAATAAGGATCCAATTTTTTTCTTTGCTCTTATCTATTATTTTCTTTTCTCTTTTAATTTATATTTCTTAGTGTTCATCAATCAAAGCACCGTTAGTTATAAATATATCATCAATATCTTTATTTCCTTTTCTCTTTTGACTAGTTTCATTAAAATGTTATTGTATTTTTAATTTAAACATCTTATGGAACTTTTTTGGGTCAAGAAATTTGGACATGTACTATAATAATTTAAAAACCACTTATTCTTTTTAACATCTTAATTCTCAAACTTGTGGGGAAAAAAAGATTGGTAGACTTTCATTTTAGACTTCTTAAAATTTCATATTCTACTTATCCTGTACTCTTTTAATTATCATGGCTTTGATTCTTCTTTCTCTTCTATATTCTAGTTTAACTTATCTGGTTCACCAATTTACAATTTAATTAAAAAAGCCTAAAATTGACCCTTTCTTTTCACTTTATATCCAAACTAAGTTGAGGGATGATTATAAATTGAACCAATCCGACAGTTATGAATTAACCCAATCTAACCATTTTATCTAGTTTTTTTTAATTTTCTAAACCTTGGTTATTTTTATTAAATTCACATATTATAATGTGTGTTTTTGTTAATAAAGGAAAGAGCGCAAAAATAAATGATAAAGAGAATTGAACTTTTTAATGCTAAGGAAATTTAACATAATTTTTACAAGAAAGTGCTCCATTTATAAACCAAAGACCAATGGATAACTGTATGAAATTAGGAATTACAATGACTACTTACTAAAATTAAGAACTACAGCCATTACCTACTACAAGCCAGGTAAAATTAAAACCATTAAGTTCCAAATTCCTATTGACATGAACAACTAAAACATCAAGCAACTATTTCTAACAAGTCATCCTTTAAATTAAAAATTTTCAAATATCCAATTTAACTAAGACTCATTAAGTGCAAAAGCACTAAGCAAATTTCTTAGTTTCTAAAACATTGACAATTTTAATGGCTTGGTCATTATGTATGCAATCTGATCTTTACTTTTGCAATAAAAAAGATCAATTATCATATACTTCATGAGGTCTCTTACAAAGTGAAACTTCACATCTATCTGCTTACTCTTTCCATGTAAAGCATGATTTTTATAGAGTCTAATAGCATAACTGTAGTAACAATAAATTACAATAGCCCTTGCTTGAAATGTAATTATTCAAGGATTTTCTTTAACCAAATTTCTTGACAGGCATAAGCTATTGTAACTACAAACTTTGCTTCAGTTGTTGATAAAGTAATAATCGTTTATTTGTCAAAAACCATAAATAGCTCCTAAATTAAACAGGAAAACATAACCAGATGTGCACTTTCTATCATCAAAATATCCTGTATAATCGTTGTATATAAAGCTAACCAAATATGAATTTTCACCTCCCTTATAAAATAAAACACAAGTCACAATCCTTTGCAAGTAGTGAAAATTTCTTTTTGTAGTAACAAGATGCATCTCCCTTGGACTTTCCACGAATATGCTGGTAAGATTTATTGTATGCATAATATCAAGCCTAGTCTCCATTAAATACATCAAGCTTCCTACAATTTGTTTATAAAGGGTGTTATAAACCCTTCTTGCTTTAGGATCCTTAATAAGCTTTATGCCAACCTTAACTAGTGTGCTAACCAAATTACAATTCTTCATTTGGAACTTGTCTAAAATATGCTGAACATACTTCTTTTGGAAAATAAAGATTCCAAATGGAAATTGTACCACTTTATCACTAAGAAAATAATGCATCCTTCTAAGATCAAAATGTCAAAGTCAAGATCATAAATTGCTTTAATTTTTCAGTCATAACAGTATCATTTCTAGTGTAAATTAAATTATTAACAAGCAAAAAAAAGCATCTTTCCCCCTTTTCCTATCTTAACAAAGATTATGTATTCATATGGATATTTTTGAAAACCTTCTTTCAAAAAATAGGCTTCAATACAACTATACCAAGTGTGTAGAGCTTGTTTTAATATATAGAATGGCTTTTTGAGTTTACGCACCTTACTTTCACTTTCAAGCTTCAGTAGGAGGTTGATAGACAAATACATGTTCTTAAAGCTCACTAATGCAATTATGTCGATTTCACGTCTAATTGGAAGATCAACGATGATTGTTGCATTATTAATGCAATCACTAACCTGATCATAACTTTTCCTACAATTGGAGCAAAGAATTCTCTATAATTTACCCCTAAACTCATGTTTATAGCCTTTGGCTACTAAGCGTGCCTTATATTCATCAACTTCTCCGTTCTCTTTTAATTTTTCCTTATACACCCACTTAACACCAATTTTTTGAGCCCTTCTAAAAGATCAGTTAACTCTCATAGGTTGTTTCTTTCAATTGTTGAAATTTCCTCATCTACTACCTTCTGCCATTTTGTTTCTTTGATAGCTGCTTCAAAAGTGATAGGATCACAATATGAAAATAAAGCAAAATGTGTAAGTGGATCCTCAAATTGGTCATTTCCAATTACGTTATAATCATTCATCCACACATATCTTCTTTTTAACACGTTAAGGTCACTCCTTTTCTTGTGTGGCTACAAGAACTGGTTGTTTTTCATTATTTTTTATTATTGATTTTCGTCTTCATTATCTCCATCAAAATTGACAAGAATTCATTATCAAACAATATCATTGTTCCACTTCAAAATTTTCTCTTCATCAAAGAAAACATCTTGACTAATAATGATTTTCTTAGCATTAGGGTTATATAGCTTATAGGTTTTTGATTGATCACTAACACCAAGAAATATGCATTTTTATCCTCTATCATCTAACTTTATCCTCTTTTGATCTAGAAATATAGGCATAAGCTACACACTTAAAAATTCTAAAATGATCTATACCAATTTTTCATCCGCTTCATGCTCCCTTAAGTGTCATATTTTGAAGCAAAAGTGTGGGACTTCTATTCAAAATATGAATGATGTAATTTACTACATCAGGCTACAATGTTTTTATAATGCCACTCCTTATCAAAAGGCTTCACACCATATTCAAAATAGGGCAATTTTTTGCTCACATACTCCATTTTGTTGAAGCATGTAGGTTGTTGTAAGTTACCCTTAATACTATGATTCATAAAATTTTAAAAACCCTTAAGAGTTATATGCTCCATCATAATCTGCATGAAGAATATTAATTGAGCTACATATTTGTTTTTCAACTAACGATTTATAACTTTTGAAAGCTTCTGAAATTTTCCTGCAAAAAATTATACCTAAGTTATTTTTGACTAAAATCATCAACCCATTCTCTTGTAGTTGTCTCACGCTTAGTAAATTATACAGCAATTATGGAACAAAAAGGACATTAGAAATATTGTAAGTGGAATTTTCTGTGGTATGGATAGTGACTCTTCCTTTTCCCATGACCGATAGTATAGAGTTGTTTTCAAACTTGACAGTGTTACAAAAAGATTATATTCATCTATTTCAGAGATGTTTTCTTATCTCCATACATATGATTGTTGTAGCCAAAATCTAAATACCACATATTTAGTTGAGTTTCTTCATTCTTATAAGACATCATAGAAGAGATACTTCTTCTTCTTCTTTTTCTACAAAGTTTGTTCTTTCTCTATTTTGCCTATTCAAAATACCTTGATATTTTGATCACTAATGGCCATACCATTTTTGACTTGTCTAATAACTTTGGTCTATAAATTGTTTTCTGATGGACTCCTCATCCATTTCCTCTTCCTTGAGATAAATTTCTTGGTGCATGTGGTATTGTGACTAGTTCTCACGATCACTACTTCCTTTTCCTTTATCTCTACCTTTGCCTCCTCATTTATCTCCTTTTGGTGTTGATTTATTTTTTATTAAGGCTTGAGGATTTCAATGCTTTAGTCCTTTTTCTCTTATTGGTTAATCTTTTGTTCATGAATCATCAAAGAGCTCTGTAACTCATCAATTGAAAAGTTTTAATATCTTTTGATTCCTTTATAGAATATATAACTAAATTAAATTTTGACGTCATTTATTTGAAAATCTTTTCATTGATGGTTTCGTCCTCCATTTTCTCTCCATGGATCCTCATCTTGTTGGTGATCATCATTATTCTTGCAGAAAACTCTATAACTGACTCACCTTATTTCATCTGCAAAGTCTCAAACTCAATTCTTGGACCTTGAAATTGTACCCATTTTGCTTTTGCATTCCTTTGATACTTTTTCTTTATGGAATCCCATACTAAGAATTGTCTATGGGTTTCTCAATCAATGGATTGAAAAAGATAATTCTTAGCCTTAATGTCCTTCACATTTAATGCTTCCAACTCAACTTTTTGTGTCTCTAATAGTGTTGCACTAGCTACTAGCTTTAATACTCCAAATCTAATAACCTATTAGTACTTTTTGAACCTTAAGAAGTTGTTCATCGATATGCTCTAATGATCATACTGACCATTAAAGCGAGGAATAGTTGGTTAAACAAAATTCTCTCTTGCCATTGTTTTGTTATTACAGAAGAAAAATAAATTAAGGTACTACTACATCACTCTTCTAACCATCTTTGATACGATTAATAAAGGTAAGAAAGCAAAAAAAGATAGAGAGAACTTATCTTTTTTATTAGTAAGGAAATCTGACATAATTTTTACAAGAAAGTGCTATATTTATAAAGTCAAAACAAATGGATAAATGATTGAAATCAAAAACTGAAGCTGCCAACTCTTGAAATTAAGAAATGCAACCATTACCTCCTAAAATTAGGAGCTACAATCACTACCTCGTACAGACCAGGTAAAATTGAAACCACTAAGTATCAGAATTCTCCTAACTCGGACAATTTAAAAATTAAGCAACTATTTCTAACAGTTTTAAGTTGTAAATTACATTTAAAAAGAGACATATATAGACTAGGACCTCAATGCTTAACACTTATTATTCAAGATAGTAATTCTAACCTATTATTATATTATCTTATAAAGTAATATTTTTATCATTTTATATTATTTATGATTACCAACTATCAACTACAGTCGCTCGTAGATATCTTTTTTTTGTTTCTTTATTTCACTTTTAAGATAAAAAGATTTCTTTTCTTTTTGTAATATTGTGTTTGATCTTTAACATTTGAATTTACCATTTTTTTGTCAATAAATGGGGCCAAGTTAATACCTATTTTTCTTTTCCTTTTCTTCACCATATGCAATAAACATTAATCATAAGTGTCAAAAATATTTGACAACATAGCTTTAGCATTCCAAATCCTCCTTTATTTTCTTATTGTAATAAATAACGTTTATTGGACTAATCCCAATAATACACTTTTAACAACAATAATAGCAACAACGCTTTATTATAAATCTTACTGAGACACAGGGTCAGGGAAAATTTAGTAGTACGTAGTCTTACCTTTAACTATTAGAGAGATTGTTTTTGATAGATTCACAGAAAAGAAAGAAAAAATATTGAAAAAGATTTAAGGAGGAGAAAAAAATAAACAAATATGTAAATAAATAATTGCATAAATAAATAAAAAAATAAAAGTAAAAAATAAATTTAAAATTTAAAACTAAAATAAATATTAAATTGAGTATATAAAAACAGAAAAAAAAAAACCAAATAAATAAAAAAATGTGCAATTTAAAAAAATATAAAACTAAACTAAAGGTCAAATACTATTAACAAAGATATTCAAGGTAATTACAAGATATAAGAAACGAAGAAAAAGGAAGAAAAAAGTTTAAAAGGTATATGAAAAAAAAACCGAGCTCTATATAAATAGAAATGATTCATTTATGCAAGCCCTTCCACTGGTATCCTAGTTGGCCAAAGGTTTTTTTAAAGTTATATTATATATTATTACCTCCCAATAAGCTTTTAAACAATAATAAATTTAACGCAAATTAATTTTAAATTAAGGATACAAAAAGTTGAAACTATAACATGAGTGGTGATTGCACTAAGACATTTGGTTTTTAATTTTGCGGGAATTTGAACTTGAGCCATTCAAGTTTGACTATAAGGCTTTATACTATTACATTATATTCCATTTGCTTGTTTTGCCAAAAAATTATTTGTTCTTATGCAACCTAACGAACTATGTATTAACCCAAGAGTTTACATTGAGTACAAGAAAATTTACAAAATAAATTTAAAGGATTAAATACATCAAAATTTTTAATAGTTCAACATTTTTAAAAAATTAAATATTATAAAAATAGTTTAGGATTTCATCACATGAGTCATGTAGATTAATAAAAATGCTAACTAAATTGAAATGGCACTTAAAATCAAGGATAACGTTATAAGTATAATGTTATCTTGTTTTCAAAAAACAAAAAAGTATAATGTTATCTTCTGGAGGCCATGAAACGTCAAAACCAATTTATTTACACTGGGGTGGCGTTGGAGCAAATTACGGTTATATTTTGGGAAGGACATGTGGGTTGGGCAGCTTTTGCGTGAATAAAGCTTCAAAAGTGTGTTAGTGGGACAATGATAATGTGCCTATGGTACAGCTTACGTACTGTAAATCCCTTGTCTAATCAACCTTTTTGCGACAGTCAATCTTTTGGAAGATGGCCTAGTCGAATCATTTGTACTTTAAAAATCGTAACTTCTTAGTTTCGGCTGCGAGCTTAAACTGATAAGAAGGCCTAGGCCAGGCCCATTCATCATAACCATTACATGCTCATCAAAGAACAGGAATGGGCTTACGTTAGTCTGTAGTGAAAGAGGCTTTCAATTCAGATAAACCATTACAGCCTATGGGTTTCAGTATCAGATTCAGAGGTCCCAGGGGAACGTATGTTTTATAGCTGCTTCTTACATTTGAATAGTAGGATCGTAATCCCATGTCAGATTGACGGAGACATGTTGAAGCATATTCAACCAAAATGGGATTACAAGTTACGACATTGATCAGCAAGTGGAAAATCAGCAATCAATCATTTTCATCACAAGTTGACGTGCGAATGCATGCTAAAAAATAAGCCGTATGTTAGTTTTCAAATGCCATACTTACTATATAACTAAAAAAAATTTTAATTAAAAGCTTGGCGCTTTCAATTACCTCGTCAATCCCAAATCATCCGCACAAGACACGAGACCATAAATTTATTGGTGGGCAACCAAGTGATAGCTCCATTTACAAAGAAGAAAATTAGTAACTATGCATGAGTCATGCCTCGATAGAAAGCTTCTATAATTGGTTGCAAGTTGCAAGCACCCTAATTTGATAAAATATTATCTGGGCATTATCAACTTGGGGGCCACTTGACTTGTTCTTTGGTTGGTTTTCATTCTTGAGTTGTTCTCTTCTATGTATTTCCTTGTTCTCTTGTCTCCTGCTGGACAATAATAGGCATCAATGTATTTCATTGATCTTGACGTAAGAACCAGAAGTGCAAAGGACTTTCAAGGAACATTTTCTGTGGACATACATATCAAAGCTACAGAGATGTCCTATTGTATAACCATTATTGTTGAGTTCAATTTTGGACAATGACCTCCTAACTAGGGATCTCCATATCCATTTACACTTGTGCGTTTTCGTGTCTGTGTATGTTCCGGAATGTGCCTGCTACAGGAACTGGACTGGTACAATGTGATTTTTTTTTTATAGGGAAGATTAGGAAGAAACAGAATGAATTGACAGAAAAATAAAGAATAAAAGTCGATATTTTGATTCCATAATTTAAAATTACTTCAAAAAAATTTCAATTCCTTTATGCATTTACTTTAAACAACCAAAAGGAAGTTCGCAAAACAACTATTGGAATTTTGCAAAGAATAAAGTTAAAAATTGGTTAAAGAGAGAATATTTACAATATATATATATATATATACATTCTACCATTTGTTTAACAAATACAACCATGATTAGTCAAAAAGCTCTGGATCTAAATTGTCAATTTTCCACTAAAAAAACATAACAAAATATTTCTAAGGCTACAACACATGTAACAACAAATTTCTATCAATATCATCGCTCCTTCGTAACACTTTAGTTGCAATACACCAAGTTTTCTTCTCAATGCTTCAAACCCTAACTTCTAAAATAACCTAGTAAGAATGTATGCTCGTTGATCCTCAGACTCGTAATTAAAAATCTGAATTTCTCCTTCCCTTTCAAGTCTATGATAAAATGGTATTTAAATTTAGGTTATTTGTAAAAAAATCCTAAATTTTATTTAAATTTGTAATACTAATCCAAATTTAAAAAGTGACGTTAAAATGTGCCAGTTTTCACAAATTAATGTTTTTATTATGTGAATGCTAAGTAGGATAATAGCCACATAATTTGTATGTGGCACTGTTATCCTAATTTATATTATTTTATTTTATTAAATAATAAATATCATATGTGGCATTATTGTCCTACATAATAGCCATATAGCAAAAGCATTAATTTGATGTGAGGCACCACATCAATGATGTGAACATATAATTGAAACATTTTAGCGTCATTTTTAAAGTTCATATTAATATTGCAACAAGTTTGAAATCTTTTTACGATTAATCATTATTTTTAATATACTTTGTGTTTCCATAAAACAAGATTTTTAACAATAGCAATAATATTTTTGCTGCCACAAAAGACATTAGCTGTACATGTTTTCTCAAGTTTTAAATCTATTAGTACTTTCTTAAGCTAAATGGCTTAATTAACAACTGAGGTAGTAGTTATATAATTTACTTTAATAGTAGATTATGTTGCAATGTCCCAATTTTTTTCAGCTTCAACTCACAACACCATAGCAACTTGTAAGCCTATGCAATTATTGCCATTAAATCTTAGTAAATTAATCTCATAACTTCTCCTATGGAAAACATAATAACTATTGTCTCTTTTACATATCTCAACTCTCTCTTTGCAATCCTTCACTTAGGAATCACATATGCTTTGCCAAAATATTGGTAACATGCATAATTTTAGATCTAGTTGCACACAAATATAATGGACTTCCAATTAGATTCTAGTATACAATTGCATCCACTTTTATTATATTATCTTCTATCCTAAGCTTCTCATTATGCATAGAAAGAGTTGATATAGACGTGCATTTTTTGTGTTTTATTTATTTAACAATTTACTTGTATATCTTTTTTGACAAATAAAAAAACTACGAGTTGATCTTGTGATTAATTTCCAAATTAAGAAAATATGTTAAATTTCCTAATTTATCATTTTGAAAAACTTTTTAAAAATTATTTCCTACTTAATTTGAGCTACAAGATCAAAGCTACTCCTTATGATCAAAAGGTCATTGACATACAATAAAACAAACATTATATTATTGTTAATTTTTTAATATATAAAGAGTAACTTCATTAAACCTTTTTACAAATCTTAATTTCCATAATTATGCATATTTTTCAAATCTTAACTTCCATAATTATGCATATAATCTAATATACTAAGTTTTTTTAATTTGCTTCAGTCTATGTAAGATCGTTTTTTGGTCAAATAAACTTTGTTTTCTTTATTCTTTTATATGAAAATTTTATATGTTGAATAAAATTTTTCTTTAATAAGTGACCATTTAAAAAAGTTGATATACTATCCAATTGATACATATTCCATCTCATTTGAGCATTATTTCTGATCAATAACTTGATTGTATTAAATCTTATAATTGGAGAAAATGTTTCATTAATATTCAATCCTTATTATTGAAAATATTTTTAATAACTAGTTTGAATTTGAATTTAGGTTTAGCATAATCCTAGTTAATTTTTAACTTGAATACCCTGTTAACACCAATAACTCCTCTTATTGATGATTTTTCAATCAAATCTTGCGTAGCATTCTTTTGAATCATCTTATTCTCCTCTTTCACTGCTTCTTCTAATTTTGGTATGTTAGTTGTTTTTCAAAAAAATTGTGGGTATTAAGAACATGCAAATTACTTCATAGATGCTTTGTAGACTTACTTCTTCTTATTACTCTTTATTTATCATTAGAATCAATATTATCTTTTTCTCTAATAGGGAAATGCAACGTCTATTTCTATAAATTTCCTATTTCCTATTTACATAAGTTTCTTATTTTCATAAATGTCCTATTTTCATAAGTTTCCTACTTGTTTTGGTTTCCTATTTCTATAAGTTTCTTAGTTGTTTTCAATTTTTATTTTCTTTATGATTAGGATTACTTTATCAAGCCTATAAATAGACCTCCCAAATATTATATTAGACATCTATCAATAATACTCACATATTCAGTTATCTTTAAGCTTTTTTCACAATTGAATTCTCATGTTTCTTCAAACTAAGTGTGTTGCATAGTTTTTTCTTCATTTCTCGTTGCGTGATTTGGTATCAGAGTTGGTTGAATCACCGTGTTTATGGCTATGATGTAACAAAAACATAAATCCACTATAGATACCCTAGTTCGGAGGAGCAGGGGGAGGCATTGAGGGAGATGGAGAATCAAATTATCCAGCAATTAGAGAATAGTTTGGAGGCTCATTTCGATGAAATCCTAGAGTGGCTAGGTGCCTTTGACCCCTTTGCCAATAAAGATGGGGACGATGATGGAGATCGTGTTAAGAAAGAATGAGTAATAAGGCACTCCATTTAGAGACCCATTCCTACTCGATATTAGAGGTAGCCTACTTACAACAGTTAATCAGAGTCAGATGAGGAGTTTTAATTTGATAGACCACATAATCAACGAGTTCTTGACGACAGTTTCAAGTTTTGGGTAGATATTCCTGTCTTCAATAGAGACTTTATAATTGAATGAGTTCTTAATTAGATTGTAGACGGTGAGTAATTCTTTTATTATCATGAGATCCTTGAACACTACAAGAAAATGGGTGTTTAGGGATGTAAATTATCGATGGAATGTAACGTTTTGTTGTCGGCAAGTGAATTTGTTGATTGAAATTACCGATTGTATGAGTCGTCGAAGAAATGACCATCAATAATCTTTAGCAATGGAATATAAATATTCTGTTAGTAATCTACCGACGAACAATTTTTTTCGTCGCTAAATATAGCGATAGAATTTTTAAGTCTATTAAAAACTTTACTGACAGAATATTGCTATTATGTCAGTAAATATTATCGACAGACAAAGCATTGAAAAATTTTCAGAACATTTAGCGACAGTAACTTGTGTCTCGTTGGTAAATTTAGCAACGACATTATATGTGCGTCGATAAATTTAGCGACAATCAAGTTGTTAAAGTTTCATTGGAAAATTTAGTAAAAGTAAGTTTTGCCACAAGTAAATTATTTACCGACAAAATGTCCTTATTCTGTCAGTAAATTTAATACTAAATTTGCTGACGGATATGATAATTCCATCGGTAAATGCACCGATATTGTTTTTTATTTTCATACATGTAAGTTCTAAATTTAATTTTAATTGGTAATCTTATTATTGATATTTAATTTCTACAGCTATCTGGTGATAATATATTGAATTTTTCTACATTTAATTTATCTAAATAGTAAGTTGAATGATAATATAAAGTAAAAATTAGCTTAATTGATAATAAAAATTATTATCTACAACAATAAATATGTAATTCATACAAAATGACTTGAGAGTAGAAAATTTAAGCTATGCAGTTGGTGAAGGGGATGGTCTTACTGTTGCGATGAGAAGCTGCCCCTCCCCTTCAACTCATCCATCTCATTACAAAGCTGGACTATGTACTTTATCGACTGTTGCAACTGAGTTACTAGCATCTATACTATGCTCTCAAGCTGAATGACTCTCTCATTAGATGTTGACCGCCTACTAGATGCAACTGTACTACATGTGGCGGATTGCGAATATTATGTGTTCACAAATGAACCTAAGCTGAAGATCTTTTCATAAAGGTCCCTAGCACCCATTACATCGAGATATGCCTAATTCTTATCAACAATTTCAGAGTGCTGAGACTATCATTGAATGCTTTCTTGTATTTGGTCCTATCAGGAGGCAATGTTTATGTTAATAAGTGATAATCATTCAGAATTAATATTAAAGTATAAATTTCACATATATTAAGTTCTCTACATCAGGTGTTGACGAAGGTCACACCATCATACTTCTTAGTATGGGTGTATAAAAAGAGCTGAAGAGGTATAGCTGTAACATCCTGTTTCCGTATAACGGGTCGGACCAAGGAAACGGGTATATGAGAGATCAATCAGAGAAATTAGGAAAACACATCTCAT
>JANIIA010000192.1:65706117-65717726 GCA_027478495.1 Erythroxylum alaternifolium | reverse complement strand
CGCCACCCTCGCGGGGCACAGATTCGGATATCACTGTCGATATCGGGTTCGGGTTCGGTGGGAGTGGGGTGTTACAGATGTTATAGACACTATAAGTGGCTAATTCATTTTTAGGGATTACTCATAGTGTCTAATTCATTTTTAGGGATTACTTTTGAACTATCTTGTTAAACTCTTATTTTATTGATTTGAATGATAGATGTCTTTGATGAATGTTGATTATATACATATACCTTATAATAAATTGATAGATTGAGTTGGGTAATTTTTGTAGGGTTGTACAATGAGAATTGGCAACCTATAGACATACATTCATCAAGTTAATTGATTAATTAAAAAAGAGATCTTGGCTAATTTAATTGATCACCCATAGGATAACTTAATAACTAGTTAAATTGGTGGAGTGATTTGGTATATTGATAGATTGCTTAATCAACTTTATTTAATTTGATTAGGGACAATTAATTACACCTTGAGAGAAGGTAGTCAATACATTTGGACATCTTAGTTAAGACACAATTCAATTAATAAAATAGGATGGAGATAAGATAGAGAGAAAGCGGTCTCTAGTTGTTAAAACCTTGAATTTCAATTTTCTACATTTTGGTGTCATCAATTGTTCATTGTTAGTCATTTAATTTTAATTTAATTTTCTAGATTATTTCCATTAAACAATTTCATTTCTTAAACTAAGATTAATCTAAATTAAGTGGTGCGTAAGAATCAATCCTCGTGGGATCTATATTTGCCTTTTAACTACAAGTCACGACCCGTATATTTGCAATTTTTTAGCACAAAATTAGTAGACTATTTTGCAATCAACAGATCTTAAGATTTATGGGATTTGGTCGAGGATGGCTTTGCAGACCTACACACAGATATACAACAATTAAAGGAAAATAAGAAGCGTGATGTAAAAGCTCTCTTTTTTCTTCAACAAGCAGTGCATGACATCGTTTTCTCCAGAATTGCATTAGCAGTGAATTTTAAAGAGGCATGGAAAATTTTGAAGACTAAGTTTTAGGGCTCCGACAAGGTATTCTCTGTGAAACTCTAATCTCTTCTTCATGAGTTTGAGAATTTTCGAATGCAAGAAAGTGAGTTTGTACAGGAGGACTCACTTTCCTAAAGCTAGTTCTGTAGTTAATATAAGACGTCTTATGGGGATAAATTATTGATGAAATAGTAGTTGCAAAAATTATGAGAACTCTTACTCCTCGATTTAATTTTATTGTTATTACAATTGAGGAGGCTTATAATATGTCTTAATATTCTTTTCATGAACTAATGAGTTCTTTGTAAGCTTATAATGATAGGATGAATCAGTTCCAAAACAAGCTTAAAAAATAAGAATTTCAAGTGAAGGGGAGTCTTCTAAAGCCTCAAATTCCAATAGTAGAGGAAGCAGTAGAGGAGGATTTCATGGAAGAGGCAGAAGAGAGATCGTGAGGCCGCGGTTGGTCTGATTAATAAAAGCAATCAAAATTTCAAAGAAGTTCAATTTAGTTCCATCATTAATAAATTTAAACATAAGGAAGTAGACTATTAGGCAAAGCAGAGAGATTAGTAAAAGTAAGCTGGCTTTATAAAGACAGAAAAGGCAGAAACATTGTTTATGGCACAATCTTATGACATTGACATTACTTTTGATGATATTTGGTTTATTAATAGTGGGTGTTCCAGTTATATGACAGGTTCTCGATCATTTTTCAAATAACTAGATTTATCATAAAAATCCAATGTTCGACTTGAAGATAACATAATACTTTGAAAGTGAAGGTAAAGATATTGTTGTTATTTGTGTTAACCATAGTAAAATGAAACTAATCCATAATGTTTCATATGTGCCTAATCTGAATCAAAATCTGTTGATTGTGGGTCAATTAATGGAGACTGGATTGAGAATTATTTTTGATGATGATTTTTGTGTTATACATGATAAAAAGTCTGGTCCAAGCTTTGTTAAAATCAGGATGACTAAAAACAAAATGTTCCCACTTGATGTTTCTTATATTGAGGAGAATGCCTTTATTGCTAAAGGAATTAGTGATTCTGATTTATGGCATTACCATTATGGTCATTTGCATCTTAAAAGGTTTAAATTATTGCATGAGAAAGATATGGTCCTTAGGTTGCCAAACATTGATGCTATTGAATTTTGTGAAGGTTGTGTTTTTGGAAAACAAAGTAAGGAAACATTTTTTGTAGGGAAATCTTAGAGAGCTTTTCAATGTCTTGAACTAGTGCATGTATATTTGTGTAGGCTAATGAATACTTAGTCTTTAAAAGGAAGCCATTATTTTTTGTTGTATACTGATGATTATAGCAAAATGAGATTGAAATATGAGGTGTTTGAAAATTTTAAGAAATTTAAAGCTTTAGTAGAGAAGCAAAGTGATTGTTACATAAAGGCGTTGTGTATAGATAAAGGACGTGATTTTTTTTCTAATGAATTTGCCACTTTTTGTGAAGCCAATGGTATTCAAAGGGAGCTCACTTCACCATATACATCTGAGCAAAACGACATTGCTGAACGAAAGAACCAAACTATAGTGGAAATGCTTACAAGTATGATGAAGGAAAGAGAGCTTCCAAATTAGTTTTGGACAGAAGTAGTGGCAACAATAGCGTATCTACTTAATTTTTCACCCAACAAAGTAGTATCAAACATTACACCATATCAAACATAGAGAGGTGTGAAGCCTCGAGCAACCCACTTGAAAGTTTTTGGTTGTATAGCCTATGCTGTGGTCAAATCAACTTGTTAAAAACTTAATGAAAAGTCTAAAAAATGTATCTTTGTGGCTATAGTGTGCGATCCAAAGCTTATAGGCTATATAATCCAATTAGTGGCAAGATATTCATTAGTAGAGATATTATATTTAATGAAGAAGCTAAGTAGAACTGGAGTAGCAAAGAAGATGGAAAATATGTTCCCTTTTCAATTGGTGTTGATGCAGCAACTTCAGAACCAGAACCCGCAGGTTTAGTGTTGTCCTCACCTGGTGGTAGTAGCTCACAAACTCCCCATTCTTCACCATATAGTGTAGATAGAATTACTTCTTCACCAGAAAGTTCACCCTCCAGCTCTTCAAATGAAACACCTCATTGAAAGTTACGATCTTTGAGAGAAATTTATGATTTTTGTAACTTTTCTCTCTTTGTTTCAGATCTTATATTTTATGAAGATGCTAAAAAAGAGTAAGTATGGCAAAATGCAATGATTGAAGAGATGAATTGCATCAAGAAGAATGATATTTAAGAGTTAGTTCATCTTCTACAAGGTAAGAATGCAATTGGGCTTAAGTGAGTACACAGAACAAAGTATAATGCTGATGGAAGTGTACAGAAGCACAAGGTGTGATTAGCGGCTAAAGGCCATGCTTAGCAACATGGTATTGATTTTGATGAAACATTCTATCATGTAGATTGCTTTAAAACGATGAGAACCTTTATAGCTTTAACTTCCTAACTTAAATGGCTTGTATTTCAATTTGATGTTAAATAAACCTTTTTGAATGGTGAATTGAAAGAGGAAGTACTTGTTTCTCAAACATAAGTCTTTGTTGTTAATGGTGGGGAAAGCAAATTCTATAGGTTAAATAAAAGGCTTTATAGGTGGGGAAAGCAAATTCTATAGGTTAAACAAAAGGCTTTATATGGTTTTAAACAAGCCCCATATGCATAGTACCATAAAATTGACTCCTATTTTCATGAAAAATGGTTTATAATATAATGAGCCTACCTTTTATTTGAAACAACATGGTGATAGTGATCTTTTGGTGGTTTTCCTTTATGTTGATGATATGATATAAATGGGGTCTTGTGAATCAATTCCTACTGATTTTAAGT
Organism: Erythroxylum alaternifolium; assembly: GCA_027478495.1. Lineage (NCBI taxonomy): Eukaryota > Viridiplantae > Streptophyta > Magnoliopsida > Malpighiales > Erythroxylaceae > Erythroxylum > Erythroxylum alaternifolium. The sequence goes on along the minus strand of JANIIA010000192.1, from coordinate 65,713,874 downwards.
CCAGTATGATACAAAAATTTGAGATGTCAAATGTCACGACCCGAAACTACATCGAGCACATGACAATTGTCATATACCCGGGCTAAGGATACTCACGGTACCCTTAACTTGACTATGCAACGCTAAATGAATATCTTTTAAAACATTTAGACATCACAACAGCTATATTTTGAAAACCCCAAAACTCAATTAAAACTCTTGTAAATTAGTTTTAACGCACTTCTATATTCACTTTAAAACTCTACCGCAAATTCTGGACTTTTAAATCTACTCAAGAGCAATCTCAATGACAATACAAAAGGTTCATACATAAGGTCATTTACAAACCATAAGATAGTCAAGAGTTAATTTACAAAATTGTAAAGCATATCAACATAATTATGAGACACTATACAACAAAAGTACAAAACAAAGATTATCCATATGTAGTAATGCCCCAAAAATTTCAAAAGACCACACGAACCACTCATAGCTTCATACTTACCAAATGAAGTTGCATGGTGGGAAAGCAGAGGAGGTGAGTACACTATGTACTCAGTGAGTAGAAAAAAATATATCACAAATAAAACCCAGTACATACCAAAACGGTCTAAATAACCTAAGGATGATTTATGCATCTAATATGCATATAACCACCTATGAAGAGAACATACATGAAATAGAAACACATAAGCCTAGTCTATAACTCATCCCATACTGGTTAGGAACCACATAATCCTAGCTTATTAATCACTCATTCAGTGACTATAAGTTCCAGTTCCAGCACACAAGAGTAGAAAAGCATCACACGTGAAATCAAATCTCATCAGGAAGCCAAATCTTAGAATAGGCCAAAATATTTATATGTGTTGCCACTAGTCGGCCAAACTAGTGTGTACACCCACCGATCTTGGTGTTGGCTTGACTTTCATCTGTGGTGAGTACAGATTATGGTCAACAAGAGCGTCATGACCTTAGGTGATGACCTCGTCAATGACCAAACCACTAGGTGTGCAATCACCTGTAATTCTTGTAAAAAGGTGTCGTTACGAGGACTCAACTTTTATGTGCTAGCATTAAAGGGTACGAGGGTTGCTTAATCTGTTATTTCTAGCACACGAATGGCCAATCGTTAGCTCACTAATTACAAAAAAAATCATATACAAATATTTAGTACTAAAATCAAGTAAGGTACCAGGTCTTATTTATTTGTCCAATCGATAAAATGGAACCTTACCATGGCTCTAAGCCAAAAGAGAATACGCACATATAGAATACTTGCCTACTTATGCATATGTAAAGTTCCAAAACATTATTTCATGCAGTGAAAGTCATCTTTTGCACTCCAAGTGCAAAGTTATTCAAAAGAATGTCATTTATTAAATATATAAGTATACTAGCATTTATTTGAGATTCAATTCTACTATACATTACCTAGTTTCAAAATTCACATACAAGTCATTATGTTATCTTGGGTTGTCCTAGTCTCATTTGAGAGATATGTTTTTCCCAACTCACCTCAAAAGAAGGTATATACTCCCTTGACTTTAACAATCCTCGGCACGACCTCCTTGATCCATAACTCCTAAACCTTTATATATACAATATGCAATGTATTTACTACTCAAACATGTATCTTATATTTACACACCATCACATAAGTGTATAAAACACAATATCACTATTTTTAAGCTATAGGATTCGGCCATTAAGCTTCTCATATGGTTACTTCCCTTATTATTCGCATACGCTTTCTTTTGCATTTTCCAAGGCATTTAATGCCTTTGATCTAATATTTACACATTTAAAAGCATAATTAAGCACATTTTTATCCAAGAACATTAGGTCACTATTCATCATTCTAAGTAAATATTCAAGTTTACTCTAAGTAATCATGAAAACCTCTTTCTAATGCACACCATTACAATCCTTAAATCCTAAGCCAAGTTCATTTAGGCATTTTATCAAACACCTAATGTGCATGACTTTCATGTCATATTTTCAAGACTTTATCATAGTAATTCATGCTCCTAGCTTGTTATATAACAAGAACTTCCCAATAATAACACATTTCACCACTCCATTAAATCCAATTCCCTTCATTTAAATCATCAATTATAAAAGATATTCAAAATTTTACAAACTTTCACCAAAGAGGGGGTATCTCAGTTTTGGCTTAAGGAGACTTCTCTATGACTCATTTCATTCATCTAAACCATATTTCATGCATATTCAAGCATGGAGAACAACATATCTTAGCACCAAACTCAAAATCATAATGTAAAGAGAGATGAGACAAAATTTACCTGAACTTTCCTTTAATGATATCTTAGAATCCTTGGAGAATTTCTCAAATCTAACGATAGATTTGAGTTCCTTGCTCCCAGATTAACTTAAAACACCTTGGTTGGGGTTAGAGAATCAAAAACTTGGTGAAGATTAAGTGATGGCCGAAACTTCCTGTTCTCCTCCTCTCTTCTTTCTTCTCCTTTCTTTTAATTAAAAGAAAGTGTTTTAATGCCAAATAATGGTGTGCACGACCACACAAAAGAAGAAGGGTCTAGAAATTTGACTCTTCTTTAATCAAACATGGTGAATTTACCTTTTTGCCCTTAATTTATGTGAAATTACCACTATACCCTTTAAACTTTTCCTAAATTTGCAATTAAGCCCAAAAATTGAGAATGACCAAAACTTTCATTTTCATTTTGGTCCTCAGACTTTTGCAAATTATAATTAATCCCCTTATCCTTATAAAATTACATATTGGTCTTCCAAGAATTAAAAAATTACATTTAAGTCCTTTAACTTTTAACAGGTTGTAAATAAGCCCTTGTGTACATCAACATTTCAAACTAAGCTTTCTAAGTGTCCAGTAAGTCTATAAATCATGTCTAATCACCTATAAGGCATTATAACACATTTAACTCGGCCGCCATGGCCATATCCATCTAGTGGAATTGATTTTACACACTTAGAAGCTTATATGTCAGAAATCTCCAAGATTTCCCATACCGATGAACTCTAAGTTCATGTAAGGGCATATAACATTATATATCATTGACATATATACTGAAAGGATTCAAATACTTTTTAATACCCATATACAACCATGAATATATAACTATACAGTATTATCTCCATGTATAGACTAATATAAAAAGGTTCAAAGAGTCTGGCATTACACTACCAGTTATGGATTTTTACATAATATTAGAGATGGACTAATTGTTTAGTCATTACGCCACCTTGGATTATAGAGAGAAGAAAGTTGCATTTCTTATTTTAGGTGATGTAGAGTATAATTTTGAGGGAGATAAGAGGACCATCCCATCTAATATAGTTTTGACATCAGTAACTAAAAAGATGCTTAGATAAAGGTGTTAAGGATTCTTAGCCTCAATCAAGGATGCCTCCTTAGAAATTAACAATCTCCAAAGTGTTCCAGGAGTTTGAAAGTTTCCATATATATTTCTTGAAGAGTTACTAGGGCTACCTCTAGAAAGAGATATAGAGTTATGAATTGGTCCAATACTTAGCACAACTCCAATTTCTATACCTTCATATAGAATGAAACTTGTATAATTAAAAGAAATTAAAATAACAATTATAGCATTTATTGGATAATGGTTTCATCAGACTAAGTAAATCACCAATAGGGTACACTAGTATTATTTATAAAGAAAAAGGTTAGTTCTCCTCAGTTATGTGTTGACTATAGGAAGTTAAATAAGGTGACCATCTATAACAAGTATCCATTACCCCAAATTGATGACCTGTTTGATGAACTTTAGGGTGCTATGTATTTTTTTAAGATAGACCTAAGGTTTAGATATCATCTGCTAAGAATCAGAGGAGAGAATATACTTAAATTTTCATTTTGGTCCCGATACTACCATTATAAATTCCTAGTAATGTCATTTGGAATCACTAATGCTTCAATATCTTTCATGGATCTAATAAATAGAGTGTTCAAACCATTCTTAGATAGGTTCGTGATAATCCTTAATGACAAAATTTTGGTGTATTCATAAAAAGATAAGAAACGTGCCCAACATTTGAGAGTAATATTGCAAACACTTTGAGAACATTAGTTGTATGCCATATTCTTTAAGTGTGCATTTTAGCTTAAGAGTGTCATATTCTTAGGACACGTAGTATCCCAAATGGGGATATAAGTGTACTAAAAGGTGGAGGCTGTAATGAACTAGGAAAGACCAAAGATAGTGATAAAGTTTTGGGATTGGTAGGCTACTATTAAAGATTTGTCCAAGAATTTTCTAAGATAGCAGCCCTATTGACATGTTTGACGTAAAAGAATGCCTAGTTTATTTGGTCTGATGCTTATAAGGAGAGCTTTCAAAAGCTAAAAAGTGTTTAACTAAAACTCCATTCCTAACATTACCAACTAAAGGTGGATGCGTTGAGTTGGCATAGGTTGTATGTTGATGTAGAATGGTAGGGTAATTGCTTATGCTTCTAGGCAATTAAAAAATCATAAACAAAATTAACCTACTCATTGATTTTTTCCTTAAAGATTAAGAGACATTATTTGTATGATAAGATGTGTGAATTTTACATGTATTACAAGAGTCTGAAATATATATTTCAATAGAAGGACTTAAATCTGAGGTAAAGAAGGTGGATGGAACTACTAAAACATTATGACTTCATAATTAAGTATCATTTTAGAAAGGAAAATGTTATAGCAGATGCACTAAGTTGGAAGTCCTCGGGTAGTTTGGCATATATGGTAGTGAGGAGGAGAGGGCTAAGGAGTTACATGATTTGATGGTATTTTCAAATTTCAGATTTAGAAGTACTACTAGCTAGCATTAATGTATGACCGATATTGTTGGACAAGATTAAGTTTGTTCAAGGCCAAGACCTTAAGCTTCAAAAAATTACATATGAAGTACAAGAAGGTAGTTGTATAGATTTTGAGATTGATAGGGGAAGGTATAATAAGGATAAATAGGAGATTGTGTGTTCCAAATGTAGAGAACTTAAAGGAATAGATTTTAGAGGAAGCGTAATATATGGCATATAATGTACATATGGGTTCCATTAAGATGAATCGTAACATTAGAGACATATATTAGTGGAAAGTATGAAAAAGGATGTTGCTGAATATATCTTTAAGTGCATGACTTGCCAATAGGTAAAAGCTAAACATTAAAGACCCTCTAGTAAGCTATAACCATTGCAAATTCGTGAATAGAAATGGAAAAATATCACAATGGATTTTATAGTTGGCCTAACATATAAAAGGATTTAACATGATTTAATTTGGGTGATCATTAATAGGTTAACAAAGTCATCCTATTTCTTACTTTTAAAAACCAGCAACTTAGTGTCTAAGCTTGCATGAGTGTATATTGAGTGAATAGTATGTCTCCACAAGGTATATATGTGGATAGTCTATAATCGAGTATCATAATTCATATCTCAATTTAGGAGGAAATTATAGGAGGCATTGGGAACCGTATTGGATTTTAGCATAGCACTCCATCCTTATATTGATGTGCAATTTGAAAGAATTATTCAAACCTCAGAAGATATGTTGAGGATGTGCATGATTAACTTTGGTAGTATTTTGGATTCACACTTGCCTTTAATCAAGTTTGCGTTTAATAATAACTATTATGGTAGCATTGGGATGGTGCATTAAAAGGCATTATATAGGATGGGTTGTTGTACAAACTTGAATATTATTATCCATGCACTATAGAATGAATAATTCTTTAACAAAAGATTTGCTACTTTCAAATTTACAAAAAACATTATGACATATAAACTTATGAAGTAATTGATGTTCAGGACTAAGAATAACATTATTTTTATCTTTGATCTCCAAATTGAATTCCTGCAATAGTAAAATCCATCTAGTTAATCTTAGTTTAGCATCTGTCTTATTTATTAAATATTGTTATATACATGATCAATGTAAACAACAAATTTGAATAATATTAAATAATATCTAAATTTAAAAAATGTAAAAACCACCAGTAGCAATTCTTTTTATATGACTATGTAATTTTCTTAAGCATTCATCAAAGTCTTGCTAGCGTTAATAGGCTAAAAATGCTTATTCCTCCTTTGCCCAAGAACTACTCCTACTATAAGATCACTTGCATCACACATTACTTTAAAGCAAACATTCCAATTTATAACAAACATAAATGGGGCATTTGTTAATTTCTCCCTAAGAACGGTGAAAACATCTAAACATTCTTGAGTAAATATAGAAGGCATATCTTTCTCAAGTAAGCTGGGCAAAGGTCTAATAACATAAGAAAATTTCTTTAATGATTCTTCTATAAAAAAACTGTATGTCCTAGAAATCTCTTAAAAGCCTTAACTAAAGTAGGGAGTCATAATTTTTCAATAATTTCAAATTTTTTTCTTTGCCTATCTCTATTCCCCTATATGAGATCTTATGGCCTACAATTATGCCTTTTTGTACGAAAAAATAACACTTTTCCTAGTTCAAAACTATATTAGTCTCCTCACAATACAATTAAGCACTATTTCAAAAATATGGAGGCATAAGTCAAAAGAATTACCAAAAATAAAAAATTCATCTATAAATTTCTCCATGAGGTCCTCTAACAAATTGCCAAAATTGCCCATCATAAATTACTTAAATGTAGAAGGTGCATTGCATAATCTAAAAGGCGTCCTCTTATCAGCAAATTTATCATAGGGACACCTGATTGTTAATTTCTCCTAGTCCTTTAGGTTTATAAGAATTTTAAAATAGCCTGAAAAGCATCTAAAATGCAAATATATATCGTTAGGTAGTCGCTTAAGCATCTAGTTAATAAAATGAAGGGGAAAATAATCTTTCTAAGTGGAACCATGCAATTTTATATAAGCCATGCACACTTTACTCTCCACCTCGTGACGGTCCTCATAGAAATCATCTTATTCTTCTCATTGGTACCACTATTATCCCTCCTTTCTTTGGAATAACCTACATATGGGTCACCTAAGAATTATCAAAAATAGGTTCAATAACAACCGCATCAAGAAGTTTAATTACCTCAGTTTTCATAAATTTCTTTATATTTGGAATGAACCTTTTTTAGTTGCAAGTTATGTTTATAAAAAAAGAGGCTAATTCCATTAATATCCAAAATCTTCCAAACTATCACCCTTTTACGCTCTCTAAATATTAGTGATTTTCCTGCTTGATATGCCTTCAAATTTGATCCTATAATTATTAATAGCTTTGAGTCCTTTTTTATTATCCATACTCAAGATGATTTGGTAACTTTTTTTGTTGGACCCCGATTCTTTTCTTACTAACAAATTGTGCTAAATTCTTTTTAAGGTTAATTTTTGATTAATTTGTTGTGATTAGGTATTAATTATAATGTCTTTGGGAGTAGAATTTTTTTTAAAAGATTGAAGGATTAAGAGGAGAAATTGAGATTAAATTAGAAAGCATATGATGTTAGTCAAAATTGAAAGAACATGATCTTGTAGGGTCATTTTAGGAAGATTACTAAAGAGGTTAAAAGTTAGGTCTTATAAGGAGGGGCATTTTGGTCTTTTTGGTTCCTAGTTAATGAAAGAATGAAAGAAGAGTAGGGTGATAGTCGTGAGTTAGAGGAGAAGAACAAATTTTCATATCAAAGAAAAGTGTGTTTCGGTGAAAGAAGAAGAGAAGAAGAAGAAGATTAGGGTTTCACCTTTCTTTGCTTTAGAAAGGGGTTTTTGAGTGTTTTATCAAGAAGGAAGAAGGGAAAGGAAGTTCACTCTCCCATTTAGAG
>JANIIA010000192.1:65692586-65706017 GCA_027478495.1 Erythroxylum alaternifolium | reverse complement strand
AAATACACATAAAAAAGAGACTTGATCCAGTGAGAAAAGGCAAGGAATCATGGTAATCAGAAGAGAGCAACGAGTTGAGAGTCGTATTGCAGGGGTTGAATTGTTTAGCTGATAAAATAAACAAATCAAATAGAATGATGAATTTGGTGGTTACGCTAGCCCTTGTGAACACGCAAAAACAAAAAAAGAAGAAGACAAACCAGGGGCATAGAAGCTGAGCATTCGATTGGCATGGTACCTGAATTATTTAATAAGACTATAAGGTTAGTAAGACGAGGAAGATATGAATGAATGAAAGAGATGCACATGCATAACATAAACAGTTATAAGGAAGATAGACGAGTACCAGGGGATAGAGGGGGATGGGGATTGGGTTTTCACATTATTATTGAGATCTCGAAAGCGTTCTGATTGGGATTGGGTTTTCACAATATTATCTGGAATCCTCTTGTTGAGATCTCGGAAGATTTCTGCCAGAGGCCGAGTGATGGAAGATAAGGATTTGTCAAGAGGAACCACATAATTGGAATTCGGGACTTCTCCCCCTCCTTTCTTCTTATTCCAATCGTTGATGTTGCTACATACTGCAAGCCTTCTCCTCTTTGTTGAATTCATATGATTCATAATAATTGACGACGCCCATATCGGGAGGAACAAACCGCTGTTGCTTTGCACTGCCATTCGAGTAGGATTCCGATGATAAGAAAATTGGGAATAATCACCTCACCATCCGAGCCTCAGCTGCCAGTTCTTAATACGTGGACATATACTAGTCCTCCATTGACCCTTCTGAATTAAACACAACAATTCACCCTTTTCTTTTTTATTTTATCTTTTATATCTATTGTCTTAAAATATATCAATGATTTAAAAGCTGTACCAAGCATTAACTTAGTCAAAGAAAATATTAAAAACGTAGAGGTTCAAGTTGAACTGGTATTAAATCATTACAAAACTAATATATAATAAATAATAAATAAAATTATAAAAATAAGTAAAAATATAGTATAAAATAAAATACTTTATTGGAATAAAAATGCCCTAATAATGCCTATTAATATATAATAAATCTAATAATTTAAACTAAGATTGAATCTAAGATAAAATTTAAAATAAAAATAAAAATTGTGTTTCTTTGTTATCATTTATTTAAAAATTTGTAAAAGTTTAAATATATTTAAAGAAAGTCAATAGAAAAGACTTTAACTTTATTCTAACTTCTTTTTTAATGTCTTTTAAACATTCTTCTTTATAGTTTAAATATTATTTTTAACACATTTTAAAATTTTCTTAAGCAAAAAACTTATATATATTAATTAATAATTCAATTTATTAAACAAATTCGTAATAAAAATAATAACTAGTTTTTAACAATAATAATTTAAATGTTTTAAATTAAAGTATAAAGAGATAAATAAAGAACCTAAATTTTGAAAAATATAATTTATTAGTGAGATTAGTTAAATTTAGTATTTTTTTAAGGATAAAAATACTAATACATGTTTAACAATATTAATTTAAAACAAAATTTTAATTAAAATATAAATATATAAATAAAAATATATTCTATTAATTAGATTGTGTAATAGAATTGAATAGAAAAAATTCATCAAAAAATTTCAAAAATAGAAAGTGATAAGGGCATGTTGGGTCCTACGTACTCAAATGAGCTAACTCAAGATCTATGTTTTAAGAAACTAACCGGTTTTTTAAGTAATTGACCAGTTTTGTTCATAAGTGGCCGGTTTTTTTCTCATAAAGGTTATAAACACAAACTGAACTGGAACTCAAGTCTATTAGTATTTATTCTGATTGAACTGATTGATTTGATAAATATTTTTAAAAAACCTTTAAGTTAATAGAAAATTAACCTTTCTATTAATTTTTTTTACATAGAATTTTTTATTTTTTTCTTTTCGACTCCACTGCTATATAGACTATTAATCTGACATAGCATACGTTCCATTTAAAAATTAGGGAAAAATCTACTTTCATTGACCCCTAAATTGGCTTTGTTGGCGAGCCACCTATTGAGGCTTCTAAGTACATGCCTTATAACCAAAAGAACTTGATATTTTCTTCTTGTGGCTCTTATTGGATAAAAATGCGCAAAATTTGCACTCTCGAGTTTCTTAACAACTCTAAGAGAAATTCTTTAAAGTCATTGAGAAAATAAGTGCTTGACCTTTTGTTCAGTCCATCAAAGATGCCTTTTGTCACAATCATTTGGTTGTGAATCTTAGAACAAAAATATACTCTCTTAGTGCTAATATGAATTGTTTGATGGTTTTTGGGAAGAAATATTGCGACAATGAGTTTGATGAGAGAGGTCATTGCCATTATTCATAAGGATGAGCTCATTAACACTCCTAACTTAGGAGATTATATTCCACATATGGCATGGCTTGATCATTAGGGTCTGAAAAGTGCATATAGGCTATTGCTAAAGCGTTTGATGAGTTATTTGAGTAGGTTATAGAACAAATCTAGAACACAGATGAAAATCGAACCAAAGTCTTCATTAATGTCATGACAAAATAGAAACAACATTTAGGGGTTAATAAAATTAAGGATTTTCATAATTGGGAAAATTAGGGTTCAAATGTTTAGTAAATTTAAGGGTTAATAAAATTAGAGATTTTTCCTAATTTTCAGATGGACCCCATTCCATGTCAAAGCAATTTTCTACATGACAGTAAAGTTCAAAAGGAAAAAAATAAAAATTCTATGTAGGAAAATTTTAATGGAGGAGTTAATTTTTAGTTAAATTAAGGGCCTTTAAAAATGTTTATCAAACATTTGGATTTTATTTGAACGTTCAAAAACGTTTAAGTCTAACTTAAATTTCAATGAAAACCTTTGGGTCTTTTTTGACCCCTTTGCCCTTCTTTTTTCTTTCTTGCATGTGTTAGGCTGGTTTAGTTAGATCACAAACAAAATAAAAATAAATTGATTGAAAATTTAAAAAGGGAAATATAAGTTGTACACACCTTATGTAACTAAAGGATTCAGATTATCAAAACTAATTGTTGCACATTGTTACAAATATTGTACCGAGATATCAATTTTAGTTCTAATTTAGTACAATATTAGATATTATTTTAGATAAGGATTTAAAATTACAAAATAATCTCCTAATTTTATATAATTTATACTTTGTCCTAATACTAATACAATTAAGTCGAACGTCTCCCCTGCTGCCTACTTCACCTTAATGATTATGCTTTAACATGTCTCGAGATAAGTCCTCTACAAATTTAGAGCTACTGCACTTTTTGCTTTGATGTCTTTCTTCTTCTTCGTTCTATATTTACTTTTCTTAGTCTCAACATACCTTAATGCTTTGACTTTTCCACCCTTGGCCTCTCGCTCTTTGGCCTCTCGCTCCTTGCCATCTTTGCCTACTATCCCTAACTGCCTTTCTGGCACTCCCTAAGTTCATATTCTCCCTTAAACTTTACCTGAAACCACTGAGCTACTTGTGTTTACTTCAGAACCTAAACTGATAGCCCCTTCCCTCCCATAACTAGAGAAAAGTGGTGGGGGATACCTTTGAGAATACCAATACTTTCCCTCGTCCAAGCTAGATGGTTGAGAGATAGTGGCCCCGGCCGTATATTGATAGGTGCAAAACTTAGTATGTTTTTTAAGTGTCAAAGTGTGTTTTTATTGTTTCTTAGATGATAATCATCTGTTTAATTCATAGATTTATGTTCTTGTTAGTGTATGTGTGTGTTGTTTGATTATTGTTGTTTATAGTAAGAGCTTAATCTTAATTATATATTTCAATGATTGTTTGATATGTTTGGTGATGAGTGGAGACAAGAAAAAGAGAAGAAAAGATGACAAGAAAGGTTGGAGAAACAAGCCTATCGTGTAACAACGAGTAATAGTTTGGAAGCCTCTAGTTTAATCCCATGCAAGATCATGCAAGGTGTTTTCTAGGATGCGAGTTTTTTCTTTTAACATTTTTGGGCTATTTTTTGAAGATATACATGTGAGAAAACCATAGTAGACTCAAGAGGATATAAAAAAGGTTGAAATACCACTTGATGGCTACATAAATATAATTAAAAAAGATCAAAAGAGAGAATTATCAAGAACAATGTTGCAGATTTTTCAACTCAAGGCAAAGAAAGAAGACTTCCATATTCAATTATTTACTTTTTTCTTATTTCCTTGTTATTATTAGATGTTGATGATAATTAAACTTGGATGTTTAGTTACATCTATGGATTGCTAAATTCCTTTTTAGAAATTACTCTTAAATTATTTGTTGAATTTATATTCTTGATTTAATGAATATGCTTGTGATGTTTACTGTTTTATAATCCACTAAAGTGAAAAAAAAATTAAATCATTGATTTGCCTCTTAACAAGAACTCTTTTATGTTTCTTTTAGTTAAACTTCTTACTCAAGCTCTTTACCCCGGCATCTTCTTAAATGAAGGCTAGATTATATCCTCTTTTCGTGTTTCAATCTCCTTAGAGTTCTTCTTTCAAGTCATAAGCTTATTAGCTTTTAAATGTGCTAGATGCTTAACTAGAATAAGATTATCCATCTCATTTTCTTCTCGTAACATGATACAAGTCTCTAATGGATCTTTTGTGATTATTTTCTACATAATATGATTAACTTTAACATTAATCATTTCTATATAGAAACAAGTATTATATTCAATGTCATCTATGAAAGGATGTCTCATGGCTTCGAATATTTTAAAAGCTACTTCCTTATTCCCTACCCTTAAGATTAACTTCACATTATGCACATCTATTATAACCTTAATAGTAGCTAGGAAAGGTCATCCTAAAATCAATGGAATATCTACATTATCCTTCATATCTAAAACCAAAAAATCAACATAAAAGATCAATTTTTCAATTTTAACTAAAACAACTTCTATAATGCCCTTAGGATACTTAATTGACCAATCTACTAATTGAATGATTGTCTTAGTTAGTTTAGGTTCAACCAAATGCTAATCTCTTAAATATGTAATACAACATCAAATTAATATTAGAAATTAAGTTTGTTAATTCCTTTTTAATTGACAGACTACTAATATTATAAAGGATAGTAAAACTCCCCAGGTCCTTTATTTTTTTTATAATAGCTTGCTTTGTAGTATAGCAGAGCACTCCACAATTAATGTCACCATCAAAAATTTCTCACCAATCTTCTTAATATAAAAATTATCCTTCAAGTATTTAGCATAGTTTTCCATATGTGGAAGAGCTTCAATAAAAGGTTATGTTAATATGTAATTATTTAAAAAAGCTTTAAAAAATTTACATATTTATCTTTTTTCTACTTATCTCAAGCATGCTCAGGTATGGAATTCTTAGTTGGAACTCTTTGGCCACTTCCTTCTTTAGCTCCTCCTTTTTCTCTTTCCTCTTCTTTTCTTATACAATATACTTTTTTCTCTTAAACTTTAAGCTCCTTTCCACTCCTTAAACATTCACTTGCGCCTTTAGGTTTAGTTCGATGTTGCTATGTAACATACTTAACAACCTTGTAGAGACAAGTTTAGTAAGTTATCCAATCTGAATTTGTAAGTTATGGATGGACTCTTATTGATTACAAAGAATTTCTTTAATACTTTGGAAGCGAGCATTAAATACAATGGTGAATTTTGTCATTATTTCCTCAAGGCTTAGCTTCTTTTCTTACAATTATTATTAAAATCCTAATGGAAGTTAATTGTTTTATAATAATTTTAGATGGTTCCTCTACCTTGGTAATGTAGGTACCACCATAGGGATTATATTGAGGTGAGTTCCCTATAAAGTTAACTTGCTCAGTCGACTATCCTATAATATTAGGAACCTAGAATTCATGTTTGGGATGACTATTATCACAAATATCATATATAGTGCATCATTTATGTTGCTTGAATCCATATTGGTACTACTGTCACTTGCAACCAAATTCAAAAGAAATCACTTCCTTTAATATAATTTAATATAGTAGTGGTAAGTGGATATCGTTCCTACGAAGAATTTTAACGGTAAAGGAGTTGCGAATTCAAAACAAAACAAAGTAACAAAATGAGGGGTTTTTAATTCACGGCAATTTAAGGAAAAATATAAGAAAACCGCAAATAAAAAATAATTATATCTGAAAATTTGATGGGAAATATCTTGGTTTTTAGGTCACCGATGTTATCACGCTAAAATGGATCCTCGATATAAAAATTCAATCATTAATAAACATTCATTGGGGATGTTTTCTTTTAAGTGTAATGACTAGAGACATGTATCCTAGCATTCTTATTAAACAACAACCTAGATAGATCGTAAGTTTAATTGAATAATAGCTTTACGAATCAAGAAACCAATGAGCAAGTGAAATATATGTACGACATGCACTCAATCAAGCGAATATCTTCTTAGAATTTCCGACTCTAACATAAAGAAGATAATCCTAATTATTACTTGTGATTAACGAAATTGAACGTCATATTTCATTAATCTAGCTATTGAACAAATTAATCCCTAGTTGCGCACCTAGAAATCAACCAATTCACTTAAAAAAAGTAATTCAGAAGATATTCAATGTTCATCAATAACATAAACTTTATTGAAACATCTCACACATGATAATGGATAACATGGCTTCCCTCAACCAAGAAAAGAAGTTTAGCTATTCATAACGAAAGTATAAATCGAAGAGATAATAACATAACGAGTCTCCATCCCTGGTCTTTCTTAAAGAATATGAAAATATAGAAGAAAAAGTGCAAAAAACGCAAAAACAACCAAGAGAAAATTTGCAAAAAAACCAAAATCTATTCTAAAACAAAGGCTAATGTGCACAATCACGTTTTTTCCCTTTTAATGCCTCCCGATCCCTTCCTTTTCTATCCTATCTTGCAGATCATGTTTCCCACATGTTCAGGTTGTGAATCTCCATCAATCTTATCTTAAAAGATTATGAAAATCTCAAAAGAATCAGATTCAGATTTTGAAAGCAGATCTGGAAATTAATTTCATCCTTACACGTGGCCACGTCTAGTGACTGAGTTGCTGCCAGATTTGGAATTTGGGATTTTCTTCATTTCTTTTTCATCTTTTTGATTCAATTTGATCTTTAAGGTGTTGAAAATCTTCTGCAAACAATTATAAGACAATTCCATTAATTTTGAACAATAATTTCAACACATTAAAGAGAATTAAATACAAATTAAGTGCAAATTGATAACTTAACAAATTCCCCCACACCAAACCTTTGCTCGCCCTCGAGCAAACATGTCAAGCCACTACATTCTATCAATTCATCCTTCATAAGATCAAGTACACACAATCCATTAACTTGGGCCAATAAGACTTAAGTTGCAACACATATCATAATCGCTTTTCACTAATGCAAATAAACAAAGTCAAAATAAGACATCTTCATTTAAAAGCAAATATGAAATCAAAATGAATTCTTCACACGGATTTCACTCCTACACTCAAGTGTTTGAGGGCAAGGTGTTTCTCTCAAATCTCTCTCTAACATATTGCATTACCATAGGCTTGCAATTTCACCAGTTATCATTCATTCAGATCACATGAGCTAATAGATCATAAGGACTTTATTCAGGGTTGTAATGGGGCTAGGTTCACAGGTGAGATAAAAATGGCAAAAGGTTAATCACAAGCATTCATAAGTATCAAGTAAAAGAGACACTCAAATTAAAATTCTAAGACAAGCACATGACATATAGGTTACAACTACTCATACTAACTCATGCAATTATGCTATATATTTCTTTTCCTTCTCTTTTTTTTCTTTTCTGATTTTTTTCTTTTTTTTGATTTTTTTTCTGAATAATGCTAAGAACAAAGGAAAACAATAAAAACCAGAGAAAATAATAAATACATTAGTAGAAGTACTATAACAGTATCTACCAAATGTGTATGCATCAGCTTCGGCAGTAACTACCAGTATCTACCAAATGTGTTGCAGTAGTAATTCTGCCACTGTCCACTTGCACATTCTGTTCATTGTCCGATGTTGCTGGTTCTGCGTGTGCATCCTCTTGTGTTTCCCTTATTTCTAGTGGTTGCTGGTCCGCAGTTGTGTTATAGGAGGTGGATTCTTCTAGAATTTCTGTTGATTGTGTAGGTAGGGATAATAGTGGGGGTGATTCTGAGCTATCGTCAGCATGAATGGGGTTGGACGGAGAACATTGTTGCTGCAATTGTTGGTTAATTCGTAGGGTATTGAGACGACTTGAACGTCTAGGAGGCATGGATCTGGGCTGGTAGACATACCTAAAAGAGTTTGGTTTGTGCTAGGACAATTTATCAAACACTTGGTGGGTGTGGTACTGTCTTCTCCTTTTCATGACACTATTCGCACAGCTCTTCTTTCTGCCATAAGCTCCTGCTATCTATTAAAGCTCTTCTTCTCTTTGTTCTGCCGCAACTCTTAATTCATGCTCTCTTTGCGTGATGGGCTGGTTAATCTTCACGTTTGAACTTGAATACAGACCTGAAATTGAGCTAAACAAAATTGAAATTGTTTGAATGGTGGAGGGTTTTCGTGAATGAGAAGAGTGAATAAAGTTGCAGTGAAGACAAAGGGAGGGGTGTAGATTTCGGTGAATGAGGATATGTGTATGGGTTTTCAAAAATTGGAAAGAAGGATTACATCAGTGTCACGTGGAAAGCAAATTGAAGGAGTGGGTTATTACTATTGTAAAGCTATAGGTGAACGGGGATGGTGGGTGGTTTTGAAAAAATGGGTGTTTTGGTTTTCTGCGAATGAAAGGAGGCAAAAGAGAGATGAAAATTTTTGGGTGGCGGTAAGACTAAAAATTTCGTTTTTTTCAAGATTAAAGGATTAAAATTGCACAATTGAAGATAATAAATTTCTGAAAATTAAAAACTAAATAAACTGAAATAAACCTAAGAAAAATAAAAATAAAAATAAAAACAAACCTGAAAATTTTACGGGTTTTCTAAACATGCTTCTTTAAAGTCGTTAGCTGGACATGTTTCGTTACTTACCTGATCAAAAATAGGTTGAGGGTGCCAACTCTATTTCTTCCAGTCACTCAACCAAAATTTTTTCATAATATGGCTTCAAGTGGTGTCCGTTAACTTTGAATACTTTAGAGGTATCTAAACTCTGAATTTCTACTGCACCATAAGAAAAAACATTAGTAACAATAAACGGTCTAAGCTAGTGAGTTCGTAATTTTCCTTGAAAAAACTTAAGCTTCAAATGATGAAGAAGAACTTTTTGTCCGATTGAAAATGATTCCTAGAAATCATTTTGTCATGAAAAGCTTTAGTTTTTTCCTTATAAATTTTCGCATTCTCAGACGCCTCATTATGAATCTCCTCTAATTCTTGCAATTGTAATTTCCTATTGTTACTAACCTCCACCTAATCCATATTCAACTGCTTCACAGCCCAATAAGCTCTATGTTCTATTTCCACAGGTAAATGATAAGGCTTACCGAAAACTAACCTGTAAGGCGACATGCCTATTAGAGTTTTGTACGCAGCCTGGTATGCCTACAAAGCATCGTCCAATTGTAAACTCCAATCCTTTCGGTTCGGATTCATCACTTTCTTTAGTATGGATTTGATCTCTCTATTGGACACCTCAGCTTGCCCATTTGTCTGTGGATGGTAGTCTGTAGAGACTCGATGTGTGAAGCCATATCTTTTCATTAAAGTTTCAAAAATCTTGTTGCAGAAATGGGTTCCTCGATCGCTAATGATAACTCGAGGCATTCCAAACTTGACAAAAATATGTGATTTAACAAAATCAATAACAATTTTAGCATCGTCAGATACAGTAGCCTTAGCTCTAACCCACTTCGAAACGTAATCTACAGCCAACAAAATGTAGTTCTTACCAAAGGAGGAAGGAAAAGGACCCATAAAGTCTATTCCCTAAATATAAAAAATTTCACATACCTGCAGAATGTTCGTAAGTGGCATTTGATTCTTCGATCCCAAGTTACCTGTTCTTTGACAGTGATTGCAAGACTTACAAAACATGTAAGAGTCATAAAATAACTTAGGCCAAAACAGTCCACATTCAAGAATTTTTTGGGTAGTCCTTTTGGGACCAAAGTGTTCCCCACACACAGATGAATGAAAAAATGTCAAATAGATAGAATTTCATCATTTGTGACACATCTCCTAACAATTTGATCAGAAAAAAATTTCTAAAGATGAGGCTCATCCCAAATGTAATATTTAGCCTCTCGCCTAATTTTATCTCTTTTAGCTTTAGATAAGTCACTAGATAAAGACTTAGTCACTAAATAGTTTACTATCTCTACATATCATGGAATTACCTGTTGCATTGCGAAGAGACTTTCATCCGGAAATTTTTCATGAAGAACATTAAATGTATTAGCCGGAGTGATTTTACTTAGATGATCAGTCACCAAAATTTCAGCTCCTTTCTTGTCGCGGATTTCCAAATCAAATTCTTGAAGCAGTAAAATCCATTGAATCAATCTCGGTTTGGCTTCTTTCTTGTTCACCAAATACTTCAGAGCTACATGGTCTGAATAGATGATCACCTTCGTCCCCAACAGGTATGACTGAAATTCTCTAATCTAAAGATGACCGCTAAAAACTCCTTCTCCATTGTAGAATAATTTTTCTGGGCATCATTAAGTGTCATGGACGCATAATAAATAACATGAGGCACCTTGTCCACTTTTTGCCCCAGCACGACGCCAACTGCATAATCTGAAGCATCACACATCAACTCGAAAGGCATGTCTCATTTCGGTGGCTGAATAATCGGCGCTGTAGTCAATCGCTCCTTAAGTGAATCGAATGCATTTTTGCATGGCTTATCAAAATCAAATTTCACGTCTTTTTAGAGCAATCGGCACATGGGTTGCGCAATTTTGGAGAAGTCCTTAATAAATTGCCGATAAAATCCTGCGTGACCAAGAAAAGAACGAACTTCCTGCACAGTCGTGGGGCAAGATAAAGATCGAATAACATTTATCTTAGCTCTATCGACTTCAATTCCTTTTAAAGAAATGGTATGACCCAAAATAATGCCTTGATTAACCATGAAATGTCATTTTTCATAATTTAAAACCAAATTGGTTTCAATGCAACATTTTAGCACTTTTTCCAGATTGACAATGCATGTTTCAAAGGACTCTATAGACTGTGAAATCATCCATAAAAATTTCCATGCAATTTTCCATAAGATTGGAGAAAATACTTACTATACACTGTTGAAATGTCACGGGTGCATTACACAATCCAAATGGCATTCTTTGGTAAGCGAAGGTGCCAAATGGATATGTAAAGGTTGTCTTCTTTTGATTCTTGGGTGCTACCAAAATCTGGCTGTATCCTGAATAGTCATCTAAACAACAATAATGAGATTTACCTACAAGTCTTTCAAGCATTTGATCAATAAATGGAAGTGGAATATGATCTTTTCTAGTAACTGAATTAAGCTTCCTATAATCTATGCATACCCTCTAATAATTTTGAACACGAGTCGGTATTAACTCACCATTGCTATTTTCAATCACAGTCACACCAGTTTTCTTCAGAACTATCTGGACCGAACTTACCCAATTACTATCTGAAATCGAATAAATGATGCCTGCGTCAAGAAGCTTCTAAATTTCTTTCTTCACTACATCCATTATGGGTGGATTTAGACGACGTTGGGGTTGCCTTACGTCCTTCGCTTCATCTTCCATCAAAATTCGGTGCATACAGATAGTGGGGCTAATACCTTTCAAATCAGCTACTGTCCAACCGAAAGCTTCTTTATTCTCCTTTAACACGTTAACCAGCTGACTTTCCTGTACATCCAAAAGTTGATTAGAAATAATAAGAGGCAATGTATCTTTATCACCTAAAAAGATGTATTTCAAATGACTAGGTAGGCTCTTTAATTCCAATGTTGGTGGGCTGGTCAATGACGACAACAACTTGTCTAAATTTTTGGACGTTTCAATGGACGTTAGCTGCTGAAGAGGTGGTTCGGTTGTCTCCATGCAAGATGACGTCTCCATTGGTTCACCAGCCAATGTCATATCCTCACTTCCTTGCCACCTTGACGCTTTTTCCATTTGTTTACTAAAGAATAATGATTCTTCACTTCCTTGTGACGTGTTTCCTTCTTCAAGGATTATTCCAAACCCAACTTTGTCTTCCAAAATCCAATTCTCCTGCATCCATATATCAATAAAATCCACAGAAACAATAGATTGTTCATCATCCGAAATTTTCATGGTATTATGAATATTGGACTTAATTAAGTCACCATCAAATTCCATAGTTAAAGATCCATCATGAACATCTATTTTAGTTCTAGTCATTTTAAAAAATGACCTTCGGAATAAGATGGGAGTGGAAGAAGATGTATCATCGGTGCCCATCTGTAAAATATAAAAATCAGCTGGAAAAAGCATATTTCCTACTTGAACCAATGTATCTTCTAACACACCCTTCGGATAAGTATTTGAGCAATCCGTTAATTGAATCACTACATTAGTTTCTTTAAGAGGTCCAACATTTAAAGATTTATACACATCGTATGGCATAACATTTATAGACGCACCTAAATCTAACATAGCTCTTTCGATCCGCAAATCACCAATTTGACATAGGATGGTAAACATATCTGGATCTTGACATTTCGGTGGAAGCTTTTTCTTTTGTAAAATTTCTGAATGTTTTCTTCCAATTGCACTTTCTCACCAAATTTTCATTTCCTCTTTGACGTACAAAGCTCCTTAAGGAATTTAGCATATCGTGGAATCTAATTGCATCAAGGAGAGGAATGTTTACCTGAACCTTTCAAAAGGTCTCCAAAATTTCCTTCTCTTGTTCTTCCTTCTTTGCTTTTGCGAATCGACTCGGAAAAGGAGGCGGAATCACCTTGTTTTGCAGTTCTTTTTGCATCAATTCTGGTTGTGAAGGTGCTGGTTATGTGATTTCTTCCTCTACCTCTCTTCTAGAATTTTTCGGAAGGGGTTCCTGTAGTTCCTTACCACTCCACAATGTGATAGCCTTTGTCTAGGATTAATCTCCGGTTGTGCTAGAAAATTTCCAGAAGTTCACGCTTCTAATCGATTTATAGCAGTTTACATTTGACTTATCTAGTTTTCAATGTTTCTTTGTTGATTCTCAATGTTCCTTTATTGACTTTCAATATTACGGATACTTGCTTCAGTACTCTGCTGAAACGTCAAAGTGTTAGTAGTCAAAGTTTGAACTATATCTTCCAAAGAGGACTTACCTTCGAAATTTGCTGTTACATTTTGATTTTGCCTAGGCACATACGGTTGTCGATACTGCTAGAAATTCGTGGTCGCTTGCTATCCTTGAGGAGTCCCATATCGCAAAGTCAGGTGATCGTGCCACCCCGGATTGTAGGTGTTTGAAAATGGGTTGTACTTTCTTTGACTCGGCCCAGCAAATCCT
>JANIIA010000192.1:65617176-65627224 GCA_027478495.1 Erythroxylum alaternifolium | reverse complement strand
ATGAAGTGATTATTGAACTAATAGATTCCTAACATATTTCTCTACCTCTCCATAAAATTTTGGTATCCATTGGGGTTTATTCGAAAAATATTGAAGGAGAGAAAGTGAGGGAAATGACCGAAGGAGCATGAATTGATTGTTTTACAGAACATACTTCAATATTTTAATCATATCTTGACTTGTAGAGCTCCGAATGAGATGATTATTATTTCAAAATAAACTAGAGACATGAAGCTACAATTTTTCTAAAGAAGTTAATTTGTGATTCCACTGTCGGAACTAGTTTTGGCCAAAGAGATCCCATGGAAATAACCTTATAGGATAATACGTTCATGTCTTTTGATATTCCGTTGATTAAAAGTATATTTAGCTTAGGCTATGAGAAAACAAAGGTTGTAAAGAAACAAGAACCTTGAATTGTCATAATCGATGTTTTATTGCTAACAATAGATATGTTAGTGGATAACACCTTTTTCTATATTTTTTGTTGAGTTTTTGCTCCTAGTCATTAGATAGTCTTTGGATGACATACGAGATGGATGAATTATATGTATATACTTGTTACTCTATAAATAAATAAATGGATTTTTCTTATTCTAATGAATGACTATGATAAATTCATATAAAATAAATTCATAACAAACACAATAATAGTAAGAAAAAGTAGGAAAAGAGAGATACAAACTAATTTATAGTAATTCAACTAAATAACTCTTGGTCTAATCTACACCTCAAATTCTATCTAAGAATGCACTATCTTATTTTTAATGGTGAAGAGAAATTTTCCATATAACATCTTATTTTAGGCTTGGCATGTAAGATTAGGCTCAACCTGAACTAACTCATCAGACTTCGAAAGTTGAGTTCAAGATTTTTTTTCTAATTTTAAACTTTAATATGGACTCAAGCTTGGGCTGCTTGAACATAATCTAGCCAAAAGCCTGACCTTTAGTTATTAAGTGTATAAAAGGACATCGTTTAACACTAGGTATTATCCTCTTCAAATAGTCTTCCTTCAATAATGTAAATTAATTACAATCAATCTATAGTGTTAGTTCTTCTCCTCCCTCCTTGCTTGAGTGACTGAGAATCATGGTCACCTCTTTTATCCCCTAGACCTCCTTGCCTCCTTGTATTTCCCACTTCCCAACCATTGATCTGCTTCATTATTCCATTCCTCGCCAATTGCCTCCTACTAGGTATTATCTTTGCAAATAGGATTTTTTTTCCTTTAGAGTTCTAAGATAACTGGGGAGTATTATAAGGGAAGGATTAGGGATTAATTAAGTTTTAAAGTTAGGTGGGAATTTTTTATCATAAATTGAGTGAAAATTATTCACATGGTTTTAATTTTTTCTTAAACATAGTATTTTATTAAGCAAGAAAATAAATAAAGCTAGTGTCATGATATAGTTTAAAAGTGAGTGAGAACTTATGCAGTAGTTCATTAATAAATGTGCCTCTTACTTATTCTATCAATTTTTTTAAGTATTTGTTGTAGTGGTAAAGTCATTGTAGTTTGAGGGATGTAAATACAATGAACAGAATCATTAACCAATGTAGTTTATTAGTTGATCATTTTTCTACACAAAAAACTAAAACTTTTACTTGATTTAGAAATAAGATTCAGATTGAGAAAGTATTAAGAAGGCTAAGGTTAGGTTCCCTTTTATTCGTAATGCTACCATCATTTTCTTGTTTGCTTTATTAATTTTGATTCTTTTCTACAAAATGATAAAGGGATCTGATATGTAGTTTCACAAAATGGAGAATCTTTAACTAGATTAACAATGATAAATTTTCAAGTTAATATATTTTCTATTTTCATCACATTGCACTTTTGACGTATGGCCATTTTTTCCTGACTTCGTGTATGCACACACTTAGGTCCATTCTTGCTTCTATAATTGAGCTTGATACTGCATAAATATAAGGAAAGATATTTTGGAATGTCAATTTTGGCCTGACTTAGCCTGATTTTGGTTTAGGTTAATCGAGCTATGGGTCAAAATTATTTGGCTTGATTAAGCCATGGGATAAGCTCGAGTCGGCCCCTGGCCTGACTGGAATGTCAAAAACAACACCATTTTTAATTTTTTTAAAATATATGAGATTGGTTCGGGTTAGGCTATAGGCCACCCAACCCATTAGTCAGGCCAGGCAAGGCTAAGAGTGGCCTAGCCTATTAACTTCCTTTACAACTTACTACTTTGTTTGAATCTATTCTTAAAGTCAAAATATAAAGACTAAACTTGGTATCTCTATTTAGAGTGGTCTTCTTTAACCATAAAGTGTTTCTGGCCTATAAAGCTAACATTTAACCCTTTAAATTTGCTTTCTATCTTCTTCTTTATCACATTTTCACATTCTAGATATACACCATAGATTCGATTTTGACATTTAATGCCTAGTCAACCAAAAATATGTGAAATTTGTCATTAACCAAAAATTGTTCTTAATTGCTCGTATACTATTGCCTTATTATATAAAACTCGGAGCTACCTTATTGTGTCATAATTGTAAATGTACTAATTGAGCTATGACCATTTATTTGTATATGTGCACACATGATTGTCATATGTATATCATATAGAGGCCAAGCTTCATATAACATCACCTACACTTGCTTAGGTAATTTTTCATTTCTATCAAATAAGACTTTATACTTCTTTCTATATCATTTGTCATTACATAATGCACCTTTAGTAACCAACATTTAATATATAAATTTCATGTGAGTATTTGACTACTCTTGTTGTATTCTGATTGATATAGGCTTGGGCTAGATCAAACAGTCCATTTGGTTCATAGTCTTCTAATTAATAGGAACCTTAGCTTATAAATAAGTGTCAACATGTAAACTATTAGGTATTACAATGTCCAAATTACCTATCTTTCATGTTAAATGAATTTTACCTTTTACTCACTTTATGGAACTATTCTTTTCAAGATTAAATATATTTTAATTCATCTCTTATCATATACTCCTACATATGATTATGATTAATTATGCATTATTATCTTACTTTACGTTAAATCTTCATTAAAGTGTATGTATACATCTACATGTCCATGAATAACTACTCCATGAATAACTACTATACTCTTATATGTTGATTTTCTCAAATGGATGAGCATATTCTTTTAATAGAGAGTTCTAATTTAGTACCATAAAGTATACTAGTAAAGACTTTAATTTGGTACCAAGTGAACAAAAAATTCATATTGAAGGAGTAGGTTCATTAAGAAGTGATATTTGGAATCACTTCAACAAGACTTGATTAACAGATGGAATAAAGAAGGCCAAATATAAATATTGCCACAAGATGTTGGCTAGGAGTTCGAAAGATGGAACCTCTTATTAAAATAGACATGTGGATTCATATAACCGAAAAAAAAAGAATGTATCAAGAGGTCAAACATTTTTTAGCCCTAAGCTAATGAGAGGGAAGACTGAAATGATTGGCATAGCTTATAACAATAAAAAATCAAAGTTTTTGATGGCTAAGATAATCATTGGTGATGAATCACCACTCTTTATAGTTGATGGCAAAAAATTTAAGATGTTTGGCACCTCAATCCAACCAAGCTTCAAGATCTCAACTAGGAATATCTTAAAGAAAGATATTTTCAAGATGTACGAGGATAAAAAAAAGAAATATTACAGAAATTATTGAGTATTGATAAATAGGTAGCTATCACATCAAACATGTGGACAGTTGATAACTAAAAGAAAGGTTATATCATAGTGACGATACAATACATTGATAATGATTGGACTCTGTGGAGTCGAATATTGAGATAAATTATATTATTTAATGATTTTGGGAAAGTTATATTATTTAATGTTGTTATCATTTATTTATTTATTTATTTATTTATTTATTTATTTATTATGTAATAATTGATATTTGTTAATATTTTTAAAAGGTAGGTTTATATATGTGTCAACACCACATACAAGTAAAAGGTTAACAATTGTATTAGTAGATTGTTTAATGAATTAGAATATCAACACTAGGTTATCGACCATAACACTTGATAATTATAGAATGATGTAATAATTGAAAAGTTGAAGAACAAGTTACGAGTTAGGAGTTTATTAGTTATGGAAGGTTATTCCGTAAGCAATTTTTACACATATTGTGAATTTGATTGTGAAGGAAGATTTAAAGGTGATAAAGTAAGCGGTAGAGTTGATTTCTGACAATGTAGTGTATTGGAGTACGACACTTAAAAAAGTCAAAATTTTAAAGAAACTGTATAACAACTGCACATTCCACAGGTAAAAAATTTGGTTTTGGATTTTCCTAATAGAAAGAAGTCAACATTCAAGATGTTGGAGTCAACAACCAAGTATGTTAAGGTGTTTAGCAGGTTGAGATAAAAAGATTCTTAGTATACTTGCCTATCAATGTAAAAGTAATATAAGTTGGGTAAAGTACTTTGTTTGAAGTTAGAAATATTTTATAATGCTACTGAGTTATTCTTAGGAAAAAATATCCAATTTTGGACAATTGCTTTAGTAGTATGTGTGAGAACAAGAAAGATATATCAATTGGATATTTGATTCTAATAAGGTGATCTAGGTTATGGAATAATATATGATGGAAAAGCTCAATTCTTACTAGTATATGGTCAAACAAACTATGATAGTCATTTTTGTGTTAGACCTGAGATATAATATGGAGGGTTTTATTTTTATTATAAATTGTTATATGGTGATTGGGCTCAAGAGCATATTGATGTCATTAAAAAATTCTGATGTGATTTGTTTAAATATTATCAGCTAAGATTGGACAAAAATTAAGATCACAATAGTTCAACTCCAACTTCAAGTTCAGTTTCTGCTTTAGCTTCATATAAGATCAACATGAAACCCGTATTTGCAAAATTCATAAAAGAAAAAGGTCTAGGACTTCCAAAATAGGATGGATTTGGATAAATATTTAAAGGCAGATGTTGTGACTAAAGTTGAGGTGTGGAGTTCGACGTATTGCTATAGTGGAAGAAACATGGAAGTGTTTTCTAATCATGCAAGCTAGTGTGCAATTCTAGTACCTAATATTGCTTCAGAGTCTACTTTTAGTACTAGTGGTCAGATAATCAGTCTTCATCATGCTCGACTTTATCCTAATACTGTGGAAGCTCTTATATGTGCCCAAAGTTGGTTAGATTATGAAGATATTGAGGGTAAACTCTATTCTTTATGATATATTAATTTTTCATCATAATAATTTTAACAATCATAAATTATATTATCTTTTTATATTAACACAGGTACCAATATGGAGACCAGTCGTCTAACTAAAAATTTCTTTGAAAAAATATTTGATGATGTAGATATCTAATTGTTAATTATCATATGTTGAATATTCATTTAATACAATTGTTGCATAATTAGGTATAATTTATGTAATAATATTTCTATATGAAGATGAAGTGGTGCAAACTATTGACAATTAGAACATAACAATTTTTTATTTGATAAGTCAAATTATTTATATATGATTTTGGGATAAATTAGAACTAATTTGACTCATCTCTATGTGAATTTGCACTTTATTTAGTTAATTCTCACACATTTCAACTTTATTGCTTAATAGTTGCACATGGATAGAATTTGGGGCAAGAGGCATAACTTTCTCTGTAGATGTCAGATTAAGGTCATTCAAGAACACTTTTGACGAGGACTCTGAATTATACAACTTTCGTGAGGACTCCAAGAAGAGATTTTTCCGTCTAAATGGTCAAAATTGCATATTTTTGTAGATGTCCAGTGTATGTTCGCCTAGTAGACATAATGTCCCTCCAAGCGGACATGAGCAGAGAGGGAAAGCTGGAAAATCCGAGAAAGTTCATCCAGCAAATATTAAGTTTGCTTAACGGACATTATCGGCACTATTACGATCCTCATTTCCCTGTTTGGTGAAAACTAGATATCTTTGACCCCAAGACACTATAAATACTCATTTTTAAGACCAAAAGGGAGTTTTGGCACTGAAAACAAGGTAGCACACATAGGAGGCACCTAAAAGAGGCAAAGAAGAGAAAGAAGGAGGATTGAATCAAGATTAGAAGCAAGATTGTTTTGTCTTCTCTCTCTATCTTCTCTCTTTACCCTATCTTGGATGTTGATTGTCTTTATGTATTTGGATTCTTTTATCATGTGCTGGAACTAAAACCCATTTAGGGTTAGGGATGTAGCTTATTTTAGGGATTGATTTAAGTTTTATGGATTGATTGGTGCTGAATGAAAGTTTTTGAGTTATATTTATCTTTCTTGAGCTTCATTATTGATTCTATGCTTGATCACCATAGATGCAATCTTAGGAATCATATGATGGACTAAGAGGTGAAGTATGATTTGTGCACTAGGAAGATAAACACATTATATTTAAAGATAGAGATATCCTAAACTAGTGTGATATCTCTATCTTTAAATATGGTTGCTTGTTCTTAATGAATTTGACCAGTTAGGTTTCGCATTGAAAGATGGTAATCAACTAGTTCGGTATTCTTATATGTATTGAGAGAGAATATAAGTGAATTTGTGCAATTGTTATTATAACCTGTCATTCAATCAATTCCATAATTCATCGATCAATCTCTTAAATTGGTGAACCCCGAAGCCCTAAGTCTAAATCATCGTATTTACCTTGTTTATTTATTTACAATTTTTACAATTTATTGTTTACTCTAATCTCATCATCTTTTAAATTTCCCATTATTTTGGTTCAAGTAATTAGGATTAATTTAGTAGTGAGTATCTTAGTCCTTGTGGGATATGACCTTGGAATACTTGATTTGTAGTTACTAGAAAAGATTCTGTGCACTTGCAGATTTTATCGACCATTGTTCCCTTTCCTCTAATACGGGTTTGATATCTTTAATCTTTGCTGCTTTTTTTTCTGAATTTACTATTTTTATGTGATTGCTTTGATTTTTTACAATTGAAGATATAATTATTTACTTATGCATTTTAATGCATATTCTAAATTGTTGTCTACGCTCATTTACTGAACTTTAGTATCCACTCTCACACTATAATTGATATTTTCTTTTTTTTGGCATTTTATAAATTGTATCATTAAACAATTTGGATAATATTAGCACTATGATACTCTTTTGTTTTGACAGTAAAATGATTTTTCATAATATTACTATGATATTTGTTGTATAAGTAGCCTCATAAATTAATATTATTTTTTCATATTTTGACTTTGGAATGAACTAAGCAGCATTTTATTGCTAGATTTAAATAAGAGAATAGTGATTAGTAATAAAAGAGATAATAATTTAAGTCGATATTAGTTTTAAAAAATTAAACAAATAGATTTTATTTATTTTTTATCAAAAGCAACACATTGAACCTAACAATTTTAATTTAACTAAATGAAACAAATACTAATTTTTTTATAAAATTGGGTTTAGATAGCAAAATAAGTTATAAAAATTTTTAACAATCTTTTTTAATTTAAATTTTATTTATTTTTAATAAAAAGAGTCTACCTGAGCCTCCACCCAAAATTCAAATCGAGCCTCGATTGATTGTCGTTCCTATCTTCTTTACTATGGATTAAGATGAATCCTTAAAATTATTTTGATTTGACAAGGGTAAGGAATAGCCATTTACAAATCTTATTTAAGATCACGATAAATCTTGACAAATTGTACTTCAAATAATTTTCCTAACTGCAACAATTGTACAACCATAAAATTCAAAATTTTCCTTTCCTACTCTCAACAATGAACGAAGATTCCTAAATGTTATATCTCACTCTCTAATCTCTCAAGATTCATAACAAATCTCCATTATGTCAAAAGTTTTTCTTGCAACTCATATAATCTATTTATATTTAAATCTAACTTAAAATAGTCACTACATACACAAATTAGCCGTTATAATGATTAGTTTCTAAGCAAATCCATCCAACCAATGACTTGCATTTGGCTAGTCAACTAGTCAATCATAATCCATTATCGACTAGTCAATCATAATACTCCCATTAGTCAATTGATAAACAGTGCAATTGATGTACAATGTTCAGATGGTAAACAGTCTAACCTATATATATATATATATATATATAGAACACATTCATAAAATGAATTATCCAAATTTAATTTTTCAACCCTCCAAAATTTTTTAAAAGTTAAAAACAATAATTTTTCATAAAACTTGATTCAAAAATATTTTAAAAGCTCTTCAAAAAGTGTTTTGATGATCAAAAGAGTTTCCTTTAAAATGATGCCAAATTTCCTTTCGATTATGACTTATATGCAAATGATCATAAAATGTTTGACATCTTAATTCATTAAAATGATGAAAATAAGATAACTAATTATTTGTTAAATATTTTGAAGTGCTAGATTCCTCTGTAATTTTAGTTCTTCGATGAAAATTTCCTAAAACTCTCTTGAATTACATATATACTTATTTTATTTTCTTTTAAGTGCTCAATTAATTTAACTATTTTTTATTTACTTTACCCCTTCTATTAAATTTTATATCTCACATGTTGTTTAATTTTATTACAATAAACTTCTACTATCATTAAAAATAAATTTATCAATATTATTATTAAATTATGAAATAAAATTTCGCTTGATAACTTGCTACCAATTATATGTTGTTTTTAATAAAAAAAGAAAACAAGCATCATCTTTAATGGAATTGGTTATCAACATTATGTCAGGGAAGCGTCAATTTACATGAGCGTACACAATAGACGATGAATACCAAACATTGGCTTACAAAAGGACACTTTTGGATCTCAGTGGTCAGATCACATGATGAGGCGTTTCCATGGATCTCATCACCTAAATGCAAAGCTAGAATGGAATTTTCTTTCTGCTATACTTGAAAAGATGGGTTTTTCTTGTCATTGGATTTCTTTGGTTTTGAAATTTGTTACTACTGTTAACTATTGGGTGATGTTTGATGGCCAGCACCTTGGACCTATTGTTTTGTCGAGGAGAATTAGGCAAGGAGATCTTATCTCCCCCTATCTTTTTATTTTGTGTGCGGAAGGTCTTTCTAGATTGATCAGTTCCAAGGTTGGTAATGGTGTATGGCATGGTTGCTCTATTGCTAGGGGGCTCCTTCTATTGATCATTTGTTTTTTGCAGACGATAGTTTGTTGGTCTTCAAGGCAGAACATGTCGAAGCTGAAGTGGTAACGGAGGTAATTGAGACTTATGCTTTGGCGTCAGGACAACAAATTAATTTTTCCAAGTTTGCTATCTGTTTTTCCAAGAATGTGCCTAGACAAGCTCGTAATAATATTTGTTCGATTCTACATGTGGCTGAGAAGGAGGATTTAGGCTGTTATTTGGGTCTACCTACTCGAGTTGGGTCGAACAAGAAGGAGATCTTCAGTTTTATTAAAGATAGGCTTTGGAAGAAGATCAATTAATAAAAGCGACGGTGTCTTTCAAGGGCAAGAAAGGAGGTAATGCTTAAAACTGTTTTACAAGCGTTACCAATTTATGTGATGAACCTATTTCTGCTTCCTAAAACTTTTTGTCTTGAATTGCAACATATCATGAGCAATTTTTGGTGGGGGAAAACTCAAAATAATGAAAAGGGGATTAATTGGGTTAGATAGGACCGTATGTGCCGTCCGAAGGATTTTGGTGGTCTTGGTTTTAAAAAGCTACATGAGTTTAATTTGGCATTAGTGGGTAAGCAAGCTTAGAACATTATTGTCAATCCTAATTCCTTAGTGGCCCACGTATTAAAGGCTAAGTATTTTCCCTATACCAACTTTTTGAATGCACAGGTTGGCAACAATCCGAGCCTTTTATGGCGTAGTATTTGTTAAAGCAGAGTTGTTGTTGAGAAAGGTGGTTGTTGGCGTATTAGGAAGGGTTCTTCTATTTCAATATGGGAGGATAAATGGTTACTTTCAACAGCCTCAATGAAAATTGTTACTCCACGGCCTATATCTACTAATTTGTTTCTTGTTTCTAATCTTATTGCTAATGGGAGATGGAACGATGAGGCTATATCTAATGTGTTTTAAGAGGTTGATAAACAAGCAAT
>JANIIA010000192.1:65602789-65617076 GCA_027478495.1 Erythroxylum alaternifolium | reverse complement strand
TATTTTAATTAATTATATTGTATTTAATTAATTATTAATAATATTTTAATTAATTAATTATATTTTAATTAATTATAGTGTAATTAATTAACTCATTCTTCTATAACAATGATACTCATTTCTCTAGATTAGGAGAGGAATGGAGTATTACTCAAAAATGGGTAGTCAAAATAATAACTATATAATCATATCCCCTTACTAAACTCAATCTTTCATTCCATACATATTCTTCCTTTTTCATACCTACTAAACAAGCACACCCTCAATTTTTTTGGTTTGACATTCCTTTTAGATTCCCGTTAAGGATAGAACAACGCTGCAAATAGGTCATGGTTACTTTTCTAGTCCAATAAAATCCCTAGCCCAAAGAAAACTAGTTAAGAACATAAGATAAATCCTCGTTTCACTATAGTAAT
Source organism: Erythroxylum alaternifolium (assembly GCA_027478495.1). Classification (NCBI taxonomy): domain Eukaryota; kingdom Viridiplantae; phylum Streptophyta; class Magnoliopsida; order Malpighiales; family Erythroxylaceae; genus Erythroxylum; species Erythroxylum alaternifolium. The sequence continues at coordinate 65,616,660 of JANIIA010000192.1, read as the reverse complement.
GTAATAGACATTGTTACATCATGCAAGCGTATGAGGTACGTGGTGGTCGCAGGCATTTGACAGTAGTCAGCTTTTACACTTTAACATAAGATAAATCCTCGTTTCACTATAGTAATGTAATAGACATTGTAACATCATGCAAGCGTATGAGATACGTGGTGTTCGCAGGCATGTGACAGTAGTCAGCTTTTAAACTTTCTCATCTTAATCAACTTCTGTCAAGAGACGTTCGTTACAAGTGCATTATTATTTCTGCCGCCCACCTTAATTTATAAAGGTAGACTTCATTTGGTTCGTGTATTTCCAACTTGGACAAGAAAAAACAGGAGATTTGCGCAGTTAATATTGTTGGCCCTTCTGCGTTTAGGGGATCATTTCCAATACTATTAATTGCGAATCTCCCATCTTTTCTTTTTTTTTTTAATATTCCACCGGCAAATTGAATGGGAATTAGACTTTATGGTCTTAACCCAAATCTTCTTTCCAATAATCACGTTTCTTTCTTTCAACCAGTCAATTAGATTAAATTTAATGCAGTAGGCAGGCAAGTTTAACGTAATTAAAAGGAGAACAATGGAAGAACAAGGATTCGAGTAGTGGAGGACTTAAAATCATTTTCCCTTACACACCAAACCAAGTCAAGAAAAAAAAAAAAGGCCATTTTCCTCTACTTTGCACTATTATTTTTCCCCATTAACTTGCCTATATATACATAACATCAACTCGCCTGCTCAATGTCAAGTTATCAACCCGATAGACTTAACATCTTAATTGCTATATTACTCTGCAAGTTCTTGTGGACAGGAAGAATGGGCTTAACCTATGCACACATTATGGTTTTGGTGCTTCCTGTTTCCTTGATGACCACTAGCGTGGCTAACCCACAGGGGCAGTACGGATTTAACCACAGTGACGGGGGCGACAGACATGGCATTAACCGACCAAAGTACGACGACCCTCCCAGGAAGATCGTTGTTGGTGGGTCCAACAACTGGCAGTTCGGCAACAATTACTTTGAATGGGCCTTAAACAACGGTCCATTCTATCTAAACGATACTCTAGGTGAGGCTGCTCCTGTAACATTCTTTGTATTATGTCTCTATTGCGGCATCCTTCCCGAAAACCTTCATTTCATTGGAAAAAAGAAAAAGAAAAAACGCTGATGGGTTGATTGTGTGTTGCAGTGTTTAAGTATGATCCACCAAGCGAGAACAACACACAACCTCATAGCGTCTACGTGCTACCCAACATATGGAGCTTCATGAGATGCGACATGAGTAGAGGCAAGATGATTGCTAACACCACACAAGGGTCTGGAGGTGGGTTCCACTTCGTTCTTAACAAGTTCCAGCCCTACTACTTCGCTTGTGGTGCAAGCAATGGATCCCATTGTAATAATGGCACCATGAAGTTCTTTGTCATGCCAATGCTTCGTCTCTGACACTACTAACAGCCACAGGGAAACACTTACCTTTCCACCTATACTGCATAAGGTTGTCTTTATCACTCGTCAGCCAATTCCAATAACGTCTCTTTGTGTTTTACTTGTGTGATTTATGAACTTTCTACCCCTCTTTTATGGTACACAATTCTGATGTTACAAATTTAAATCAGAGGAAAGCGGTAGATTGAATGTAATTGTCACTTGGCCAATAATGTTTAGCAGAAGGCCTACTCTTAAACTTTTGCCTTACCTTCTTGTAATGGGACTTACAGAAACATCTATAGAGGAAGTTCTAACAAATCTTCTGAGACTATGAACGAATTCATATGCTTATGGAACTTTCCCGTCCAGCTCTTTAGCTTATGCTCTATACTGGTAAACAAAATCTACCTAGTACTCTTACGAAGTTACTTCAATTCGTTTATCAACTAAAGCATAGCAATGCCTATAGAAATTCTTGAATGAGATTTGCACAACAAGACAAAGAATGAAGGACGTAGAGGTCCAAAGGCATCTTAGATTGAAGGAATGCTTCATTAATTGAACTGTGTGATAGTACAGGCCTAACTAATACTATGAGCAAATAATCTAAACTTTCCAACGTATACATAAACAAGAAGATCTAGACTAACTGTACCTTTTGAATGATTTGCACCACAATCATGCATTTAGAATAGGGTTATTGCTTACTCACTACACCCTCTGCAATTCATTTTTCTGCTTTTCCAGTTGGTCAGTCAAGTCCTTCTTCCAATTTTGGATCAACCTTTCTTGCTTCTTGACTATCTCATCCATTTTTTTCAATTCTTCTTCCATAGCAGCAATCTTCTGTGAAAGTACAAGAGTTGCATCCAACAACATTTCATTAGATTAAACGACAATAATAGATAGTAAAGTAGCAACACATAGTATCTCTTCCAGTGCAATTTTATAACCTTTTTAAGCATTTCCACTTCAGTAGGTTGGCCTTCACGTTGTAGACCAATAAAATAGAGTTGAAGCCTTTTGGCAGCCTCCATGAAGTCCCTAGCATGCCTTTCAACGTCAACTGCAACAATTAAAATGTAGACAACTTTAGTATGTATGCCCATCAACTTGAGATTTTTCTTTTCTTTACTGTTTTGCTATCACATAAAGTAAGATCACAGGGTTGCATACTCGGAAAGATCAATGTACTGAGGAAATAATAAAGCATTTTGCCATTCAATCTTCAACAATGAAAATGATCAAGTATTGATGAAGTGAAAAAGAAAAATCTTTATGTTAAGATATCTAATGCTGAAGCATATACCAGAAATTACAATAATCAGTCCATAAGGAAGGAGTTTCACTTCCCAAGCAATATGGAGCATCTATTTCTTGTTCTGTTGTTTTCACCAGAGTACATCTCTATAAGCATATGTTCTATACACATTATGTTTGCATTAGGTTTATAACAGACCCTCTTACAACAACAACAACAACAACAACAACAACCCAATAAAAATCTCACTGATACACAGGGTCTGGGATATGGATGGAAGACAACAAAAGCCAACAGACAACAATGTTTGATATGTTGCATGGAAACTAGCAATCAATACTTAATGGTGCAAATCTCTACTCATCATTCACCAGACTAACTATCAACCAATACGTAATAAAAGTGTAGGCTATAGCAAGGATTATCACAGATTATGTTGCTACAATTGATATACTTAAATACATCTTCAAGAAAATGATTAAAGTGCGAATATCTAGAAGTTATACTTACCATTATCTTTTCAGCTCACCCTATTAAAAAAAGTAACCTTTGAAAAAATTAGAAAACAACATGTCAAGGACTACCATGAAAAGCAACCTTTTCTAACACGGGAGTCCCAAATTAGTCAATTGAGCTGCTCCAAAAACAATATGAAACAAACTCAAATCTCAGAGCTCTACAGCTATGCAATCCAATGACAAGTCGCACTTGCTAATGATGCATAGATAGTGAACATCCCACATATAAAATGGTACCTATGGAATCATAACACAAATATATAGAAGTTCCTGAAATGAATTGCAATGTTCTCCCACAATTCACACATTAAGTCTGCTCTACATTTACAAATGGAAATTGATCCACATGAATGACTCTTTTGGGCAATGCCAGTGTGCTTTCCATCGGTTCTCCAGACACTAATACTATAGCTTTTTCTATATAGTCTATGTTCATATCTTCTTTTGAAGGAACCAAGCATTCTAAGCAAATCTACATAATGGAATGATCAACTGTGATTAGTAGACAAAAAAGTACACATAACTGCATATTGTATGTACTAGGAGAAAGCATACCCATGCCTCTTATGCCTCTTAGAATACACCCTCCCTCTCCAGTCATGACATACAGCAAAAGACAAAGATTGTGTAGATTTTGTAGATTAGGCACGGATATATATCACCCCCTAATATTGAAGCCCTTATCACACACCAACAGAAGCAATTTTATCCTTATAAAGATAACTTGCAAAAAAAAGTTATTAGATTTTATCATAATATTATGTCATTAAATCCCTCACCTAAAGAAACAATAACAACTTATTACTTAAATTATCATGCTAATAAAACACCTAATAGTAAAATATAGAAGCAAAGACAGTAAATTTCAGAAGAAACCAACTCTGGTGTGAAGGGTGTGGAGAGCGGTCAATGGCTTGGAGCTCTCGGGCAGGCAAGCATGGAAGCAATGAGGCCTCCAAAGCCATAACAAAGATTATCATATCCTCCTTGGCCGAGGGTTGTTGCTGTTGTGACGGTGAATGCAGCTGTGGAATGTCTAATTTATGCTGCTGCTGTTGATCCATTCCTTGTGTCTCCGCCATGTTGATGAAGATGGTGTCCAAAAGCACGATTTAATCAGCAAAAGATCTGTAATTTTCATAACGGTGAGCATTTATTGTGAAAAGGTTGCATCTTCAACGACAAATCATTCTAAAGATTCAACTTTTAGGTCCAGAGGTCTTTTTGTGGGCTATTTTAAGGTGAAAGAAGGTTTTTTATCTCCTACATTTATATTTATAAATTCTTCTCTTTATTTCTTTCAAAAAAGAAAAAAGAAAAAGGAGTTTTTTTATCTAATATTGGCAGAAGGAAAAGGTAACGACTAACGAGTGCATAAATGAAGAATGACAAACCCTCAAATGTGATTGTCCCGTACTTACAATAGGCCTAAAGATGCCTGCATTCAAGAATTTTGGTTTTATGGGCTTTCCTCTTCTGCATTGGACTAAACAGAATGAGCCCAGTAATCACTTAAATGGAATGAATGATTCCGTACTAACAGCAATTGCACAATGTTGAATTGTGAGGCTTGCATTTCCACGTTCAGTGCTCGTCAGTGCAAGTAGCATATGTATAAATCTATCATTATTGAGTTCATTTACTCAAAGGAAGAGTTCAATAATTAGCCAGCCATTGACATCTGCCACTAGCAACTACCTCTCCCTTTCCTCAACATTATGAGTTGATATAATTAAATACGCTGCAACCAAACAACAGTAGGACAGGGCAGTCATCTTAAATATGGGCTAATTTTCTTGTTTCATCTTCATGCGGCTTCTTCCATATTCTAGGTTCGAGTCCTGTAACAGATAAACAAATATTGTGAATATTATGTTAGATAAGTTAGAAAAACACCGAAATTAAGATAGACCTGCCAAACACCGTTACTGTGGAGGCATTTCTATATGAAGCTAAAATACAAGTATGTGAAAATTGTTTATGAACTAAGCACTTCGAGTGTGGCTTTCATTCCATGTATATGATTGGAATAGTTAACAGACAGATAACTGTGTTTTCGGACTAGTTTTTTTCCCTTGTTTAACAATGATTGCGGACCTCAGCATCACTGTAATGGCACATCCTACTTTACAATGACTAGCTTTTGTTTTTCTCCATAAGACAGTTTAGCCATTAAAAGCTCTATGTAATGATCCAAAGTACTACTAACTTCAATTCATAGACAATATTCAAATGGCAGTATACTGTTAACTTGCAAACATTAGGCCTGTAACTACTGTAATCATATTTGATACAAACTGTCCACCTGATAATTTATTTATCCTCAAGCACAACTACAGAACAACAGACATTTCCTATCTCCAGTATGGAGGGCATGAACAGATTGGATTAACAGATGTCATTTCATAAAGCTGGAGTGAAGTGGCAGAAGCATTATTAAAGAAAGAAAGAGGTGACTTGGTCCTGACAATTTTCTATCTTTGACACAAGCATACAAAGTGAACAATAACAAGGAAAGCAACTGATCTTAGCTACACAATGATGGAGTGAAGCAGAAGATATCTCAAAGTCAAATCTCTTTTGGGTGGATCATTTCTGGGGACCCTCTAAGGAGCCAAAGGTAAAGAACAGACTATTAAGAAAGAGATAGCTCTTGAGAAAGTCATATGGATGGACCTAGACTGGTGAGCTAATTATAGCCGTATAAGAATCTGAGTTTACATGTCTTAAGGAGCGAAAGCTAAAGAACAGACGATTAAGAAAAAGATAGCTCTCGAGAAAGTAACATGGATGGACCTAGACTGGTGAGCTAATTATAGCCATATAAGAATCTGAGTTTACGTGTCTTCTATACCCGTTCGTTAATGGCTGCAACTTGGGACAAAACGACGAGAACTGGAGTTTATATTTTGAGATCAACTTTACATTCGGATGATCAGCGGAACAAATATTTTTTCAACCTTTTGAAAAAGGACTACTTTAATTTTATATCATCAGTAATCATAAATTATTCTTTTTTATAAAATTTAATTTCTTTTTCTATCATTTTCATCTAAATTTGATTTAAAAACAGGCAAACTATACAACACTAAAATGTGCACATGTGTTCAACCTCTAAAAATATTCAAGTGAGATAATTCTATAAATGGTATAAAGAAAGTGTATTAAGAATGTAACTCTTATATAATGTAGGCCTATTTACAACAGGGTTTACAGCTTCCAAGCTAGTAATTTAATATTTATAATTTCAATTAAATTTTAAAAATAATTAAAACTAATTTTAATTTATTAATTAATTTACATTAAAGTCTAATATTTAATATTGGTCTCTTTTTCAAATATATGATATTTGATATTAAAATTTTAACTTCTTTAATTATATATGACCTATTAGGTTCTTAACTATATTAATAATAAATATAAACTATAATCTTAAATTATATTTAAGATGAATTTATCTTTAGTTCTCACATTAAATAATTTATATTCATTTATCAAAATTAATGTTCAGCAATATATCATGATCATTCAAATATTAGAAATTTCAAAGTGATATTGACTATATTTTCATATATAATTTTCATGTGTGATATAATTATTTCATCATAATTACATATATAGAATATGAATTTAGTTTCTACTCTATTTAATTCTAATTAGTTTAGGATGAAGAATCATATATTAATCTTTCAACTATTTTTCATATAATTCATACTACGCCTAATGTACAAATTAAGTTGCCTTTGATTATGATACGTTCTAAATAATATCAAAACAAAACAATATCTATTTGTAGAGATCTCTAGTCAAATAGTCACATATACAACTAGCATTTTCATATATATACAAATAATATTCCATATGAAATTCTTGTCGTGGGTCAGTCTAGTAAACTTATTCTTTAACAAATACTCATCCTTTGTTTAAATATGTCTATATTTTAGCCTATGATATAGACTATTTCTTTCATAAGAAAGAAACATATTGTATGTTACGCTTTTCAACCTAGAATAATGACTAAAAAAGATTTAAGAATCATACATTAATGTAGTATGAATCTCATAATTACATTGTTATTATAATTTTTTTCCAAAATATAATTATTATGTGAATGTAATCTTATAATCTGGTTAATTAAACGAACATATTTAAAAATAAATAGTTCTTTGATTAAATATGTCATAGATATACAACTAACTAATTGACTATAGAGTGTAAACCAATACTTTAATATCACTAAACTACTTACTTTAAATTTTATTCTCTCTTTAACTTCTGCTTAATTCTTATAATATCATAAAAAGAAAGATAAAGAATAAAAGAGTAAGTTGACAAAGTCTTACACTAACTTTAGCCATAAATTCGATATAATTCATGGCATTCGATGTAAGATTTTAAGTGAAGTGTCAAAATTGGTTCATATACATTATTGACAAAAACAAGAAGAAAGCCTTTACAAAATGTATACAGTATCACTGATGTTTTTCAATAATGTATTATAATATTTACTAAGGTTTAAGCAATGGTGGAAACTTTGGACAATGAGGACATGACACCAAGTTTTAAAGCTTTGCTAATTTGATGATTTTTAGAAGTTATTACTATACTTATTACTTGTCAATAATGGAGGATAGAAAAGACTCACTTCAAAAATTTTAAGATCAAAATCGTTTACTATTATTATTAGCATTTGTTACAAAGAATTCTGTTAGTATTATAAGTTAATTATAAATTTATTACTCTATTTTAATTTAAGTATGATTTATTATTTATAATTATATTTTGGATTCTTATTAGAACTATATAAGTAAAGCATTTTATCAAGTCATCTGACATATTCTTTCATTAATAACAATTGAATACTTTTACAATTTTCATTCTTTGTCTACTTTTTGTTATGTGCATGACTGAACTATGTATTATTAAGCATTAATTTCGATATCAAACTCCAACTTTGTTTGCTTTCACAATTCAAGTTTTAATTTTTTAGTTCTTTTTGTTTCCATCTTTGACATCTTGAATATTGCCCAAGAAACTTCAAAATAGCCCATGAATCATGATATTGTTAGAAACTTCATAAACAACCCCAAAAACAACCCAAAATATTTTTACAAAATCCAAAAACAACATATAATATTGCCATAAAAATCTAGAAACAACCATAAACCAGAAATCACATAGAAATAGTCTAAAATACCTAAAATAAAAAAAATCACTTAAAAATTTCTCATAGATTAACCAAAAATTGCCTAAAAGTTCTCAAAAGTTAACTTTTCTTAGCTAATCTCTCATCACCGATTATCTATTGCTTGCGTTTTCTTGTCTATAAAGGGAGCATGTTACCTCTGACCTTTTATTAGCTGCATCAATTTACTATATCAGTTGAAGTTTTTCCTATAGGGTCTTTAACAAGGTAACTTTTCCTTTACTTTTAAAACTCTTTTAAAGTTTAGGAATTTGGGTGAATTTTATGTGATAGTATTAGGTTCTTTGATAGAGCATAAAGATATATTTTTTAAAATGTTTTTATTTTTTTTAAATTGTTCTTATGATTAATGCAAATTGTGACTATAATCATATTAAGTTTTTTAATATATGTTTGTTGCAACAAATTATAAATAATAAGTTTCATTATGTGGTGGAATTTTAAGTATATCTTATCGTAACGCCAAGTAAATTTGATACCATCACATCTTCCTTACAATTGACCTAACATATAAACTTGATAATTTTGACTTAAGGTTACAAGGATTATCTCAAGATGTAAATAAAAGTCCAATGAATATAACTGATGCTTTTAATGATGTTAACAAAGTTCAAATTACATCATTTTATGCATTTTTAAATAGCTTAAACTATATGTATACTTAATTGAATCAATGACAGTCTTCTTTAAAGCATCAATTTGAATCAAATTTTAATGAAATAAATTAACATATGGAGTTAATTTGAAGTATTTAGATAAACATGAAATTATGAGGCTTATTGATGAATATGGTAAGACATAAAAATGGTCTAAGATATGGAGGAAATTCTAGGCCTATTGTGAGTCTAAATAGATTTAAAGACCTTTCATATATTATTATTCCTTTAATGACACATGAGAGGGGAGTAGGTTATGTGTATTCACTTTTTATCTATTTAAAAATTAAAGAATAAAATGCTTATTCTAATGAATGGTTATGACAAATTCATATAAAACAATTATAAAATAAATATAAGAATAGTATAGAGAGAAGAGAAGGAAAGATATAATTGATTTATAATAGTTCAATCAAATAACCCTTTACCTACAGTCATTCCCAAGCTTTATTTAATTATTTACTATTTAATTCCTTTAATGAATGAAAATGAAGCCTTTATATAACATTTTCTTTTGCATAAATGAAAAGGAATCCTTATAGTGGTCTTGCTTTATCATATGTGAACAATAATCCTTTATAAATCTTGTTTCAGATTAATAGAAATTCTTACTGCTTATATCATAAGAAATTTTCCTAATTGTTATTCTAGGACAACCATATACAACTTAAAACATCTCTTTCTTACTTACACTAATAAACTAATTGTAGTATCCGGTCTCTCAAATTGTTGAAGGATTTAAAGTGTTACACTACTGAGTCACACGAGTGGCCTCGTATAGAATGAATTTAGTATATGTATGACATGATTTTATGATTGTATTCAAATGCATAATATTATCATACACACGTGAATTGTGAGTTAGACAAATGGCACTTAATTGACATATTCCGAGGTATGAAACTAAAATGAATGTGATATGAATATGCATTTCCAATGTCTTATACTTTGGTTTACTAATGACAAGAATTGATGGACTATAATTAGTAACTTGGAATCAATTGTTACAATTGAGAGATTGATGCATTAATATGTACATCTAGTTTAGGAAAAATGTCAAGCGTTAAGATAAGTTGACATATGAAAAATTAGGTTGACTAAGCCTATGAAATAAGTGAAAAATGGCATAGATAATGGGTAATTAATTGACAAATGACAGCAATGATTGAGTGACAAATGGACTAATAACTAGGTGACAAATGGCACCTTATCTAGAGGGCAAGTGGCTTATATGCCAAGTGACAAATGCCATTGCCAAAGAGACCTAGCATCTAATGAAGTAAGTTACTGCAAGGATGGTACCTACTGTCTTCATTCTTCCTCTCCACCAAAATATTCACACTCCTATAGCTCTGAAATTTGGCTTCAATTCTGTTAATTACCACTCCAAAATCGTCACAAAATTCTACAACGAGAAAGCTATAACCTGTTATCTTCTATCCTGTTGTCTTCTTGTTATTGAAATCTATCCTACTTTCATCTTGTTCTTGAGATGATCTTGCATGCATGGAGAGATAATTTAACTTAATGAATTGAGGTGGAACTTGAGCTAAACAAGTAAGTAAAGTATTGATCTTTATGGCATGTTATAATAGAAAGTTTATGATGATTAAATTGGGATGGATTGCATGAGTGTTACTGATGAAATGAGTTCTGAAAATGATGGTTGAATGATAGTTTATGTTTTGATTATTGATGCATGAAAGACAATATTTTATGAGCTGCCAAATGAATGATTTTGAATTAGGATTGGAGATGAAATTGATAAGGAATTAAGGTATAATTAGTGGACTATAATGAAGGTGTTTTGAATTTGGTATAAAGGTGTTAGAATCTAGAAAAAAATTAAAGGAAATGGATGGTGAACTTTTAGTTCACTTATCCCACGATCGTGGTAAGGTCCTCCATGATCGTGGGCAATACTTTGAAATGAAAAACTTCTGTTTTGTGTAATTGTTGAACCACATAAGGATAAGTCATTTTACATGGTGTATTTGTACTTGATTGAGGCTTGAAATGAACCTAAATTGTTGCTTGATTCATTGGTTAAGGATTTGATAAGATTGAAATCTGGAAATTATAAGTTGTTAAAGGAATTATGATGTTCTTATGAATGCAAATATGATTAAAAGGGTATGAGTAATGAGTATTAGATATGAATGAATGAACATCGGAGAACATGAAGTAATTATGAGTGAGAATTGGATAATTATATGAATATATATGATTAATGAATAAATCAAGCTTACTTAAGGTATAAACTTAATTACAAAATGGTAGTATAAAAGCTATAAAGTTTGAATGATCTGAAAGTGTATAAATATGGTTAAGATCTTTGTATATTAATACATACCCAGAAGGTCAATTGAGTATGCATTGAAACATGATATATATACATATGAATGATTGAATAATCATATGATTGATAACTTAATGATATATAAAATATATGTGTATTGCATGAAGATGGATACATAAGTTGATCGTCAATGTCCAGACATTGCTGGATCAATAGCTTATCTAAGCATACTGTGAGTTAACCTAGATGTGTAGACTTAATTATATATGTTTCTATCTGATATGTATACTGAATATGAAATGTAATAACAATTGAATGTGAAATGTCGAAAGGAATATGAAATGTTTGAGCAATTAAATGTGAATTGTCAGATTAAGATCTGATGAATTTGATGCATATGATAGAAGCTCACGAGAATGAAAGTAATGAAACATGGCATATGGAATGATGTATCACATTGTTATGCATAATCAGATAAATGAGTTGTGACCAAAGTGACTAGTGTGAAAAAATGCTTAAAGGTTAGAAATGTGCATAAAGAGCCACAAGCTCAATTATTAATGAGCCCAATATCTATAATAGTACAGGACAGTATATGAAATGAGTCTAGTATCTACAACAAATATGGAACAGTAAATAGGCACTCAGTCATAACAAAGTAAAAATGAATGGAGTCACATGTGCATTTGCATATACATCCTTCTATGTATCATACGATTGAATTAAAATGAATTATTAAATTGTTTAAAATACAATTGAAAAGTAAATGATGATGTGTTGTGATATGAAATGTTAGTTTACCTGATATATAAATGAAACTTGATGTACTTAATAAGGTATGATGAAATGTGATGTGATATTTAATACTGGATGATATGTAAAACTTGTTAAATTGGGATATGACTTGTCTCTGTGTATCTGACTTGAGTGAATACATCGATGATGGTTCACTCACTAAGTTCGCAAACTCATAAAAATTGCATTGTTGATTTTCAGGTTCATAGGAGATCTAGTTAGACTAATTAGAGTATAGCTACTGCAATTGGACATGAGTTAGTAGTCGGGATCAATTGTAACTGCAGATGTCTTTAGTCATCATGCATCAAGAATAACATTTCTCACCTATTTTCAAATGTATATGTGAACTCTGAAGTGTAATGGCAATTGTGATTTAATATGATTGTGAATGAAATGATTCAAAATGAATGTTTGAAACGCTTTTGATATGTGATGCCTTCAATAATATGGTAATGTGCTATCCTCATTGATTATGTTCTCGAATAATCGTCAATACGTTCGGGCATATGCTTTATGAGAGTGATATGTTACATTTTGGTATCAGAGCCCAAGTTTAGCATCTTACATTGGCATTTATCATAATATGTGTCAAATTACTTGCATCTTAAACATGTCATACACTGTTAGTATCGATTAATGGTCAATTAGGCATGCAGTGGCAACTGATTCCCACTCTTAATTGCATTTAAATAAGTCACATGTGTGAACATTCATTCAGAGTCTGAACTATTAGATCCAATGAGATGAATGATGATCTGTCAGAGTGAGAAAATGAAACTTTGTTGATAGCGTGAAATAAGAGATACTACATGGTTTGATATGTTAGACATAGATTTAGTGTATTTGTATTCATATTTATATCAACAAATATGATATCAATATTGTGTTGTGGTTGTATAACTTTGAATTGATATGGATGTCAATACATTTTCGTAGATTGACTGAAAAAAGAGAAACAACAATACAGGTAGAAATGACAAGATTTAAAGTGTACAAGCAAAGTTGGAAGAAACCAAAATTTCCTATGACCTTGAGAGGTTGAAGTTGGAACTGGAATGGTAGTTTAATTATCGTGATAAAAGTTTATGATCTAGTATAAGGTTATATCACTGGATCTGATATTAGAATTTCATGATAGTTATGAATCTTATATTTTTGCATTGATTGAGAACATACTTATGTAAGATGAAATAAATGAAAGCAATGTTAAAGTAGTGCTTTAAAGGCAATCACCTTTAACACTTTTGTACAAACTTTATTTTGATTAATAAAGCAAAAGGAATTTGTCATTGATTTGATATTCGTTTATATATGAATTGATATTGATCTTAAATCGAATTAATGAAATCCATGATACAAAACATAGCATGAAGGAAATCATGATAAGATCATGATAATGAAATTCCTATCATATGCAATTATATTAGTATCTAAATAATCCCTAGTCATAGGATTAATAAGACAGGACATTATTAATCCAGACAAGCTAGCACATGTTATATTCCTTGATTTAATCAAACAGTGGATCTCACAAATTGTAAGCATGAATTGTTTAGAGTTGACATATGGATGCTTACAAAGAATAGTAAGTACATTGAATGACCCGTAATGAGATTATCATATGGATGACCTATCGAATGTCAATGATTAATCTCATCATAGCAATGGTGCAAATATCCTTAGACTTGAGGTACTCAAGGATATCTT
>JANIIA010000192.1:65540546-65560337 GCA_027478495.1 Erythroxylum alaternifolium | reverse complement strand
AGAAATGAAACTAAAATCAAGAAATATAATATATCAAACTTAACAAGAAATTACTGGACTAAATCATATAAAAAAATTTGAAACTTTAGAATGGTAACTAAAATTATATGTATGAAGATATAAGAATTATTGGAAACATTATAAATAGAGCTCATTGCCATGCTTTAAGACAACCAAAAAGTTCTTGTAAGGTCCATGTACAAATAAATACAGCAAATCAGAAAGAAAAAAAAAATCAACTTATCCACAATATTGACTTTTTTTTTTTGATTCACATCTTTTTCCGTCATTTAAAAATTTATATTGCTATTTCTATTACTTTAGTCACAGAAACATGTATATGTATTAGTATTCATGTAATAGAAGAAAAACCAATTTGAAGGCTACTAAAAGAAAAAGATGCATTAATGATATTTAATTAGTGTACCTACATTCATGTATATATGAATAATTTTTACGTTTACTAAATTACATGTGAAAGTTGCTTTAGTGAGTATTACATTTAATTAAAAAAGTTATTAGTTATATATGTATAAAAATTAAAAGAAAAAATTTTAAATTCGTTTTTATTTATCAATTTAATTATAGCCATCAAGTTTCTAAATCACTTTTTAATAAATATAGTCTTCTTAAAGTAGTCTATTTATTCTATAAAACAGTGTATATTAAATAGAAAAACCTAAGCACCTATTGAAATTTATTCATTGATATATCAGAGTGAAAATTATATACTCTTTAAATTAATCTTTGATTGCCTCAACATAGTTATTAGTCATCAATTTCTAATTTTTCTTAAAATAAATATAATCCTGTTATTAAATATCTTGGTTTATCTCTTGATCACTTATTTCAAAAGATATATATATATATAATATCTTGGTTTTATAAATGTATTTATTTAGAGCTATATATGAGAAGAAACAACATCTATTTTGTCTTTATTTTTTAAATATTTACTTATTAATATACGCCAGAAAATATGTGTTTTCTTTGAAATTTTTTCACTATATTGGATTAATTTTCGTAATAAGAAATTATCAAGTAAAAATACATAAATGACATACATTAAAACTATATTAATTATTATTGAGAAACAGACTCATGATTTAACAATTTACGATTAGATGACAAAAATCTATATCCTAACTACTTGGTCTGGTTCAACTAATTTTGAGAGGAATGATAATGTACGTGCTTAATTTTACATTTTACAGGGGTCATTGACTCATTTGACACGTACGTTATAATTTGGTCGTTTAATGATATATATATATATATATAAGCATTGGAACGAGATACTCTTAATTTTGTCATGGTATTCCAACCGCGTATTATTTAATTTTGTTTATATATTTATTTAAATTTCAGGTGAGGTATAAAAACTAGTTAACCGAAGAAGAAAGGAAAGGATTTGTTCCGTATAGCATTACCCAAGAAGAATGAGAACCAACAGCAGGTGCAGGTGCTACCTTCTGCCTTTTAATTAGTTCTTCTACCAGTCTAATTGACCAGAAAAATTATTCCTACCAATCATCTCTAGAAATAAGACAATAACTAAAGGACAGCTACGAACCCTAGCTAGCTATATCTTGTACAAACATTATGGAAAAGCTGATGTACTTAGAAACACAGGTAAGACAGATAATACGTGTAGGATATATCTTTTTTATTGATTTAGGAGAATGATACAACATGTATAAAAATGTTTATAAGTAATAAGTACTTTTATCATCTACAGATATAGTTATGTTATGCGGCTGTTAATAGGAAAATTAAAAGAAACCCTCGGGGCTGAATTTTGGTTGCACATAAACATATTGTTATCGAAATGCTACTGTTCTCGTTAGACTGAGCTGACAATGATATAAGGAAGGTACTTTGCATGCATGTGTGGTTTCTTAGCCACATCTTAAGATAAACATTTTATAGAACAAAAGTTTACAGTGATGTGTATAAAATCGGATTAGGAGAAGGAGCTTTCAAGGTTTCCATAAGATTCTCAAGATAAAGATTTTATAGAACAAAAGTTTACAGTGATGTTTATAAAGTCGGATCAGGAGGCGGAGCTTTCAAGGTTTCCATAAGATTTTGGTGCTTTGCTTTGCTTATGCTTACAATGACTTCATTATTTGTTACTGAATTAATAAGATTGATACGTATCGATATATCACCTAAACCCCCAACCTATCCACCCAAGGCCTTTTGATACGTATCGGTAGTATATCACCTAAACCCCCAACCTATCCACTCAAGGCCTGCGTTTCTTTTCATATAATATATTAAACTCCATTAGGTTCACGTACTACACCTAACCCACTTACAAAACTTGCCATCAGTAGCTATTCTAATAATCTTTTGAAAGAATAAATTATGTACATTTAACCACTAATGAATATAAGATGTTTTACTATTTATATATTTTAAAATATAGGTTTAATTACATTAAATTCTTCTATTTTGAATTTTTTATTTTAATAAATATATTTTAAAAATTCAAATATGAGAAAAAAAGATTATATCATGATTAAAGAATATTATAAAGAAGAGTAACATAAAAGTTGAGATAAGAATGAATTACATTTAACCTTTTTAAATATTTCTATTGAACTCATATTTAAATTCTAAAAATTATTATAAATGATGCTATCCAACGTCACATATTGCGACCCACTAATTAATATATTACCACGATGTATTGCTAACGAGGAAGGTTTGACCATGACTAGAAAAATGCATGCTATGATTGGAACAATCTTTAGCTGATTTTGCTTGTCCATATACATGCACATAGTGGGTGATTCTATAATGGGGAATTGGTTTGGTTGCACATGGGATGCCATTGGTTTCCATGAAAATGTAAACAAGTTATTTGCTTGTCTCGTTCACTTAGCTTCATGGATCCCAAAAAACAGCTGAACAATTGCAATCATTCATGTATCTATAACATGTAATCAATCATGTGATCCAATGGCTCAAAACCCTCAAACACAATCCCGTGTTTATGTAGGTCACATGACGCATCACATAAATTGGGAGGAAGTCAAAGTTAAAAGCTCTCAGTTTGAATCTTGATCATTAACTTCTGATAGTTAGCATACATATTATTATATTTGGATGCTTTGGAAATTTAATCTCATCATAAATATGTAGTAAAAGGTTTAATTCTCTACAAAGACAAGTAGGTTAACAAATATTTATTTAACCCATCAATCTTAATGCAAAAAGACACATGCACATACAATTTGCCTATAGTTTGTAACTTATACATTACTGGATATTTACATTTCTTTACCTTCAACTTTGTAAGTACTTCTTATCCTACAAAATGCAATAAATTGAATGCATACTTTGGGTTTTTAAAGCTTCCAAAGTACTAAAATGCATTCTTATATCTTCTAGTTTTTACTATCTCAACTCACATTTGGCAATAGCCAAACATTACTTCTATACAAATGAGGTAACTAATTACCACTAATCTCTTGTCACTTGCACGGAACGAAAAACGCAAAGTTATATGAGAGCAAAGTGGGAGAGTTGAATGGATAATTCCACTTGTACATCCCCTCCAGCACCATACTGGCTCTTCCATCACCTCTTCCACGCCATACCCCGTCAAATCCTCTTCCTCCACCGGCCTCCGTCCGCCGTCCGAGGTCGTGACAATCACCGTTACTAAAACTCATCACAATGTCCTAACCAACCTAGAAGATGGGAACTTGCACCTCAAAACCAGCCAAACAAAACCCATACGCCCCTAGAGACCAAACCAAGACACCAAATGACAATCTAAGCACAACCCAAACCCCAAAGTCTCCACACTCTTCTCCCCTTCAGACCCTCCCCAAAGAGTCACCTTTTGTCGCATTCCACACTCCCAGCCCTCTCCATCTCTTCAAAAACTCGCCTTTCGCCGCCACGCCACGGAGGGCCTTCAAGAAGCCCTTCCCACCACCGTCCCCAGCCAAGCACATCCGCGCTGTCCTCCGCCGCCGACAGAAGAAGAAAAGCTCATCCATTCCGGAGGAAGGTGAAGATGAAGAAGAGGAGGTGGAGTTGGACAAGCGGTTTGGGTTCACTAAAGAGTTCACTAGTAGGCTTGAGGTTGGCGATGAAGTGGGTCGAGGCCATTTTGGGTACACTTGTTCTGCCAAGTTTAGGAAAGGTGACCGTAAAGGCCAACAAGTCGCTGTTAAAGTCATCCCTAAATCAAAGGTTGGTTTTTAATCTACAATTTAAGTTTGTTTTCTTTTAACAGGAGTTATCTATTTCTCGGTTGAAGTTCCTGCTTTTAGCACGTTACGCTTTTCATATTTAGATTTACAGATTTACTTTGTTATGTTCTCTCCGATGTTTGTTGTCTTCTCTTTATTGTGAGGTTGTGCTTTTATGGTATTGATTTTAAACCGCGGGGACTTATAGTTTGAATAGATAGAAAGAAGATTCTGCGATTTTAAGGATGTTGGAATTTGGAATATATTTTCATTTTGGATATTTCTTCATTGGATAATATTTGTAATTTTGAAGTTATCGGAGCTTTTAAAAGTTGTACGCATAAAAGGTGATCGTCTTATCTGTTTATTGTTTCTTTTGGTGCATGCCAAGACTTTAACTTGAGTACGGCGTACTTTGCTTCTATTTGGATTTTGGCGGGACTTGTTGGAAGTTGGAATATTTTGATTTTGGAACCTAATCTTGACTTAGAATGTGTAGTTTCACTGTGGGTTGTCTGAAAATGAGTGGAATATTCAGCACATTTAGATTTCTAGTTTATGATATGCTTTGATAACTCCCAAGATTTTACGGCCGCCACTTAATGCATAGGGAGACCTGTGATTAACGGACTGTCAGCGGGGCCTCATTGTTGAGAAAAACTCATTGCTCATACAATCTGTCAGCTGGTGCGCTTATGACGAAGGTTTCAAGCTTTTAGAGAAAATGGTTGGGAGGGGAGTGCGAAAATCATTGTGGTACTCTAGCAGAAGAAAGTCCGTTGTTGTTTTTATTTTAGAAATAATTAATCTCTACAAAAGCACATGGCTCAACCTTTACTTCTCCCACAAATGGATGACCTTTTTTCTTCCCCATTCTTTATTGCCAGATGACAACAGCTATTGCTGTTGAGGATGTTAGAAGGGAGGTCAAGATATTACGGGCCTTAGCAGGACATAACAACCTTGTGCAGTTTTACGATGCATTTGAAGATTTTGATAACGTCTATATAGTGATGGAGTAAGCTTCATTACAGTATTAAATCCTTGCTCTTTGCCTATGGCTATAAATAGATAGATTAGTAAATGAAAAGGAAGGCTGTTAGCTCTTGCTTGTAAGCTTTTTGAGACCTATGACCTTCCAAAAGTTGATTGACATGGACATTTCAGGTTGTGTGAAGGGGGAGAGCTCTTGGATAGAATACTTTCAAGGTGATTTCTTTTTAAGGGCCTGCGAGTGCAATGTGAAATTTAATGCATGATCTAATGTAGCTTCTAACTAGATCTTTTGATCCCTTTAGGGGTGGAAAATACTCTGAAGATGATGCAAAGGCCGTTTTGGTGCAGATACTAAGTGTTGTGGCCTTTTGTCATCTACAGGGTGTGGTGCACAGGGATCTTAAACCTGAGGTGGGCAGTTAAATTCCCCATTTCAAATTTCCTGATTTAAGTTAAAAAGGAATATAATTAATTTGAGTTACTTTAACCGAAGTTGATGACTATATTTTTGGCTTAGACTTAAATGAGTGTAAAGAATCTAGCTCAGTATATTTTTTCTTTTACTTGCGGAAATTTGATAACTGAAATTACTTCTGATTGTTTGATCAGAACTTTCTGTATACTTCTAAGGATGAGAACTCTCATCTGAAGGTTATAGACTTTGGCTTATCAGATTTTGTCAGACCAGGTATGTCTCCCTAGCCAATATCCACTTGAAGCCCTGATTCCTGAGTTTCATCCTAATTGCTTTTGGGAATTTGGATGAGTTGGTGATGACTATGGTGGTTTTCAGATGAAAGGCTTAACGATATTGTTGGAAGTGCCTACTATGTGGCTCCTGAAGTGCTACATAGATCTTATACCATAGAAGCTGATGCATGGAGTGTAGGGGTTATTGCATACATTTTATTGTGTGGTAGTCGTCCATTTTGGGCACGAACTGAGTCTGGAATTTTCCGGGCAGTCTTGAAAGCTGATCCAAGCTTTGACGAAGCACCTTGGCCATTGCTCACTACAGAGGCTAAAGACTTTGTCAAACGCTTATTAAACAAAGATCCAAGGAAACGAATGACAGCTGCTCAGGCTTTAAGTGAGTGCATCTTTTGCCTATATACTACATGGTATTCACACATCCTTGCAAATAACAGTTGCATTGCTTTATTTACAGGCCATCCTTGGCTGCGGGATTACCATGGAGTGAAAGTTCCTCTTGATATTCTAATATTCAGGAGCACGAAGGCATATATGCGCTCATCATCCTTTCGTAAGGCTGCTTTAAGGGTGTGTATACATCCAGGATGACCTAAAAATTAAATTAAAAGTTGTTACCGGAATGAGCTCTCTTTCATTTTGTGATACTTGGGGTTGTGGAAGAATTTCTTTTCCGTTTTCTATTGATAGAAGATCTGCATTTTCTCGATATGCTGTTTATTCTTTCCCAACAATAAAATTGGAAGTTAATTGCTGTTGTAGTTATAAAATTCCCTGTAAGATCATGAACAGTCTTGACTTCAATTTCATTGATGAACACAACTATCGATGTTTTTGCTTGATGTATTATGTGAACTTCTAAGGTTCCTATACTTGTGTCTATTATGCAGGCATTATCAAAGACACTAACAATGGACGAACTCTTTTATCTGAAGGAGCAATTTGCTCTGTTAGAGCCAAATAAAAGTGGAAGCATAAGCTTGGAAAACTATAAGATGGTTATTGTCTGCTCGCACTGGTTTTTTTTTTCTCTCCCGCTTAGTATTATTAGGTGATATAAAGCCTTATGCCATCTCTATTGTTTTATCTAGGCATTGATGAAAAACGCAACAGATGCAATGAAGGATTCTCTTGTCCCTGATTATCTTGCTTCGGTATGAACTAAGTTGCCACCTGTCCATGTAGCTTTAATGACTTGCTATGCCTATACAATTGTTGTGTTTATATATGAACACACATCTTAATTGCTATTTCATGATAGCTGAATCCACTGGAATACAGAAGAATGGATTTTGAAGAATTTTGTGCAGCTACACTAAATGTCCATCAACTGGAGGCACTTGAACACTGGGAACAGCGTGCTCGATGTGCATATGAGCTTTTTGAAAAGAATGGAAATAGGGCTATTGTTATTGATGAGCTTGCTTCTGTAAGTCAAGATTTCTCTTATCTATTGAAATAAAAACGTATTATTTGTGATGTTTTCAAGTATGAAATGTTTGTTTTTGGCAAACTTGAAATGACATGAGTTGATATTCTGACTACTTAACTAGCTTTCTAATGTCATTTTGCAAATGCTTTGTTTAAAGAACTTCAAACTTGACCAAGATCAAATAAAGCAGGCAGATTGGCAGTGTAAATTGTTTTGAATGACAAACTAATTGGTAGTATTGTTGGGTCTGTAATGCTTGATTGCAGATAATCACATCTTAGGAGTCTTTGGTGTGAGTTCTATCCTTCCCTTCCTTTGTATGGTTTCCTTGGTTATTAGTTTTCACCAAACCTTAATATTTTGTATTCAACACTCGACATTAGCAGCATGATTAACGGCCATCTTAATATATTTCAATAGATCCACTTTTGGACAACACAATAGCAGCGCAACATTATTCTCCTTGACATGGCACTGTGTGAAACTTACTGGAGATGTTTTTAATAGGAACTTGGTCTTGGCCCCAATATCCCAGTACATTCTGTTCTCAATGATTGGATAAGGCACGCAGATGGAAAGCTAAGTTTTCATGGTTTTGTCAAATTGTTGCATGGCATTT
The DNA here is from genome assembly GCA_027478495.1 of Erythroxylum alaternifolium. NCBI lineage: Eukaryota > Viridiplantae > Streptophyta > Magnoliopsida > Malpighiales > Erythroxylaceae > Erythroxylum > Erythroxylum alaternifolium. The sequence goes on along the minus strand of JANIIA010000192.1, from coordinate 65,552,368 downwards.
CAAGCCGAGGCATGGCTAAAATGCAGTGAAGGATCGAAGAATCTTCGTTCGAGGACGCCAATATTTATATGCTTCTTGGCCAAACAACATGCAAATGCAATAGCACATAAATGCATGTTGAAGATATTGCCAGCTAGGACTAGCTCAAAGTCTACATCCCTCTGTTCCCCAGATTAAAGCTCATGCTCGCTACTTCCGAGGGGAGAGATATTGAGGCCTCATGATTGGTTTAATGTGGAGTATGAAGTTCACTCGCCATGTAAAGTTATATAGTTTGTTTATGCCTAAAGAGGCCGCCAAAATTGTAGTTTCTTCGTGCCAAGTTGTTCAACATTTGACAATTGGCACTTATACCGGATTCCACTTATTTGATGGTTTAAAGTAAATCTTGTGAATACGATAAACTTTGGGTAGGTAAGATAAATTTTCTATTTTGGTATCTTGTGCAGCAGAAAGAGCGAGCAACACGTGTGCTTGTTTCCCTTCTGTTTCCAGTAACGTGTTGCCCGTGGGAGACTAATGCCTCCTCCTGAGCTTGTATTTGATTGTAACGGTGTGTTTTTCCAAAGATAACAAGCAATGGTTGTTCTTAAAGATGAGCAAGAAATGCTGTACGTAAACCAACACCAATGTGACTGAGTTTAACTAGATATTACTATTTGGTTTTACAATTTTGAGGATTATATTTTAACTAAATTAAAATTATTTGGAAGGATAATTTATAAAAAATTAAAAATTTTAATTGAATTAGAATATCATATTCTTCCTGATTAGCTTAAAAATGTTGATTTTGTTTGTTAATTATTTAATTAAATTCCTAATTTCCTGTCAGAAAAGGGAATAGAGAATGAGTTGGGAAAACCTCCCTTGAACTCAGAGTACCGTAATCGGAAGCATAGAGATCAATTTAAGCATCGAGAGCGATCCTGTCTCTTGAATTTACTCATCTCTTAGACAATTCCTTTACTTCCCGAAATGCCCCTCCCAAAACCACAAATTTACCTTTCACAATCTCTTTCCTCATCCTCCATAGATGCTGCTCTGGTAGACAAAGCCTTAACTTTTCTCAAGCGCCATCCCTATCAACTGAATTCCCTATCTTCCCGGTTCACGCCTGCAGCTGCGTCCAATTTACTCCTCAAGACCCAACATGACCAAACCCTAACCCTAAATTTTCTCAAGTGGGCACAAGCCCACCAATTCTTCGATCATCACTGCAAGTGCATAACCCTTCACATATTGACCAAATTCAAGCTCTATAAAACTGCACAGACCCTAGCCCAAGACTTGGCCTTGAATACGGTGGACGAAACGGGCAGTTTTGTGTTTCAATGCCTCAAAGAGACGTATCACTTGTGCAATTCAAGCTCTGCAGTTTTTGATTTGGTGGTAAAAGCTTATTCCCATTTGCATTTTATTGATAAGGCTACAAAGATAGTTAATTTGGCTAAATTTAATGGATTTATGCCCGGTGTTTTGTCTTATAATGCCATTTTGGATTCGATGATTAGGTGCAGAAAACCGGTTACTTGTGTTCAAGAGTTGTATAGGGAAATGCTTGCTAGTGGGGTTTGTCTGAATGTTTTCAGTTACAATATTTTGATTAGAGGTTTTTGCGGGGCTGGGAATTTGGAAATGGGTTTCAAACTTTTCAAGGAAATGGAGGAAAAGGAGTGTTTGCCTAATGTGGTTACTTATAACACACTGATTGACGCATGTTGCAAGTTGAGGAGAATCGATGAAGCCTTTGGTTTGTTTAGATCAATGGTGATTAAGGGTCTGGAACCGAATTTAATCACATTCAACGTAGTACTTAATGGACTGTGTAGAGAAGGGAGAATGAAAGAGACAAGTGGAATTCTTGGTGAGATGAGTAGGAAGGGTTATGTTCCTGACGACGTGTCTTATAACACACTAATTAATGGTTATTGCAAAGAGGGTAATCTTCACCAAGCACTTTTTCTGCATGCAGAGATGGTGAGGAACGGATTATCACCTGGTGTTGTCACATATACTTCATTGATTGATTGCATGTGTAAGGCAGGGAATTTGAACCGAGCGATTGAGTTTTTAGACCAGATGCATGTTAGAGGACTTAGTCCAAATGAGAGAACATACACGACATTAATCAATGGCTTTTCACAGCAGGGATTATTAAATGAGGCTTACCGGGTTCTAAATGAAATGATCGGGAGTGGATTCTCGCCTTCAATAGTGACTTACAATGCCCTTATTAATGGACATTGTCTTCTAGGGAGAATAGAAGAGGCGACGGAAGTGTTACAAAATATGGATGGGAAAGGATTAACTCCTGATGTTGTAAGTTATAGTACTATTATAGGTGGATGTTGTCGGAACCACGATGTGGATAGGGCATTTCAACTCAAGAGGGAGATGGATCATAAGGGCATCCTGCCAGATGCCGTCACTTATTCTTCAATTATTCGTGGTCTCTGTGAGCAGAGAAGACTAATTGATGCTTGTGATGTCTTCAGAGAGATGCTGTATACAGGATTACTGCCCGATGAGTTCACTTATACAACCTTGATAGATGCTTATTGCAAAGAAGGAGACTTGAACAGGGCTTTTGATTTACATAATGAAATGATACAGAAAGGCATTCTACCTGATACTGTTACATACAGTGTACTTATCAATGGACTTAATAAACAAGCTCGAACAAGGGAAGCAAAGAGGCTTCTGCTTAAGTTGTTCTATGATGATATTGTTCCCAACAATGTCACATATAATACACTGATTGAGAACTGCAGTAATATTGAATTTAAGAGTGTGGTTGCTCTTATGAAGGGATTCTGTATGAAAGGTCTGATGAATGAGGCAGATCAAGTTTTTAAGTCAATGATTGACAAAGACCACAACCCAAATGAAACAGTTTATAATGTACTTATACATGGCCACTGTCGGGCAGGAAATGTTGAGAGATCGTATAATCTTTACAAGGAAATGATTCACTCTAGGTTTGTTCCCCACACAGTGACTTTTATTGCTTTGGTTAAAGCTCTTTTAACTCAGGGGATGAATGAAGAGTTGAATCAGGTCATTGAGAGCATGCTGAGGAGTTGCAACCTTTCAGATGCTGAGCTTGCCAAAGTATTTGCTGAAATCAACCACAAGGAAGGAAACATGGATGCTGTTTTCAATATACTTACTGAGATGGCCAAAGATGGTCTCGTTCCAAGCATTTTAACCTTTCATAAAAATGGTGGATAAACTATATGATGGATTAATTTGGGCAAACTGCTGCTAATCAGTCTAGATTTTTCCATTAAAGGACAGTGAATTAAGCTGAACTCCATGGTTTCTTGATTTTGCTTTTTGGCTGGCATGCAATGTCATGACGGCTACCTCCCAAAGTATTGCTTCCTTACATTTCCTCATTCAAGGTGAGTATTCTTAGTTAACGGTAGATATGCACGGAGGCCTCTGTATTTATTTATTTCATTAGGCATTTATTCTACGTCCTCTTAATACTAGGCTTTGGAGTGAGGAAATTGGCCTATCAGACATGCTATTCACACTGACTTAGACCACAGCTAAGGTGAACTATCCTTGGAAAAAATCCTCTCGATACTTTGATAACCCCTAGGCATATCAAAAGTGGCCCGGCCTGCTCGGCCTGCTTTTGGTCCGCGTTGACTGAGCCACGGGCGGGCCACGAGATGACTATTTGATTTGGCCCATGGCTTATTGTTTATTTTCAAAATGACATTGTTTTGTCAAAAACGGCCCATGGCTTGTTGGTTATTTTCAAAATGACGTCGTTTTGAACATTTTTTATTTCCCGGCCTGTCAGGTCACGGGCCACCAATTAAACAATTCTATATAAGGAAGCCTAAGAAGAATGGACACAACATTTCACTAGCGAAAAATGGAGGGACAGGTGGCAACAACTGAGAAGGCAGTTAATTATTACAGCAGCAATGAAAGGCACGTGACTATAACTACTAAGGATTATATGTTGGTCATTGTAATTGGTGTATGATAGGATAGGCCCTAGTCTCCTTGGCTAGTGGTTATTTTGTTTTCTCTTACGTTAATGAATATTGAAAGAGCTGATGCTTCTCTTTTTTTTTATTTTACTTTGTTTTAATGCATTATATTCCAAAAATATTTTGTTTTACATTCAGATACGTAACAAATGTATCAGAGTCACGAATCTTGGTAGCTTATAGTTAAAACAAGAATGAAGAAGAAAGTTGAAACACTAGAAAATGTTTTGGGTAGTTTAGTGGATGATGTGGGTGTTCTAAGAGAGAAAACGATGCAAATATGTGAGATCATTCAAAAAAGAGAGGAACGTGAGATCTTGAGAGAACGAGGTCTAAAAACTCCAGAGGTGACTCATTGTTGGGCTTTCGGAGGGAGAGTGCAGTGGGAGAGCTGAAAAAAATGGAGAACAAGTGAGTAAGCTAAGTGAAAAAGAAGTTGAGTGGGGAGAAAGGCAAATTAGGAAATTGGAGTTACCAACCTTTACAGGCAAAGACCCATATGAGTGGTTGTTTCGTATTGACAGGTACTTCCGTTACAACAGGATGGCCATGGAAGATAGAATAGGGGTTGTCGCTGTATGTTTGGATGATGAAACACTTAATTGGTTTCAATGGTATGAAGGAAGGCATCCAAATTCAACATGGAAGGAATTTGAGGAGGTGGTTTTGAAAAGATTTAAAGGTCCTAGACAAGGAAAAGCGTATGAAACATTAATGGCGTTGAAACAAGAAAAAAGTGTGGCTGAATACAGAGCAGTCTTCGAAATGATTTCAGCTCCATTGAGGAATGTCGAGGAAGCTTGCCTGGTTGGGACTTTTATCAATGGGCTTAAAGGAGATATTAAAGTCGAACTGAGGTTAGCTACCATTAATGATCTTGAGGGACTTATGATATTAGCCCAGAAATTTGAAGAAAAGAACATCATGTTAGCCCAATTTAGAAATGGTGGGGAATAGCAGCTCACGACCTATGCCAACGATTTTAACTTATGTCAACAAGCCAACTATGACATATTAATCCCAAACAAGAGCAATCAAATTCTCACATTAAACCAATTAATACAACCCTAAATCAACATATCAGATCAGCGGAGAAGCGTTAAGAGACTTTCTGGCAAATGATAGATGTGAAATCTCAATGACGGAGAGAAAAGGGGCTGTGTTTCCGATGCAGTGATTGTTGGGAACCCACACATAAATGCAAAAAATCGTCAATTCAGCATACTATTGATGGCGTCAGAGGAGAGAAGTGATGATGACGAGGTGGAAACTGAAGAGGTGATAGAAAATAATGAGATCGTATTATCGTTATAATTAAGGAACGAAGAGGTAACGGAAATCGAGCCGTCCAATTTTTGAATGGCTGGACTCACATCTAAAAAGACAATGAAGCTTGTTGGTGAACTCTATGGAAGAGAGGTAACAATACTTATAGACTACGGTGCTTCTTATAACTTTATATCTAATGATGTTGTTCTGGAATTAATGTTAACTGTTGATAAGACTAAGAAATTTGCCGTTCAAGTGAGAGACGACTATAGAGTTCAGAGAGCAGGGGTCTGTAAAGGGTTATTATTGAAGGTACAGGGGACCGAAATTTATAAGAAATTTTACCCATTTGAATTTGACGGGTGTAGATGTTATTTTAGGGGTTGACTGGTTGGAGAAGTTAGGTGATATAAACATCAATTTTAAGACTTTAATCTTACAATATCACCAAGAGGGTAAACTCATAACATTAACGGGTAGTCCAGCTTTATCTAAATCAATAATTTCACTAAAGCAATTGACCAAGGAATTCCTGATAGAGAAAGAGGGATATTAGGTGGAGTTTACTGATATTATTGTTGATGGGCATAAGCAAGTAGTAGCACCGCAGATTTCAACCTTATTAGAGTCTTATAGAAAGTTGTTTGAGTCACTAAACAAGTTACCTCTCTCAAGGGTTGAAGACCATACAATCAAACTAAGGGATGAGGTTTAACCGCCAAACATAAGACCATACTGGTATCCACATTACCAAAAAATATAAATTGAGAAGATTGTGAGTGAGTTACTAGAAGCAGGAATTATAAAACTCAACCGTAGTCCATTTTCCAGCCCTGTTCTCTTGTCAAGGAGATTGTTCGTTTGCATGGATGTCTTGTTTCTATTGTGTCAGATAAAGATCAAATTTTTATAAGCAATATTTGGAAGGAATTATTCAAGTTAGTAAGTACGAAATTGCGGATGAGCTCAACCTATCACCCCCAAATGAACGGCCAAACTAAGGTTGCAAATCGATGCCTTGAGATATATTTACATTGCTTTTGTGGTGATAAACAAAAACAGCGGGCTGAATGGCTTCATTGGGTAGAATATTGGTTTAACACAACCTATCATGAGTCAACAAAAATGACTCCATTCTAGGCCTTGTATGGTAGATCTCTACCAACTCTTCTAAGGATTATAGATGAGCCCTCTTCTATAGAAGATTTGAATCAATTGGTAAAGAAAAGAAATGTCATACTTGATACATTAAAAACTAATATGGTTGTTGCTCAAAACAGAATGAAACAATGGGTTGATGCAAAGAAAAGAGAGGTTCATTTCGACATTGGAGACATGGTTTATCTATGCCTTCAACCTTATAAACAGCATAGCTTGGCAAGAAGGGTTAATCAGAAGCTTTCTCCCAGATTTTACAGACCCTCTCAAGTTGTTAAGAAGATCAGAGTAGTTGTGTATAAACTTCAATTACCAACTGATGGTAAAATCCATTATGTTTTTCATGTATCCCAACTAAAGAAAGTTGTAGGAGATTAATTGAAGCATCAACCACTACTGGCTTGCCTTACTGATGATATGGAGCTACAAGTTTCTCCAAAACTGGTCTTGGATACTTGCATTGCAGCTGATGGTTCAAGAGATGTTCTCATCGAATGGAATGAATTACCAACTTATGAAAGCTCTTGGGAGAAGTTCCAAGATATCAAAGATCATTTACCTGATTTTCACCTTGAGGACAAGGTGAAATTTCTGATCGGGAGTACTGATAAGCTGCCAGTTAAGCAAGTCTATATAAGGAAGCCCAAGAAGAATGGATACAATACTTTACCAGCGAAAAATGGAAGGATAGGTGGCAACAATTGAGAAGGTAGATAGTTATTATAGCGGCAATAAAAGGCACGTGACTGTGGCTGCTAAGGATTATGTTGGTCATTGTAATTAGTATGTGATAAGATAGGTCCTAGTTTCCTTGACTAGTGGTTATTTTGTTTTCTCTTACGTTAATGAATACTAAAAGAGCTGCTGCTCCTCTTTTTGTTCATTTCACTCTGTGTTAATACATTCTATTCCCAAAATATTCTATTTTACATTTAGTTACGTAACATACTTCTCCAGTAATAAAAAGCATGAAGACCTGAAGGAGCTCAAAGTGTACTTAATATTTTAACAAGGGATTATAATTTTGTTCGTCTCATCAATCATAAAATTGTATGTAAAATATCCTACGAATAAAGAACAGGTTGAATAGAGCAAAGATATTTTAATCAAGTTAGACTTGATTTGTAAAGTTTGAGAAACTTTATGATTAAATATGAGATATTTAACAAATAAGGATAAATATAAGATATTGGATCTTATTTGGGCATAACTGATATTTAACTAGAATAATGTGTAATTCTAATTAAAGTTTAATTGAAATTAAATTTTAATCAAATTACTAAAATGTCCAAAACTTATTATAAATAGGCTTAAGCTCTAATGAAGCTAGTACTTCTTGCTTAACCCTTTCTATGAGAATTATAGAGTTCTCTCAACGTGTTCTGTAGATATTGTTAGAGGTCATACACTTATACAACTATGATAGTTGAGATGGATCGATTTTCAAAATGATTCAAGGGATATGACAAGAATATAATCAAACTTCAGAATAAGGTACGTATTAATATTCATGTTTTTTATGATTTAATTATTAATCATTTTATAAAATTAAATTAATCTTAGTTTTTGGAAAATTAAAATATGGAAAAGTTTAATAATTATTCTGTTGCGATCGTGATCAAATTCTTCCCGATTTTCCAACACTAGCATTAGAGCAATCTTTGATTCTGTGATTTGATTAAATTAGTTTATTATTATTTATCATGGAATTGAATTTACACACTCTAAGCCTTAAAATTACAATATGATTGTAATTTGAGAGACTCAAAAATCATAGTTTTAAAAATCTGAAAAATTTCATATTAAACATCCAAGACCCAAGACCTAAAAGGTTTATATTAAACATCTGGAAAATTTCTATAATGAGATTATAGCATCCTAGTTGCATGTTAAGGAATTATGAAAACCAGGAGTCATAGAAAGTCCTTCTATAGGAAATATTTTGAATAGAGGCTGCTGGAAATCTTGTGATTGAGAGAGTTTATGGTTGCTTGGAAAACATGATGTTTGTGGCATTGAAAATTTGGAAAATACAGAGTATAAGCCGTTGGAATTTGGAAATTGCAGTAAGTTGTCGTCCTATCTGGAGTTTTAGTTTGAATGTTGATTTTTGGTCGCTAGGATATGAAGGTCTGGTGAAGAATAAGGTTGGGCTCATTGTGGTTGAATATGGCTTGTCCTTTCCAAGTAAGGAGTTGAGTCATGATGTCCAAGCAAAAGCTAAGACAACACATCTCCTAAAGTGGAGGGCAGAATATCAGGCTGGTTTCACATGCGACCTCCACTATGTGGAGTTGAAAACACCATAATTGGTTGCACGGTTTGTGGCTAGAGAAATCCAACCATCAATAAGGAGCTAAGACATGTAAGACAGTTAGGCTGGGTGCTGAATTTGCTATCGACAAACTGGAGAGGTTCGACTGATGAAACTGTTTGGCTACTAGCGCGTCACTGTTATGAAGAATAAAGGTGGTCTCATTAGCGAGAGCAGCAGAAGAATGGCTGACGACGAGGAGTCGTATGGGTAGCGATGATAGTAGGCCTCGATGGCGAGGGTTTCATATTAATAAAAATAGGGTTTTTTTTAAAGAAGAAGAAAAGGGTTATTTGGATGTGTGGTTAGCCTTATTCTAAGAGTAGAATAGGCAATGTTTGGACATGGGAATTACCTAACTTGAAACTAAGAATAAAGGGTGTTTGGACACTCTTTTAGTCTATATAGTATTTAAATAAGCATATTTAGGTATTGAAACAAGGTATTTCAAACCTAGGATAAGGATTGTTTGGGTTTAGGATTAGTATATCTTAATAATTTTTATTCCTAAAATAATTTAAAAGAATTTTAAATTCAAAATAAATTCCAAAATAATTTTTTTTAATATGATGAAGATTAATAATTAGATTGATTCCTAATTTAATTTTAGAAAAGTAGTTTCAAAATTAAAAATTAATTAGTTTCAATTATATTGAAATAAATTAATTTGACTCCATAAAATTAAGAAAAGTGTTTTCTTAAATAAGTTGTTTCGAAATTATAATTATTTATTTTAATTTGAATGAGATAAAATAAATTTATGACTTTGTTTGTTTAAAGAAACATTATTTAATTTATATAGAAAATTTTCTTTATTTATGAATAATATGTTTCTTGATTTATTAGAAAATGGAAATTTCTTGGTTAAATTTTGAAATGTATTTTCATTTATTAATTAAGAAAAAGGTTATTTCTTTAATATTTTGAAAATATTTTTCTGATTTATTAAATAAAGATTTTCTAATTAATTAAGAAATGAATCTCTAAATAAATAATATAAAGGACTTTCTTCATTAAATTTAAAAGTGTTCTATTTAATTTTGAAAGTAGTTTCCTTTTAATATTAGAAAATAGTGTTCTAATTATGAAAAATAATTTGTAATTAGATTAGAAATAATTTTCTAATTAGATTAGAATGTGTTACTTGTATGATTTTGAAAATAAGTTTTTCTAAATTATAATGAGTAAGAAGTATAAGTTATTGAAAATTGTTTTCAATTAAATTTTATTAAAAAAGTTAAGATAATTGCAAATAGTTTTAAATTGGATTTGAAATTTGTTTTCAAGTCAAATTGAATTTCTATTTGGAATAGGAATTTAATACATTTAAGAATCAATGAGTTAATCTAATTCAATTTTTTCCAAATAGATTGAAATATTATTTGGATTATGAAAATCAATAATTAGAATCAAACAAAACTTGATGATTTATGCATAATTTGATTATAAGTGTATAAGTGGCATACTTTATTTATATGTTTAATAAATATATATGTATGTATGTATATATAGTATGCATGTTAAATTGTATGCTTTATATGTCTAATATTTTACATGCAATTTTATTTTTGATGAGAAACAAAGTTAAATCTCTCGTTAAAAACATTAAGTACACATTGAGAACGTGATTGTTGTCTTTCATTGTTGTAAGAATAAACCAGAGTTTTGTTTGTTGTTGGGCTTGTTAAACAAATTCAAAGTTGTTTAACTCGAATTTGCTTAGTCTTATGATAGTAGATTCTACTTAACTACATTTATGTGATTTGGATAAACAAAATCATGATCACATGAATTTAGACGTAGGGTTAGGAATAACATATAAGATTTTTTTGGCAAGATTTGTCACCTAACGAATCTATGAGTCACGTGAGATGTGATTGAAAAAGTTGTTATCTACTTAATTTAAGTTCAGTTGGTTTGTTGAACAAACTCAAGATTAACTATACTTGAATAGGATCCTAACCCACTAGAAAAATTAGAGTAATATTTCTGAATAATGGCCAGGCTATTATTTGAAATAAAATAGTGAGAGTAACTAAATACATGATTAAAGTTTTAATTTTATTGGTAGTCATGACATATAACTAATTACTTGTTTTTCTTACATTTATATTTTTTTTGAATGGAATTTACCTTGTTTAGTATACTTAATGCTAAGAGTTAGCAAATTAAATTTCTTAGACATAGGATTATGTTTGAGAAGAATTCTTAAAGTTAGAAAAGAAAATTGTATACTCATCATGTTATTTTGATATAATCCCTGTTGAGGATTCAATGACAATTTTTAAAGGTATGTTAAAATCATATAAATGACAAAATTTAATGAAAATTTAAGTTGACTAATGTCTCATAAACTTTGATGACAACATGTAAGATATATGTCAACATCATGATAGTAAGATGTAAGAGTTTGCATACAGTAGAGCTGAAAGGTATTGTACCTTATTGGAATTATTTCACTTAATTTAACTGACTAAAAGCATAAACATGGACATCAATTAAAGGCATTTACCGTAAAATGATAATAGTTATCATTAGATAAAATGATTACGTGATAGAGATCATATATATTTTTAGTTCATGCTTGTCAGTATTTGATATTGAATTTAGATTCAACATTATTACAACATTTAAAACATGATAAGAAATAGATTTTGAGTAAAAATAGTTGATCCAACTTTATGCTAATTGTTTATATGTGTTAGTGGATCAAAGGAGACTTATATGCTTAATATAAGTGGCAGGAATATATAGTAGGATAATTGAGACTATCCTTTTATGCCATATTGGTTAAATTAACATGATGAGAATCATAAAGTTACATATAAGGATATTTGTATTATTTTATTATGAATCCTATTAAACTTGTGAAACTTGTTAAGTTGAAAATTAAGCAAATAAATTTTTGGTGAAAGGATGATAATGTTATTAAATTGTTAAATTTATATATATAATGTATTGGATGGAATAACAATTCATAAAAGTGGATGATACTTATATTTCATTATATTACTAATGACTTTATATGATATAGTCATATGTATTAAATGAAATGTTGATTTAAAAATTTT